>CAXKVY010000703.1:0-163970 GCA_964058915.1 Tetropium fuscum
CTACCCAAATATGTTGCTTAACCAGCGAGGGTAACCAGGCGAATAGGTACCTATAAACGCTTTGTCAAAGTTGCTGAGGACTCGTAATAATTTTGGTATTTTTAATCGTACACACGTAGCGTCCACTTTTTAAAATAGTTTTAAAACTAGCTTATCTGTGATATGCAACAAGTCTTCCGGTAAGGTGGATCTCTCTCCTGTGACTCTACACCGGTACAGGGGTCGATGGACATTAGGAAGCTAGTCCCAAAAGGTGGTTTCAAAGGTGGTTTCAAAATCATAACATATTATAGATGTTGATGAATTAAATCAAATTTTTATTATTTTATAGTATCACGAATTAATCGCTTTAAATAGTGAATAATTTTATAGTACAGCATACGTCTCTTTTGGCATGCAAGAAAAATAACAGAAATTTCTAGAGTGAAATACTCCATGGTACTTAAGGTAATTTATTCATTGATTTTGTAGACAATTTCTAAGCGCCAAAATAATTGGGCTGGGACTGTAGGTAATTCCTATTCAAAGATTCCTATTCAAACACAGCAATTTATTTTCAAACATAAAACAAGTAACCTCATATCATCGCGGTACCAAGTAAAATATATACATTTTTTTAAAATTATGTAAAATTTTAAATTATGTATTACAAATATATATGATACTATTTATCAATATTGATAGCCTCGTCAGTACAAACATATGTAGTGTATTTATTCGTTATTTATATACCATACACCTCGTATAAAAGTAATCAGATTCGAAGGTGGCACGTAACTATATATATGCTACATATCTTGAATCACATAATGATTGATGCTTGTAAAACTCCGGCATGGCATTCTTACCAAGTCTATCGCCTATACTCTACCACTTACCGTATTCAGTCTTGAACTATGTCAAGATGTCGATAAATGATCATCTTTCTGTTAGAAAAATCGATGGATCTATTGAAACTAGTTGTGTTTTACATTAAAGAAGGCATTTTCCATTGTATATGCTATCACAGATATTATACTTAACATCGAACATACTAACAAGATTTGATTGACTTACGGTAGATGCTGTGCGCATTTCTTATTCTTAGATTTATTTCTTTCACTATTTAGTATAATAATTTGCGATGTAATATTAGTTAGTATTTAAATTATAATTATTCAGCTAATTTGCTTTTATACTATATCGTCTCTGCCCCGTCGCCATCCTTGTATGTAACTAGAAGAAGAAGAGGGAAATAACTTTTTGGCATGTAAAACTATATAATTCTATTGTGATTGCTACATTCCAGCCATTTCTGTACGTATTCAAAAAAAAATACATATTACATATTCGTACTAATCTTTAAACCAATATTTTCCATCCAAACAATAACCAACAAGCAGTGCTCATAAATAAATTAGTCACAGTAAATTAACAGACGTCTCGGCTTCCCCGTGTCCACAAAGTGAAATTTAGATAGAATCAGATACCACCTCTCTAATCAATAGTAAATAATGCTTCATACCAGATGCGTATTTACAAGTAACACTACCTAAAACAAACAAAATGTGGTAATTACTAGGACATACAAACGCAATTTCTTAAAAAACATATTGAAACGTTAACGTCAAACAAAATTAGAATATATATATGCCGTTGTAGTACGGAGTAAGTAGCATACAAATGGAATTAAACGTAACAAAATAAAATAAAATAAAAAAAAAACAGAAACTAAAAATAAAAGAGGCATCGGAAAAAGATAGACAATAATAAAATATAATTACATAAAAGATAATACAAAAAGACCCAAAATACTAACCTAGACCTAAGGAATGTGTATCCAACGCTTCACAGCCACAGCTTTTGTAAATACTAACAACTAACATATTAGAAAACTAACACCCGCAAAATTCCCACATCATCCCAAACATAGGTCGTAGACAATTACCTACACAAATAAACGGAAAGTCAAGAACAAAGAAATGAAATAAAACACAACAACCGGCAAAAGTATCCCGGAAAGGATAGATGCCAAAGCATTGCCATCACTGACAGTATTTAACAGCAAAAAATAGCTTAACTTAAAGCAAGGGAACAAGAATAATTCTGATAAACTATATTTTACATGGAGAATAAATACTGGCATAATATAATATACGACATAATATAATATACCGGGTGCCTACGATATTACTAGCCAGTCTATAACTTCCTTGTAAAAAAATACATCGATTTAAAATTTTGGGGAGTTGTATGGTTGACAACGGTGCATAGTTTAATTGCGTCATGATCTGATTTACATTTCCGGTTTAACCGGAAATAGTAAAAACTTTGTTATTTTTAATAGATCACCCTATATATTATTTGACATTTAGATTGCCCAGAAAATTCTAGGTAAAAACATGTAGCATAACCTATATCTATCTTTGACAATTTTCGAGAAAATGGCGGTTGAAAATGTTATATCAACAATAAATTACTACATTTTCACATAAAACAAATGAATGTAGGAACAAATCTGTTATGGTTTTTGTTAAGTTTTTTGGGGAGTTACATTTGATAAACTCTTAAAAATTGTATTTCCGGTTGTACCGGAAGTACTACGAAAAGTGACTTTCAGGCTCAAATTACTTCGATATTTTTAACACCCTATATTGAACATTAAATTTACATTCTACTCACCTTTCTGGATATTTTTTGTTTCTGCTGTCTCCTGCCTAAACCTAATAGTTTATGAGGTATCGGCGACTGAATATTCACTTTCACGGTCATAAAGGCTAAACAATAAAAAAATGATGTTTAAACAGAACTTTGATTCAGGAGGGCTGTGTAAAACAAAAACTATTTACCGATTTTCATATAGATTTTGACTACTGTTGCATTATTTAAAAGTTTCTCCAGACAGTTGTCATTTACCTTTTGCGTTTTATTACCTACTAGTAATAAGTAGGTCATAACCTACTTATTACTTTTAGTGATTCACTTTTGACACTTATTTTATTTTTCTGCATTGAGCAGATTTGTGACATATTTATAGTGCAGGTGAACATTCAGTCGCCGATATCTCATAAACTATTAGGTAGGGACAGAAGAAACGACAGAAGAAATTTAATATTCAATACAGGGTGTTCCATTAAAAATATCGAAGTAACTTGAGCCTGAAAATCACTTTTCGTAGTACTTCCGGTAGAGCCGGAAATGATTTTTTTATGACTTTATCAAATTTTACTCCCCAAAAACTTAAATAACCATAACAAATTTGTTCTTACATTCATTTGTTTTATGTGAAAATGAAGTAATTTATCGTTGATATAACAGTTTCAACCGCCATTTTCTCGAAAACTGTCAAAGATAGGTATAGGGTATGCTACATGTTTTGGTTCTAGAATTTTCTGGGCAATCTAAATTTCTAATAATATATAGGGTATCCCATTAAAAATAACAAAATGTATAATGTTTCCGGTTAAACCGAAAATGGCAACCAGATCTTGAAGCAATCAAACTGTGCACCGTTGTCAACCATAAAACTTTCCAAAGTTTTAAATCGATATATTTTTTTACAAGGAAGTTATAGGCTGGCTAGTAATATCGTAGGCACCCGGTATAATATAATGTACATATAATATACATATAATATACATGTAATATACGACAAATACGAAAAACAAAGAAATAAAACTAAAAGGGTGTTGGGAGACAAGAAAAGAAAAAGTTATGAAGACGTATTACTAGATCAAATAAAAGAGAATTACAGATATAATGACGTTAGAATATAAACTTATACCGAGGAATGTAGAATGAAAGAAGAACCAAGTCTCACTAAAAAGATAAAAATGAATGGAACGTACGAATAGAAAATTTACTCCCATGCTAAAAGCTACTACTAATTTTATTAACTAAACCTACTACTAAAAGTTACCTAATTCCATAATTGCATTACAACACGTATTACGTACTATACTTTACCTGCTACCTACTTAATCACTCCACTCAGACTAGTTTGGTTTGATGACATTACGGTTTCTCATGTATTTCTTATGGGTCTGTACTATTTTTTTACCAAACTGAGCAATTTATTTTACTATGTATTGTAGCTCATGTGTATCTTATGGAACTGTGTATTTTTTTACCAAGCTGTGCGATATTTTTACCGGGCGTTATAGGAATGTTACATTGATCGCAGATGGTATGTTTTTGAGCTCTTACATTGGTCTTCGTAGGGAAAATCTATTTTGTTGTTAAAAACAAATAGTTATGACTGAAAATAATTTTCTGAACTTAATTACCTTTTATCCGTTGCTGTGACTAAAGTATTAATTTTCGGAAAAATTATATAGTAGGTACATAATTTACAGATTACTTAATGCTCTTCCTAATGCAACGTCATAGGTATTTTTTGGCGTAGCACAAATAAAGCGAAACGCAGTACAAAAGAAATAGTAAATTTTTAGATTATTGGCGACATATTAAGTAAAATGTTTTTAAAAAATTCACAGAATACAGACGCAAGTGTCTTGGGCGTATTGAAAATACCAGACACAACTTTCTGTTTATTGTTATACAATATTTGATTAACTACACAGTCCTTATGTCAAAATAACATTTATAACGGTTTGTGGTAACGGCTGGTAGAAGTTTAGGATGATCATAAAATATGCTGGAAATTAAGCATTTATTTAACTTGCGAAACCTATTTTGGAAAGGAGATGTCGAAAATGATTCTCGTCCAATAACAAAAGGATTGTCGACGAGCGTTCGATATTGATGATTACAAGACCCGGTTTTGTAAATTTTAATACATGGTATATATTCAAGAAATGGTTGTGTTAAAATAACTTTGGTATGTGCTGACTAAGTGATGTTGGTTGTGGTTGGCGCCGAATGCGGAACGTACATTGGGAAAACAAATGAGAGTCAGTAATTCCGTCAATTTTCATTGACGTTGTATGATATGTATTGATTTGTTTCAATTAAACCAAAACCAACAACAAGAATTTATTTAATTTGGAAATAATTAATATGATACACGTTTTAACACTTGCAAAGCAATCATTATAATGTCTAATCATATATTGTATGCTATTTACTTTAAACACTGATTAAGTATTAATGGCACCAGTTAAACTCGTATAACTCAAACATTACTATTTATTCGAGCTCCTGCAATCTTTTCAGATCCACCGTTCGTGACCTCAATCGATATTAGTTAATATGAGGCATTTTTTATTTTGTACACTAAGACAAGAATACTAACTATTTTTATTTTGTTGTAAACATTCCAATAAATAAGCTATTGATATATTTTTAAACCGAACTCTCGAAAACTCCTCTGCATTTGGGAGACCTTGCTGACTCGGCAGATAAGCATGTCGCATGTCACGAACGTTTTCTTAAAGACGTCTCCCGTATACACGCTGCCAGTATTTTCAATACTAAAAACAACTGGTGAATTTTGAATTTTTTTTTCAATATTGCCAAGGTCGGAGCGCCAGAAGCAGAGCGATTAGATATCACTGTTAAAATTCGATATTATGCTATTATGGAGTCCATAATACTTCAGTTAGGAAATGTAATACTGGGTTAATGATTAATCTGCCGTGGAACATATCCTTTTCTACCAACTAACCGGTGGGCTAGGCTAATATTGACGTCCCAAAAAAATATGAAATTTGAACTAGGGGTTTTTCTTCCCCAATATATTTGATTGTAAACCCGCTGAAAACCAAATTTCTGTTTGGATATCAAAGCTCGTAACATGAAATATTAAAAACAAATCTGATTAAAACTAAGTTCCGCAGCTGTGTAGTAAAAACTTACTTATGAACATAGGTGTACCTAGATAATTGATGATGCATATTCGAGAAATAAGTATAATTATCAAAGAAAACTTACTTCACTGCAAGTTGGAAGTATAATCTAATCTTGTGTGGCCATAAATAATCGCGGATCACAAGTAATAAGTAGATACTAACAACCGCGAAATGATAAATTTAATTAAGAGCAGACGAGTTAATGGTTCGCGGATATAAATTTTACCTGCTCGTGTATAAACTTTAGAATTTATCTGTTAGATGAAACCACTGGCGTACATATTCGCTACAGTATGTAAATATTTTAGTAGCAAAAACAATTTATAAATCATCTAAATTTTTCTTAATTGTTATGTTAAAAGAGTATGTAAATTGCATTTCGGGTAAAAATTGTTATGCGAGCAAAGTGAAATACTACAAAACATCCAAAACGCAGTCCACTAATAAAAATATTTTACTTATTTACTTTTAAAAATAATATTTGGTTTTTCTATTGTACTATCATGAGCACATCAGGTCAACTATTTCTTTCTAATGTAAATTTCTATTTGAATAATATTGGACAACTAGCTGACACTGTAACAAAAATGAAAGTTAGATGTACACAAGTAGATTTTAGCAAAAATATGTTATAAGACTTGTCATATTTTCTAATGAGCCTATTTTTGGCAAGTAGCTTTAGAATTAAAGTTTATATAGTTGTTCACTTTTGCGTGAAACAATTAGAACTTGTTTTTAAATAAATTACCATATCAAAATGACCAATTTTCCATCCTATTTCATACAAAAATAAACAAAAATTCTTTCCTATAAAATTTTTCAAAATAATTTGCCATTTCCGTCAATTGGAAATTCCCCGATATTTTATTCAACACGCCTAGAGGTGCTACCCTCCATTCGGGAGCTTGGACTACAATATATTTTAAAAATATGCAACAAAGAATATAGTTCAACAGAAATCCATTATTATTCAAGTTCTTATCGAGATTTGATCAGCTAGTATAGATTACCTTGAAGTTAAATGTTAATATTTTTTTGCAGTAGGCATTATTTATTTTTGTCACATACATTTAGAGGACCTCTAAAGATTAAGGGATGAAACTGAGAATAGAAAACAGAACTTGTATGAAGCTAACCTATTCCTACATTCACTAACAAGACTCTAATTGAATTTCTGTTCCTTCCAAGAAAACGATGCAGTCAAAAATAGTTTCATTGAATTGACAAAGGAGGGAGAGAACTTTAGATGCATTGAGATATTAAGTTGCCATATATATTGTTACTTCCTGTTTTGTATTAGAAACATTGAAAAAAATAGTGATGCGGGTCACTTTTGATATTGCAACAATCACACTTTTCTGATGGCAGATCTTTTATTTTTAAGAGGTGAGCTGGAAAGCAGGCGTGTAATGTGTGCGTATTATTCTCGTAATATATTTTCTTGGTCGAGTATATTTTTAACGCCAGGAATTAGAGGCAATATCAAGGTGAATCTGATTATATCTTGTGGGATTATTATGCCAAAATTTGCGCCATAATTCTGACCATGTATTTCTAAAGGTGAACCTCCGTTCTCATAGAAGATATATCCTCCGTGCCCATAGAAGATATATTAATTAGTAAACTCGCGTCAAACTATGAAGGCTATTTCAAAGTTATTTCGTATTCGTTGCGATACATTAACGATATTGCAGTCTTTGTTTGAACCTATGGGTTAATCTACGATTGGTACGCAGGTTAGAATACCGTCTTACCCGCTTCGATAATTTATGACCGCCTTCTTACTTTGATGCGAGTTTAGTTTTATCCTCATTTTTGAAGAAGCTATTCACACTTTCACATTAGGCTGATTACCAACACCTCGTAACGTTTAAAGGCAAACAGATGATGATGATGATGGATAAAACGAAGAGAAGAATTTGGAGCATCTGTAAGCAAGAAAAATTTTGGAAAAATTTAAAGAGAAAGACCCAGAATCAAACAGGAATGTTTTAAGAGTTTCAAGGCTTACGAGTTTCAAGAATTGCTGGAATTTGGAATTTGGAAAGTGGAATTTCGAAAACTAAACATAAACAACTTATACCCCATAAGTTGTTAAGGAGGACAGTAAGGGAGATTTGTTTAGAAATGCTTAAAGGCAAACCAAGATGGTGATGGAGTAGACCATGGATAAAACGAAGAGATGAATTTGGAGCACCTTCAAGATTTTTGGAAGATCTTAAAGTGGCCCAGAATTATACATGAATGTTTTAAGAATGTCGGCTTACAAGTTTCAAGAATTGCTGGAAAGGGGAATTTCGAAGCAATTTCAAATATTTTTCTTGTTTTATTTTTAAGTTCTAAATAGCTACACATCGTACTCCTAGGTCTCGGTACGGATCTAGTGCCTTATAATAAGGTCTATCAAAAATCCGACCCATAAATTAGCATCGTGTATTACAATAGCGTACAGATATTGTCATGGTACACCCGAGGGTTCTTGTAAGACCACACGTTACGCTAATGCACGTGTTAAACTTTTCTGGAATGCATTATAAAAATCCCGCAACAATGATAACGTGACTACTATAAATCGGGCATATATGGCCTCCTAAAAGCGTCTCGGCCTTCTGCTCTTTGCAAAACCGCACGTGAGTATAATTAAGTCCGAGCCCGCCTTTATGGATATCACGACTTTGCTAACACGATGATTTACTCAGCTTTGATAAACGGGGGTTATAAACTATCTGGTCCCGGTAATTACTGTATGTTTCAGATCGGGTTCCATTAATTATAAATGACTGTTAGAACGTTTGATATGTGACAATAATTGCTAACGGCATTGAGACAATTTGCGGTTTTTGACGAAAGCAAATATTGCATAAATCAAATGTTTATTTAAACAGATATTAATAAAAACAATTATCGCCACATTATATATTACAGTAAAATAAGTGAGGCAACAAAAGAGAGCTATTACAAATAATAAAATCAATGAAAACCTTAACAATAGTTAAAAAATTTGGTTATCATCAAAGAGTTATTAAATAGAACAAAGAAGGGACAAATCAGAATACATGAAATAAAGACAGAAATGGGTGAAATAATACGAGATATTGTAGAGAACATAAATCCTACGGGCGAATACAATTCGCAAAAAACACATCAGATAAAAAATAATATTTTCTATAATCATGTTACATGTGCCATTCGTGCTCATAGGTATACTGACAATTTAAAAAAGTATATCACTCAAGTTATTTATGAAATTACAAGTAAAACAATAAAATCTTTAAAACATAATTATATCAGAACCGTTATCTAAAATTATCGATATATCAATAAAAGAAGAAGTTTTTCCTAATTGTTTAAAGGTGGCAGTAGTGAAATCTTTATATAAGGACGGGGATAAACATTAAACTGGAAATTATCGTAAGATAATTCTAGGAGACGACGTTCATACTCTCCATTCAGGACACCAGGTACCTCGAAGACCATTGCCGTCGTGATATTCATCTTACTGCTCAAAAAATCGATAGCTTAGCAGTTTTTAGTGCTTTATTTACTCGACTAAACAATATAATTTCAATAAAGGATATCAGAATGTGGTCTCAATCAATAGTATCGATACTGATTAATCTCCTTCTAATTCAATGTCATTAATTGACAAAAGTGATTGCCACGAAAATATATATATATATTTTTTGAAAAACTCGTTATTGGAAATCCATGTTCTACTATAGATGAAAAAATTTGTAACTGTCTGTGCTTATATTTTTTTGAAAAAAAAAATCAAAAATGTCCCAAGGGAGATACACGAAATCAATAGAAAAAATACTTAAATGACCATCCAAATATTAATTAATGCTTTTTTAAATATTATAATTAAATAGTACGCAAAAAAATATTTATTTTTAATATTTAAGATTTGTGCTGTCGTTTTCTTTTCGCGAAGTTATTGCAATGTTAACAAAATCGGAAAAAAATCATTGAAGCTTCACTCAATAAATATAAAAACAAATATAAAACAATCAGTCCCATAGTATCAAAATAAATCAAAAATGTCCCAAGGGAGATACACGAAATCAATAGAAAAAATACTTAAATGACCATCCAAATATTAATTAATGCTTTTTTAAATATTATAATTAAATACCTAGTACGCAAAAAAACATTTTTTTTTAATATTTAAGATTTGTGCTGTCGTTTTCTTTTCGCGAAGTTCTTGCAATGTTAACAAAATCGGAAAAAAATTATTGAAGCTTCACTCAATGAATATAAAAACAAATATAAAACAATCAGGCCGATAGTATCGATACTGATTAAACTCCTTCTAATTCAATGTCATTAATTGACAAACGTGATTGCCACGAAAATTTATATATATATATATATTTTTTGGAAAAGTCGTTATTGGAAATCAATGTTCTACTATAGATGAAAAATTTGTAACTGTCTGTGGACTTATATTTTTTTGAAAAAAAAAATCAAAAATGTCCCAAGGGAGATACACGAAATCAATAGAAAAAATACTTAAATGACCATCGAAATATTAATTAATGCTTTTTTAAATATTATAATTAAATAGTACGCAAAAAAATATTTATTTTTAATATTTAAGATTTGTGCTGTCGTTTTCTTTTCGCGAAGTTATTGCAATGTTAACAAAATCTGAAAAAAATCATTGAAGCTTCTCTCAATGAATATAAAAACACATATAAAACAATCAGGCCAGTAAAAAAAACGGAAAAAAAGTTGGGTGAATTAGTATGGAATGCCCCATGTATAGTATTTTAAAAATATTAAGTATAACGAGATACGTGAATTGAAAAAATATTTTTGGTACATGTGTTTTTTGATAGTGAATTAATGTATTTAAATTTTTATTAGATTAACAATATACGATAGTAGATACATATGAAAAAGTCAAAAATATCCCAAGGGAAATCCACGATATAAATAAAAAACACTGTCATGTTTTTTTCAATATTTTAATAATTAATTATTAATTAATTTAATATTAAAGATTTGCGCTATCTTTCTTTTGACGAATTTGTCTATTCAATTTTTTTATTCAAGCTCGACAACATGCTAAAAAAATCTGCAAAAAAATCAGGGAAGGTTTCCTCAATGAATATAGAAGCATATTAGAAAATCAGGCGATTCAAAAAGGATCAGAAAAAAGTTGGGTGAATTGATATGAAATGCCCCATATAATGTTTGACTGATATATTGAGGCTCGTTATCAATACTAAATGAGTGCTAAAATATCAACTCCGACGGAAATAAATGGCTGTTATTGCTAAAAATATTCCAAATAAATGAACAAAATAGTTGAAAAAAATTGCGGACTTAAGTAAATAATAATTTTGCGCAATATTATTAATTGAGGGCGAATTGCTATTGGGGATAACACTTATACATGGTCTCCACAACATTCTCTCAAAAATAGGCCTTAACTAAAGTTATCACTGAAAAATGTCACTGGCTCTAACTTAGACACTGGCTCTTAGGCAAACATGAAATATACTATTTATTGCCTAAGGGATACAAATTTCGAGTGATATCCCTTTCTTATATGCTGACTCTAGGGGATGAACATGATGGGGTGAACATGAACTTAATTTGGGGTTATCCTTACAGAGTGCAATTTCCCTTGCTCTAATACATAGCATTGGTAATCATAGATTCTTAATATTGTTTTTACAAATTTACTATTTACTTTTATAAATTTACTATTTACGGTGGAAATACGATTTAAAGCCATTCTAGAGCCATATAAGTAGTTTAATTTTGCCAATAAGAGGAATTCACAATACTACTGGGATAACTAGTGAATTTATTGTTGATGCCGTCAGTGGGCAAATAAGTTACTATTCCAATGTGAAGCGGGACGTCAATTAGACATCGACTTAAAAATATTTATTTACAGTCACAACAAGGCGAGTGAAGTGTAAATAAATCGAAACGGTAACAGTGTCTCACGGCGTGTTTGTTTTGGAAGCCGATGATACTCTTGAATCAGTCACTCCCATAAAGCTAACATAGTGGGCTTTGAAGAGACGTCACATTAATAAACACTTCGAACATGATCGCAGCAACCATTGGAAACTGTCATTCACGATTATGCAAATATTTTTCAGACAAGAGCCCCCTTATGATCGCGGATGCGATTCGTTATTCAGCATTTATGGCTGCCTTGCACCATCTTTTATGGGATATTACAGACGTTTCTAATCTGATAAGTGCGATGTTTTGTTACCAGATACCATCAAGTGCAGCCGCAAAGTGCGAAATAGAAACTCTGAAATAATGTTACGGATACATTAAGTGAGAGCTGTGAAACCGAACGTAAGGGAACATCTGGGAAGATAATGCCGCTCTCTGGGGGGAGGCAGTGCCACAAACCAAACCGAAAACTAATTGAGTTGTGTGCAACCGCAGCGACAGCTTGGAACTTTGATATGAAACAAGTGTAAAGACACTCTCCCTTGTAAGACAAATCTTAATTATGAAATACATCAGCATAATCTAGCTGGTTCTGCGAATGTTCACCAAACTTATACTGAAATTACTAAATAACCTTTTGTCTTCTTTCATAAACACAGTTTTTCATAAACTTTTTCCACATTCTCATGAACAAATTATTTCCAATATTTAATTATTTCCATTAAAGAAATATGTACTTTACCAAAAAAAAAATGTAAACAAACCATCTTAAATACAGCAATATTCTTGTTTATACATTATTCTATTAAAATCTGAATATTTCTAATTTCCGTGATATTGATTTCCGTAAATTTGAGGTGATTGTTAAATGTAAGAAGTGTCGATGTTGTTTTATCATACCAACTATTAAATAAGTTATAAATCGGAAATCGCCATTGGCTATTGCGTAAATTTATATTGTGCTGAACGTTGTATTGCAAAAAGCATACAAAACGGATTTTGATATTGAAATATCCGCTGAGGAAGCTATAATCGAACGTTTGCCTTTAAAGTTTCTAGAAAAGTGTATGAGTAAATCTTATGAAGACATAACATTGTATAACCAAAAATACGAGACAGTAATTAATAATAGATAAGATAATCAGTGAAAATGTTTTCATATTTTAATGGAAAATGCAAAACTTTACCTGCTTCTTCAACTCTATGGGCAAATGTTTCCATGTTAAAATCGATGGTAATAGTTAAAAATAAAATTGATATATCGCCGTATCCGAAACTATTAGGTTTTACTAAAGAGGAAAAATGGCGGGTATATTCCATATAAATCAAGAGTACATACTCCTGAAGAAGATGACTAATTCTTAATTCAAGCACCAGATGATCAGTTTTTAATGGTTAAAGTGAGTAATTTATATTGACTTAAATATTTTTTTAGATTTTTAACAGATGTGTACCCACAATTTATGGATTTCATTGATCTGGGGCGTAGCAGGAGCATGTAGAGGAAACGAATTAATTACTTCCATTATTAATTAAAGATGTTACAGCTTTGGGTTTCTCAATAATAGTTATGTAATATAAATACAAGAATTTACCGAACATTTCTCGTTAAAAATTCCTCGAAAAACTCAATTTATTTCATGAAACTATGCACAAATTACATGGCTTTACGAGAGTTGAGTTGACACAAACTGATTTTTTATCAATACAAATACCACAGATGTACAACACAGCCCATTGCAAAGAATACTTTTGGGAAAGCACCCAAAAAATTAATTATTATAAATATAAAAAATTAATCCCTAAAACTTCCTGAACCCTCCACATATGTCGGTCACTATTTTCGACCCACATATGCATCCTTGTAAGCCGATTCCGGGGCAAATCCGACATCCTACAAAGACACGGTGGATGAAAGTTGTCTGCGGTAGCTGATGGATATGTTGAGAGTTCAATAAAAAACAAAAATTTGAGCGACACAAATTTTTGACATGAGAACCAAAAAAAATGGATCAAGAAAATAATATAAGCAATACACATCAATCGCTTCTACATCAGTTATAATCATAATTTTTTTAAATTTTTAATAAGATGCTTATGGTGTTTTACTATGGTGTTTACTCGAAAATAGATATACTTATGAAAAAATTAATTGTTGATTTTAACGAATAAAGTTTCTTATAGAACCGTTTTCTTCTTATTTTTTCATAGGTCTTATCTGAGGGGATGGATTTTCGGGGGATTAAATTTATTTTTAATCCCTAGGGGATTAAAAGTGATACTTTGGTCTCTAAAATGAAGGAATGAATTAGAACTTTTAGTCTACAAAGTGCAAAAAAGAAAATTTGAAAAAAGACAAAAATTCTCTTAGGATATACCCATTATCCATTACTTATACTGCCAATGTACCCATTTACTTTAATAAAACCTATCAAATGTATAATCTATATAGATTGTAGATTTCGATAGAAGTATATTACTTATATAATATACATGAGAGGCAAACACGATAAGAGAAAACACCTGCTAGGAATTACATTTGGAATAATAATAATGATGAAACTCAACTCCGATATTTTTGAGACACTAAAAAAACAATAATCTCATCTGAAATGCAATCTGATCGGCAGCATATTCAAAATGCAGGTGTGACTATGTAATTTTTAGACAGTGATGAAATAGCTGAGCATTGCTATATATGCACATGCATTTGAGACTACTTGAGATATTAATGAATTCATTTAATGCTCCTCAACACATTAACACCTTAGAGGGGATAGAGATTTGGGATTTGGATAGAGTTTAGGTAATTTGTTATTTTGAAGTAATAGTTCTACTAAGCCCGAAACACTATTCATGAAACACATCAAATCAAAATTTGAAAGTACCTACACATCACAAGTTTAACTAGCTAATTTGAGTAAAAATAGACATTGTGGGTGTTTATATACATCAAGTGAGAACCCTGTGTTTACTTTACCTTATTCCCTAGGTGAATCCTTGTTTTATTGGACGCCAGTTTGTTGTGAACCTAATTTTTTTTATATTTTATAATTTTAAGTGTGTATGTACTATGTACAAACTTGTATTGCTTTTGCACAATTGTATATATACTGAAGGATTCTATACCAGAGCAATGTGTCTATATTTGTCTCGTGTCTATGTGACATGACATGTATTCGTAAGGCATTAAGACCCCCTTTTTTATGTTGTGATAAAAGCTTTTTATACCAATATAATTAATGGTCTTGCATCCATCAGGCCGCCCTCTTCGAACAACTGATCAGTTAGGTAAGTATTTGGCTATTTTAATAAAACCTATAGAAACATCTCTTGGATAACTTCTTCAGGTAATTATCAAACGCGCATCCCCATCCAGCAATACCATACTGGATGTGAGACTCGACAATGAATGATATACAAATTTAGTTGGTAGGTATTGATTATATTTTTTAACTGTCTAACTTGAAATGGAACACGTCTTTGATTTTTTGCTATCTACTGAATATGGAGGAAGTTCAAATTTAAATAAAATCAATTTCAACGTCAACGTATTTTAAGTGACTAGTTTGTTTAATTAGAATATTGTTTTCATTATTATTAAAATTAAGTTGTCTGAACTGTGGTAGTTTAGTTTTATTACATGAAAATATAATACATTGTGTTTTTTCCAAATTTATCGTCAAGGATATTTCATCAAACCGGATTTTTATATTTTTTAAATCTTTTTCAGCAATTTCATTTACTTTCTTAAATATTAAAACTTACACACTCATAAAAAATATATGAATATGGTTGAAAATATGCTTTTGTTCCTTTATAAACTTATCTCTATAAATTTATCCTCTTGACAAACAACTTTGCACTGTTGATTTTTTTGGTTAATATAGGGGGGAATAGTAAAATTTAGGTCCGTAGTAGATAATTATCTTTGTATAGTTGTACGATTTATTTATGGCATATTGGAGTTTAAATTTGCATTAATGTGTGATGTATACTTGGCTAATAGTGAGATGTAAACTCTTGTTTTTTTAAGTAAACATGAGAGCACTCTTCTATAAGAAATCAATTTAAAAAAATTTAAATTCATTAATTCATAAATTCGATGGATATTGTTTATTATTTTATTTAAAATAACTTTAACCTATATAATTATTCCATACTGAATCAGCCAAGGCGTGATACAATGTTTTTAGTATATAATTAGGCATTATAATGTGAAGGTGGTAACATTTATATCTCCATTTTCCAATTTTCTTAGGTAACATATCTGCTCATTCCATTTTAAATTTTTATTCAATATAATTCCTTAATGTTTTATGCAGTCTGTTGCTTTTAACTCATTATATCTTCTATTTTCTAAGATATAATTGTATGTGTATAAGATTTTCCGAGAACCATTGTTGCAATATAGCAAAATCTACCCCAATCTTAGGTATATCCTTCCAATAGAAGAACCGTGTGTTTGGCAACTATTTTACCATTTATGTTGCTAATGCTAATTTTTTTAAAAGTCATTACATTCATTTTTACACATTGTCTATTATAGCCACATTGTTTATTATATATAGCAAATAGTTAATTAGGTAATCCTCTAATACTATTATTATCAAGTTTCTTCTTATTAATTTGTTGTGGGACACATTATCGAATGCCTTGGCCAACTATAGAAATACCGCTAATTTGTTTTCATTCTCTTTAATTGAGATATATAGTGTTCTAGTTACCTAGTTACCTTGTATAGGATTATTATAGACAAGACATGATCATTTGATTTTGTTATAGTTTAAATGCTTTACTCTGCTCTTCATACATCTCTAAGGCTTTACCTAAATTATTTATTACCGAGATCGATCAATTAAACTACTGTATTATACTACTCGGTCTATTAAACTATCGGTCTACTAAAGTCCTGTCAGCTTTTTTGTGTATTGGTGAAACAATACTTATTTTTAAATCAGTTAGAATCATCCCTGTTTTAAATCAGATATTAAAAACAAAATTTAATGGTTTAGCCACAGTTGAGTAGAAATCAGTTATTTCACATCAGTTATTTCAGTCTTTAATGTTTTGTCTCACAGTTTTAGTTTTTACATGGGTCTGCGCCGATGTATATTTTCACGCCACAGCCAGATTGCGTTTGTTTGTCTTAAAATTTCTGTGTTGATTTGTACTCCTAGATTGAATTTAGAGTAACTCCAGTGTATACTTTCAATAAAATTAATGTATTTAAATAAACAACATGCGCAGGAACAGGTGTTGTTCCACTATTCATGCCAGGATCAGATCATGCGCATTACAGACTTGTGGACGCGACTAACTGATTCCTATTAAACTGTGGTTTAAGCTATATAAGCAATGTATTTTAATGTTTTTGTTGATATTTTGTCATAACCAGATGCAGCGTAGTTTTTTTAATTATTAATGTTCCTTAATACTTCATCTTAGCTTGATGATTTCAAAAATATATTATTAAAGTAAATATCTCTATTTTCTAACTATTTTTATTCCATATTTTTCGAAATATTTATGAAACAGTTGTTATATATTACTGAATCTTACTTCATTTTATTTTCATTATTTAATGTTAAAGTATGGGTTTTGTTAGCGTCATTTACCCTATATATTTAATGTATATTTTAAAAAGTGAGCAAAAAAATGGGATTTTCAGGGAAAAAAAATCAAAATTAGATTACATTCTCTTCTATTCTCACAAAAAGTTCAAAAGGTGTATATTATGTTTAAAATAAAAGGGGCACCATCGGGCAATCAGAAAATTTAATTTAATTTAATTAGGTAACATTTGAGGCCGAAAATCAATTAATGGTACTTCGTACTTCGTATTGCATTGTACTTTGTTAATTATTCAAATCTATTTATATTTCGCAGCGATCCATATCAGGTTATCTATAGCCAAAACACTTAGCCAAAGTTTCGCCTTTGAAGATATCGATAAGGCATATAAAAGGAAATGAACAATCCTTAATTCATATCTATTGTTTACGAAAGACTATACAAAGTACCTAAGTAAAATGCATTTCCTCGCAGTCGTCACATTAGCGGTGGCCGTTTTCGGCGCAGGAGCGGCACCTGGTAAGTAATGTTTATAATAATTTCCTGTTACCACCCATTATTATGGTTGGTAATTTTAGATACTATTGTATTTAAAATTTGTTAGTTTTTGGCCATTCCTCGGTGGTGTAATTCATTTGTCTGTCCCATAGCATTCCTGGCAACGATAATTTACGAATTTTGTCTATATAACGAACCATTATCCCGACCATTATAACCGACTTCGTCAAAAAATTTTTGTTCAGTTCGTAGAATTTACGAATAGTTAATAATTCTGTATTCCTCGCAAAGAAACACCCATGACAGTTCTGAGCCCGCACGACAGGCAGCCTTTGTGATATTAAGTCGTGGGCGATGGGAGGCGCCTTTCGGTGCGGCCGGCGAGGCGGAGACGTGCGCATGGGGCGCGCGCGGTACTGGACAATACTCTTTTAGTTCATTTTATTATTACTCGAGGATCGAGATTACTACTCGAAGCAAGTAAAAATACTCGGGAGACTTTAATAATTAATTATTTATTTGTGTTTATATTGGATTATATTGGACATATACTTATTTGAATCGGATTTTGTGCATAATTTCATGGATTTTATTTTTTTGCGCGGAACCCTAATTCCTTTTCTACAATAAAAGTTACTTGTTATAATATCAGCTATCTGCCAATGAAACTCCTGTCAAAATCGGTTTAGCCGTTTCGACTATTAGCCAGAACAAATAGACAGAAATTATTTTAAAAAATTTATTGTTTTAAGTACCTTATTTACTTTCATATGCATTTAGTAAAAAGCTAATATTTTGACATTACTAAGAGACAATTTTATTTATTTGTATAGATTTTATATATAATCCTATAATATATGTAATGTATAGGGTTATAAGCTCACTCTCGCACTATGCACTACTTGTATCCACATAAATATACACAGGGTAATAATGTCTTTTTCAGCTATCTTGGCGTGTGTAAGCATCAATTTACGCGTTACGTTTGTTGTTTTTGATCAATTTCTAGGAGCATCAGCACGCGACGTAAGTTGATGCAATAAAAGACTGACGTCTCATAGAGTACAATACAATTTCGGATATGTTAAGCACTACCGTATGTCTTACTTAGATTTTTCGAAAACAGTGTCAGTAAAAATGTTTGAAAACAATTTATTATTTTTTCTACGTACATTCAAGAAACAAAACTTTATTCAACTATATTTAATGCAAAAACTGGTTCTTTCTTGCACTAGTGCAATAAAATTTTTATTGCATTCATCTGTCGTTCTACTACAGTGCTTTGATGTAAAGATCATGATATGTCACCTAAAGGCATGACTTTAATGCCACCCAAATTAAACCTTTTTTGGTTTTCGTATAAACGTAGAAAAAATATTGTATGCAACTCGTACAGAAAGTGTTTATTGCACTCGACGTGTTGTACAACTGAAGTTGTCAAACGGCCACACAGGAAATGGTAAGCGTTTTGCTGTGCTACATAATGGAACTAGGCGTGGATTCATACAAAATGCTTCATTTCTTTTTTCTACGAAGTCAAATTCGGCGCACTACCACGATTCAATGGACCAAAATTCTTTTAAGAAATAGATCTCGGAATAACTGATTCCAAATCTTACTGACCGCTCGATAGTGGTGACGCATAATGTGTCCTACCACAGTTTCATGGAACAGCCAATTCCTACTGCTTACTGGAATAAAACAAGATTAAAAGAATGGCTTTCTTGTAAAGGCATAATATTTTCGAAAGATGATCTGAAATTTGAACTTTTAAATATATGCAACCAGCACAAACAGACCCCAAGATATGCTATAGATGAACTTCTAAAAACAACATGGTATCAAATATTGAGATTACCACCTTACCATTGCCAATATAATCCAATAGAATTAGTGTGAGGCATATGTAAAGATTATTATGATCGACATATTGGCGAAGTTAGTTGCGGAGACAAACAAGTTTTAGAGACGTGGCAAAAGGCTTTGCAAATTACTCTAGATATGTTGAAAAATTGTGTTAGATATGTAGAAGATATTGTAAACAAATATTGGGAACGTGAATTACGTTACGATGAGATTGAACCGTTAATTATTAATTTGGATTCAAGATCTAAAGATGGTGACGACGATGATGATGATTATTATCATTTCATGATTATCATATATTTTTCTTCCTAATACTTCTATTAAATACTTCAAGTGTTTTATTAAATACACGTATTTACTTTAATGTATAGTTATTTACAAATTATTAAATTATCGCTTTTGAAATCACAGTAAACGTTGTCTATATTTTCCAATAGATGTGGTTTCCACAAGAGCAGGTTTTTCATTATTTTTTGCATTTCCATCTACGAACAAGGTCACGCTTCTTCTCTAGCTTTACATTTATGCCTTCGGTGCTGTAACAACTGCCATCTATATTCCCTGAAACATTTCAATACCGTCAAATTGCGCCCGCTTTATTCTGGTGCCGCTTTCCTAAAGAATAGAGATTCGCATATTTTCTGAAATTTCAATGTTGACATCATTTGATACATCGAAATCTAAACATAGGTATAGATGGCAGCAATAAAAATAATATTATGGTACTATATTTTAGTACTTAGTTTTGACCGTGTTGGCGATAGAATAAAGTTAATCATCGATTAAAACGAAACACGTCGATGTCAACCGATAATAATGAAAAATAAATTCGATATGTAAATATCGAAACCTTTTGTTGAAAACCTTTTATCGAAAAACTGTTGAGAACTTCTGTATTAGAGCACATTAATTTGATTCGTATTATTGTAATGACGTACACGCCAAGGTAGCTGAAAAAGAGTATACCAGAATTAGTTGCCAACTATGCAGTTCTCAGAATTTCACCTCTAGGTTGGTGACAATCGGTGGCCAAACGATTTTAACTTCACTGGTTTTGTTATAGCCGACGTTGACGTTGCTGGAGACGTTGAGGCTGCCATCAATACCATTCTAGATGCTCTGAGCGAGCCTCTCTTCGACGTTGCAGACAAAAATTTCACCCTCGACTTCTCTATTGAAACGTAAGTGCAGTTGGAATTTCATATTAATTATTTTATGTGTTGTTTACTTTTATAGGATTTCTGGTATCCTAAAGGAAATTAAACTTGGTGGAATCAAAGCCCTCCAGATCGAGACCTTAGATTACGACCAGGAAAGCTCCCGCCTGGACTACTCTTTCAATTTCGCCGATATCGAAAGTATCATCGATATTGAATTGCTGCTCCAAGGTTTGGTCTCCTTTGACCACCACCCAATTATAAGGTCAGTAGAATATACTATATTTCTTATTTTCATGTATTAATTGAACTGATTTCTTGCTTATTTCAGCGCTATTTTGAGCAACTTGAGACTGGCCGGATACGCTGTAGTTGATGTAGAATCCACACCCAACCAGGTCACAGATCTGAGCCTTTTGGTCACCCTTGACACAGCTCAGGTAACTACAGTAATACTAATAGGGCAATAATGGTATATATAGGTGTATCTATATATCTGTATCTACGAGGGTCGTCTCAAAAATAAGTTCGCCTATTTATTTTTCTACATAATTGCCTTGTTTTCAATGCATTTTTGGTACCATGCTAAAAGTTTTTTCAATCCAGTGTCATACCATTATGCCGCTATACTGGTTATCCATCTTTCAACGTCTTGTTAGAATTATCCACGTTTGTGCATAATCATCTGTATCCTTTGTCTTCCGCCGAGATGTTACCTCAGCTGCGGAAACAGGTAGAAGTCACTTGGTGCAAGATCAGGGGTGTAAGGCGGATGTCCAAAAACATCCCGTCGAAACTCCTCAAGCAGGCCTTGAGTTAGACGAGCAGCGTGCGGGCGAGCATTGTCGTGGACCAAAAAAAATTGTTTTTTGGGTAGGTAATCGATCAACAACAAAAACCCTCTTGGAATCCCCAAAGACCGTTGCCATGACTTTTTCCGCGGATTCCACAATTTTAGCGTTTTTTTTTGTGTTGGGTCGCCCTTTTTTCCACATCATACTCTTTTGGAATCGAGCGTCCAGTGATGGATCCATCTCTCTTCTCCGGTCAGTATTCGGTCGAACAAACCGTCTCCCACATCATCGAAAAATTGCTGACATTGCAAAGCAGCGTCTAACCTCTGCTCTTTGTGCTGTTCTGTAAGCAGGCGTGGAATCCACTTTGCTCACACTTTCGATAAACAGATCATCAGAAATGATCCTGTAAGGATTTCATTAAGCGCTTGGCGCCGAGCGGTGTCAATAACCCTTGGAATATCATCGACAACAGTCAATGTGCGGGAACTGGAGGGGCGACCGCTTCGTTGTTCATCGTGTAATTTCAGTAGCATTTTTATTCTTTGCAAAATAACGAATCAAACAAAAACGAATAATACCACGAACTTTGCAATCAGCAGTAGGAGCAAGTGGAGCGTCTCCATAGTGGCTTGAGCCTGACTACCGGATCGGTTAAGGCATGCGCGTAGTTTTACAGTGCTGCTACCACACCCAAGCGCAAATTTTCTCCCAGACCTTGCCCGCCAATCACACGGATTTAAAAAAATAATGCAACCTACTTTTGAGACGACCTAGGTAAATATAGGCATATTCACTAACGGTTTTTGATAAATTGTCAATAGATAATTACTATAACCACAGGGTGTAATTTTTTCATTGCCTTTGGGAAATATTAGTTGCCAAAGAAATTGATAAATATATATATGCTGATAGGGAATAGGTACTGCTTTGAAACGAATGTTTCCAAGGAACTTGCATGTCACTTTATAATTGCTAATAATCACTGTATAACTAACGGCTTCGATTAAAGATGACGAAGAGTTTTTGATTGCAGTAATTTTTTCGTGCAATCCTAATACTTTTTCTTTTAGGTTGATGCGTCTGGTATCTTGAATAACGATGCTCTGAGCCTCGAGCTTAGCGAGCTCCTGACGAAGGAATTGCCTACTATCGTCAACGACTTGTCCACAATTGTAGCACCATTCGTCAATCCAATATTGAAGGTGGCCATCAACATCATCTTGGACATCTCAGGATAGACTTTTAGTTTTTAGGATTTATAGGAAAATATTTGGTTTGTTTACTTAATTTCTGTCACACACCTACTAAAATATTTAAAACATTTCGTGTTTTTGTTGTGATGTCAAGAAATATTTAAACAGTCATTAGGTGGCTTTCCAGCATCCCACTGAAAGGTCGCATTTCATAATATCATAATTTTATGATATCACCTAATCCAATCCGTTTAGTGCCGCATCACGAAGTCGATATTTTTCACTTCATAAGAAGATGCATTGAAGAAGTATTACATGTATGGTATTTCTGTTTATTTGTCGATTAAAGACATTTTTAGACACTAAAGACATATTTGCAATTGCAGAAATCAATAAAATAAAAATTCCTGTGGCAAAGAAACAAATAGGCAGATTTCAAAAAATGGGGAAACATCAGATAGTTTTTTGGGATTTTGTTGATTAATTTAAAAAAATTTTGCTGCGGTAAGAAGCCAAATCTGATATTCGAATGATCAGATAAGGAAATAATAATTAACAGTGCCCAAAAAGTATTTTGTGGGCAGTTGTGAGTTAAATATATTATCGGTGGACGGCCACTACTATTTCATTTTACATGTATGCAAATGTCTCGCTCTGGAATAGTTCAATCCAATCCAATCCAATCCCCAAGATAATTAAAATTTGTTTTCCCGTCATGTTTCCTTTGCATTAATGTAGGAATATCGATTTCCTGGGAGCAAAATGACAGTATATAGCACTTGAGAAAGTCAATATTGAAATGGGTAATACCGAGATGCATCCCCAATGAGCTCAACCAATGTAAACGCGATGGGACACTGATAGCGTTGACTTACATGTATGTATGCGGCTGCGCTCACCTTATTTTAATTGTATCAGTAGTGCTGGTGCTATAACGACCTAGTTAAACACTAACTGTATCTAAATGCAACCCATATCTGATAAATTGCCCTGTAATTAAGGTAATTGTAATAAATGGTTACGGGGAAGTGTTGAAACAACATTGGTACCTTCTTTTTTGTGTTTATTTTTCAATGATGCAAATGTGCGATAGGAGAAAAAGATCCAGGACTCTTCTATTTTTAGATCGTGTAGATAAGAAAGTATGAGATTTATTGCCACATGCAAACCACCATCACTGCACGTGATGGTGGTTTGCATGTAGTTAGTATGGTAATCCTAAGAAATCCTAAAATAGGCCATCTTCGGTAAACTTCGACAACAGCTTTGATTTTGACATACATACGGAACAGCTGGACATACATACGGAAACGAACCACTATACACACGGAAACGAACCACTTACAGAGTTGTACAAGTTCTTTCACCTTTATTGAGGATCTTCAGAGCAGTGTACGATTTTATGCATTTATGCATTTTATGCATTAAGTTTAACATCTACTGGATAACTGTATGCCTAATGCTTTTATATATAACATGTTCAAATAGAACAAATATAAATAGTAGACTAGGTTTGTGTATTCTAAGAATTTGAGTTCCGTCAAAAACTAATGTCATAAAACGTCACTGTAATGTCATATTGTGAAAAGTAATCTTGGGGTTGTAGCAATTCATGACATTTCAAAGAGGGAGTGATACAGAAATTGCTTGCTCAACACTAAAATCAATTGTCACTGCAAGTGTTGGAGTATTAATATTTTAAATGCAAGTATAAATGATCAATGAAACAGGTCGTACAACACTCTGAATATCCTCAGTGAAGCTGAAGGAACTTGTACAACTACTAAGTGGTTCGTTTCCGTGTGTATATCCAGATATAGGACTGGTAAGTATATCTTCCTTATTATTCGCCTATTTGCTTATTTCTCTAAGTAATGAAATGCTACAAACCGATGATTACTTTTCAAAAAACAAATATGAACAGCAAAGAACTGGTATAAGATATTTGTGTTATTTTAAAACGGTTTTATTTAGCTTGATTTCGTATATTTATATTGTTTGTTTCAAACCTTGCAACACATTTTTCAACTATTCCCGATGAGCTAGAGACTTGAAATTTGGTAGGTATATTATATAGTGTTTCGGTGACAATACAATTTACTCTTTTTGTATTACAAGAAAATCGAAATATGGGATCTATAATGGCATACTCTCTTATTTATAAGCCGATTTGTGTAACTCAATACAATTTTTGACTCAAACATAAAAAAATCCAAATGGCGGTTTACCCTATTTATGAACCGATTTGTCTCAAACTTGAAACTGTGCGGTATTTAAGGTCACTCTATACAATTTTTGACTCAAATTTAAAAAAAATCGAAAGGGCGGATCCAAAATGGCGGACCATCCTATTTATGAACCGATTTGTCTCGAACTAGAAACCCTGCGGTGTTTAACGTCACTCAAAACAATTTTTGAATCAAAATTGAAAAATCAAAATGCTGAATCCAAAATGACGAACTATCGAATTTTTGAAACGATTTGTTTCAAACTTGTTACATGGGTTACGGGGCTCATTTGGTTGCTTTTAGCGAGTCCCATACATTATACTTGGTGACACGGGGTTTGATTATGGAGGCAGGAGATGGACAGTTGAATACAAAAAGAACTAAAAACTACAATATAAAAATATGTAAAAGAACTTTTAGCTTTCAAATTTCCTACAGTTAATATAGATTTCCTAATTTTGTTCCACAAATTAATTTTATGTCATTATTACACAAAAAACTTATTGTCAATTGTTTATAATATTTGTTGGTATATTGATATATAATTTAAAAATATTTATAAAAGCAATATAAATAAAAATAGGTAAAAAACTTTGAACAAACGGTTTTATTTAAAACCATCTGTTGCACTAAAAAACTATAAAATAATTAGGACACAAACCTGGACCTTCCTGAGATTCTGACTTAAGAAATAAAAACGTGGGGTGCATTTCAAATATGGTTTTTATGCGCCCCACGTTTTTATTTTTTGCCAAGTGTTAGATTCTCAGGAAGGTCCAGGCTTGTGTCCTAATTATTTTGTAGTTTTAACTACAAGATAATTTAAAATAAAACCGTTTGTTAAACGTTTTTTACCAATTTTTATTTATATTGCTTTTGTAAATATTTTTAAATTATATATCAATATACCATAAAATATTATAAACAATTGCCAATAAGTTTTTTATGTAATAATGACATAAAATTAATTTGTGGAACAAAATAAAAATCTTTATTAACTGTAAGAAATTTATTATTTTATATACAAAAAAAAAGCAAATTTTATTTTCATTTATATTTTGCGTTTCGGACACTTCATCTTCTTAAAGTAGTGGGTGGTTATCGTAGTCACACCCACTGCAAATTATACAGACAGGAGAGCAATGAAGAACGCTTTTTCTGCAGCCATACGCGGAACCGCACCCTGTTTTGTAAGAGCAAAATATGATTTTTAACACCTGGTTATGTGCTGTTGGTTGCATCATTTTGAATGGTTTAATATAATTATCTTTTTGCCAATCCCATTCTTCAGGAGGTATTTCAGAATTATTTTTCCACTACTGGACTTGCAAATAGACTCCCTCAATAAGTTGTTTTGCTTCATCTTCTGGCGGAGGCAACGAATGATGTTGTACACTTTTATCTGTTGAATCTAATGCTACATTTATATCTAATATATTAATGCTATGTTTACTCTACATTTATATCGCAGTTCGTTCAAGTTTTGCATTTTTGACATCATTTCATACCTTCATTAAAAGGCACAAATTCATTTTGCTGTTCAACTATAAAAGTATCCATTTATGCACGTAATTTCTGATCATCATTAAAAATTTTAACAAAACTATTTCTACTTTTGGTATAGAAAGCGGATGGAGTATCACATCCAGTGAATGCATAAGTAAAGGAAAGATGTTTTTTTTCAATATTTACATATATTATTAACATTGTTTTTGGTGAAGAAACTGTTAGCAAAACTTTTGTTATAAGGCTTTATTTTTTTAGTGGTTTAAAAAAACATTTCTTTATCATCCTGTGCGGAAGCCATCAATAACACGAAGACATCAATGTCCTCTGCTACAACAACTACATGAAAAAAGAAACAATCTACAGCTAATTGCACAATTAAATGATCAGCATCACTTTCTGCTCGACCCCACTCAATATTATTTTCGGCCAGTTTTTCGCAGAGAAGATTAATTTATAAATTATTTTTGCTGTTTCCTTTAGTTGCTTTAGTTGTTTAACTAATTCCACTTTAGTTGTATTTAAAGGCATGTCTTCTTCAAATAAATAATCAATTGAAATATTACCTATATATCTACGATTTCTCTCGGACGCTTTAGTTCCGTCATTATTATATCCATTAAATACAACTTTAACATTAGTGCCATAGTTATTACGTAAATATCTAATGTACTGTTGAGAAATGTCAGCATTTTATTTTTCCGCATTTTTAGTCTATCAAGTAACATACCATCAATAATGTAGAAACAATTAATAACATCGTTAACATCCGTTTCACGTTATAAAAATAGCATATAGTATTGATTTGGTAGTTTTCCTCATTACAGAGTTATCAAAAAGTGAAAAAGGATAGGGGCCAGCTCTTAGTCAAAATAGTCAAAGTTCGTCATTACTTTTTCTCAAAAAGCATAAACGTTGAAAAATTAAATTCGGATCTACAACTTCAGTATTATGAATTTTAATTTTACTGCTCAATAACTATTTAACGGTATCTGTTATGGTCAATTTTTTATATTTAAAGTTCAAACCTGAATAAACTGAATATAGTGTATGCAATACTGTTATTGAGTATCCAATATACTGAATACTGAATAATATACTGTAAGCACATAAAGAATTTTTTATGACAAAATAGAGACAAACCCGAATTTTTATATAAATATCATAGATAATGTTTAAACAATATAAATAATTCCTTCCCCACTCCAAAAGGTTTTTTATTTTATATAATATAAAAAGCATAATTTTCGAATTTTTTTATTTAAAACGGAGCTATTCTTGAGGACTTCTGCGGAAAAGGATCAAGTAATGCGACTAATAATATTAATCATTTTGCATATTGAAAAGATTACTTGACTGATGGAAAGCAGTATGTTAATAGTCACCAGCCTAAACAAGTTGTATGTCAAGTGATGCTATTTTCTTAGACTAAACGTAGGAAAATTATCATGTGTAATATAATTGAAATAAAAAAGCCCGTATTATTTTAAAATTAAAAATGGAAATATAATATTAAATATAATACAAAATATTTAACTGATTAACGTTTCTTTAAATTTTGTAAGCGGGAAAATGGTATATAGTTTCCCATTGGTATGTGACATAATTATCTGGAAATGTAGGTAATGAAATTGGGGCCTGTTTTAGATCAAATAACTGAGGTCCATAAATAGCTAAATAGCACAATGATAATATGTAAGCCATTTTCATTAACGTCATATTAAATTATTCCCCATAACACCGATTACGAATATTTAGTTCAGATTAAACTGAACCCACAGTTACTGTATTATTTAATTTAGTATTATTGAAATTAAGTATCTCATTATTCTGTTACCATTAAATACAATTTCATGTTACCAATCCGGGGGCGTATTTGGGTTTCGTGGCATTACCTAATAATTACTAAATTTTAATAATACACTCAGGGGCACAAAATTCGATCCATCTAAAATTTATCAGATCTTAACCCTATCGAACATGTTTGGGACATGGTAGGAAGACGTGTTCGAGCCCAAGTTCCTGCTCCTGTGAACCTGTTAATTATAAATTGAAAAACTACGTCATTATTTTAATTAATCTTATCTTCCCTATTAATAGAGATATTGACATAAATTAAAAAATGAATTGTCAAGAAGAGACTATGCTAAAGTTCTGTACCAAAATTTCCATCTTTTTATTGCTTGCACTTACCAAAACTTGCAAACTTTAAGCAAAAATCCAATCTAATTGGTACACCTTGTATATGGTCAAAATTTATAAAATTGAAATTCAGTAGCACGTCTGCATTCCGCACGAACAAGCCTACAATTTCAAAAAAAATCATGTAAATCGAACCTATAGTTAGGAAAATATTTTCAAATGACTTTTGGTAAATTTTAAATTGATCGAATTTTGTGCCTCTGAGTGTATTAGAGTGGATTAAAAACAAGCATATTTTCACTGGTTTACACAAGGGGATTTGAAAGATTACAATTCTTGCCAAAATTGTTTCTAAAATAGCGTAGTCGAATATAGTAGGCTAATGAGCAATTAAATAATAAAAATCCAGGCATGATAGCCTCATATAACAGCGCAGCGACAGTCTGGTGCAAAACGACCCAAATGTTGACTCTTTGTGGATACTGATGGCCCAGTATCTACAGATTAGACGGGTAACAACTCCATTTAGAGTAGATGTGATCCTGTCAGAACCTCTTTGATGATACAATATGTGTACCAAGTAAGTATATAATTTGCTGACAAAATTGGTTTCGACGATCTGGATCATCCTCTGCTAACTCCGGAATGCCTTGAAGCTTATCCGAATGAAGCTCTTCTTTTCTAAAACACTTTTAATACGGTTGTGTGACTGATATAATTGTCCGCAGCTTATTGATGTGAGAAAGCTGTAGCAATTTCTCGACTATATTCCTTCTCAATATATTAATATGAGCACCAGATGCATTACAGTTATAGCACGAAAAAATGGAGTTCGATTGTTTCCGGCGGAAAATCCAGGTACCGTAAAATTTAGGTTATAAAAAAAATCTTACAATCCGTTTTGTTGTGAATATTTGCGAAAAGAAAAACTTGAGAAATATACATGGGTATATTATAAAGTGTCCTGATTCCCAAGCAATTCCTGATGGGAAAAGCAGACAAATGAACAAACTCTATTCACAAGAAGTTTAGAAATATTAACAACCGCTGTTGAACGGATTTCTAATTACTGATATGTACACCGGCGAGCAGTACTTCATGTAATTGTGGCCTTGAATTTTTGAATGTGTAGATAGAGGTCTGTGAATTTATTAATTTGATATAGCAAAAGTGACTTTCTGTTAAATTTATTTCCATTTTATAATTTTAAACCATGGTGAAGCTGACCGATGCGTAAAAGAAACGCTTCGTAAATTATACATCATACATTCTGAAGAGCAAAGACGACGAACAAACTTTTGCAAATTCTCAATAATTATTCGTTTCCTTGTATGTGTCCAGATATACAACTGGTGAGGTATAATAACTGGCTTTTAATGAAGCCAGTATTATAAACAATGGATTGGCAATATCTGTATGATATTTATTGATATAGAGATAGAAACTTTTGTGCTTTCTTATTACTCTTTGACCTTTAGAACTTTAGAGAACAAATTATTCGAGCCTGACGATCACACACGTCAGAGGAGATTCAAAATAAGCTGAATCTATTGATGCAGTTTTAATTGTAATTTGTTTCTATTAAGTGAAACTGAAAATTAATTATTTTTATTTTGACAACTTTCAATCAATTTCAACAGTCTTAGAATAGCCTCTGATAACCTACTATAAATTGAATTAAATTGCATGCTATTAGCACAACTTCTTCCAGTCACGATTCAGCGTAGCACTGTTTGAATTTCTTTGTTGATTTCACACACCACTGGTTAATTTTTAACTTGTTGAAATTCTTATTGAGGCTATGACGAAGCTTGGAAGTGAATTTTCGAGGATGCTGCCTAGTATAATTCACGGAGGATTTGTTTAACAGAAAAATCACTCTACTTAATGTATTACAATGACAATACCATATGGAAATACATGTAAGACATTTTTACACAACTTTTAAACACAACTTGAATTTACTAAAATTTATTACTTGTTTTATATTTAATTTTCTTTAGAGAAAAGATGTGCGTGGCTTCCTTCTTAGTGTCTTTTGCTTAAGTGTTGTTTTGTTGTTCAGTACCAACGGAAATGGTATATCAAGACACAAAAACACTTCCTTGGTAGCATACATTTTCTGTTTATTTGATCACATAATATCAATCACATATTCTATATTTCCCTAATATACTTACCACATTGAGTAATGTTTGTCACAATTTATAATTTATTTATTTAGGGTTACTATTTGTTTTACACGCATGCTCTGCTCTTTGCCTTTTAAATTGCATCCTGCCATTAAGGATGTACAACTGATATAACTTTGAAGTCGAGGCTATAGCCTCGTTGAGCTGGTTTTTCATTCATTTCAATAGATATAAGTATATATATATATATATATATATATATATATATATATATATATATATATATATATATATATATATATATATATATATATATATATATATATATATATATATATATATATATATATATATATATATATATATATATATATATATATATATATATATATATATATATATATATATATATATATATATATATATATATATTTTATAATTATAGTGCTATTAACACCGCATCTCGTTACCTCGTTGCACTTCTGCCAACATTATCTACTCGACCACCTTTTGATATATGATCAATGGTAATTATTATAATGTCAATATAATTGCCACTTGATATACGCAGTATAATCAACTCCAGGAATTTTAAAATATCAAACTTTTAAGGCGCTATAAGTGATAATGAATACCTAAGTACCGAAGTACCTAAGTACTTAACAAACCTGTTTCATATTATAAATACATAAATGAGAAGAACCTACCAGTATATTTTTACATAAATTATTACATAATAAAACTGACAGTAAGTAATTCAATAGTTCAAGTATTTAATGTAAATCAGAAGTTTCTAGGATTCAATAGAAAAATATCGTTTTTATTGTATAAACAAATTAATCTTTATTTTACAAAAATAATTAATGCCCAGGGGTGTAATGTAGGACGATATTTTGATATATTTTTGAACAACCTTACACCAAAAATATAATATTCTTGCTGCAATTTCTTGCCGTTCTCAACAGAAATTCTCCTATCTCTTACTTATCATCAAGTCGTCACAATAACATTGTTGAATTTATTATTATTTTATTTATTATATTAAATGTTCTTATCAGTTCATGATTCTATATTCTATTTCCATTTGTGTAATTTTGCCTAAAGCTGTTTCGAGCTCGACAAATTCTGGTATTTACCATCGATCCCTTTGAGTTGTGACAGTTTCACGTAACCTCATGAATTTACATGAAATGTGGTGGTCTTAGAGCATGATTCTCCTACGCATTACTAAATTATTCCTTATGCTTGCCACCGATATCTCGTCCGCCTTTCTTCGTTTAATCACCGATTCCTGAAACTCTGCTACCCGCAAAAACTCCAATCAACTAATAGGGTCCGCGCAATTTATTTGCACTACATTCTTAATACTCTTATATCTCCGCCCGCCATTTCTTTGTACGGATATGTTCTCATCGACAATAAATCGGAATTATTTCAGATTTATTATGCACTTAAGTAATAGGTGGTATTATAAAAAAAACTCGTAGTCTCGTAGGAACAGCATCGGTGATAAGTTGCTGCTTTATTTTATTGCACATTGATTTTGTATGAAAATCATTATCAATTAAGAAAGTCATGTATATAACTTACGTACTTTATAATTCATTACCTGATGCCGGGTCTAGACCAAGCATAAAAAAAGTGAACACTTGAGACAAAAACACGACAAAATTGCGACAGAAATGAGGTACTCAAGACAAGACAAAATGAAAACAAACTGTCCATACCACGAGGACGAAAGTGCAACAAAGTTCAGTTGTTGTGAATCACTTTCTTAACCATGTGGCGGTTCCACCAGGAAGAAGTTTTGAAGCTAGCAGTTTGATTTGAGCTAGCAGTGAAGATTTGTTGCTAGCAGTTTTTGGATGAGACCAAATTTAAAAAAGCGAAATAGTTACTGCATAGATGAATCATTGATAGTTGACTTATGTGGATGATATTAGACTACGTGGTAAGATTCGCTCCAGCTTTAAGAATTTTATAAGAATGTCCACCGAAGATTTCGAAAATCTGATATGCTTTATTGGTCCGGTAGTTGCCAAAGGACATACTAACTATAGAAATGCTGTAAGTGTAACACAAAAATTAGCAATAACTTTATAGATTTCTAGCAACAGGCGATTCCTACAACAGCCTAATGTATCTTTCAAAAGTATCAACTCAGTCAATATCTGTAATAATACCTGAAGTATGTTAAGTTTTAGTTAAGAGAATTAGCGGTTATCTCGAGGTATGTAGTATGAGCTTTTGCAATTGTTCTGTTTGTTATTGCTAATTACTTCCATTTGTGAATGCTTACATTGGAGAATGATATTTCTATGAGGTTGAGAGCGATCATTAGTTACCTCCCTTTTTACATCTGACCACAAACCTCTGTGACAAGTTTAGTATTGGAAGTTAAATTTGTATGGGTATGTCTTTAAAATAAACCATATTTACTGTGTGAAACTTAAAAAAAATTTCGAGATAACAATTAATACATGAGATCCAATAAATGATTTTAGTTTTGACTAAGCAAGCAATTTCTGTATCCATTTTAGCATTTAAAGAGGGAGTCTCTTTAAATGCTTCAGAATTCTATTGTTTATGTAATTCAATATTTTCTAGCATGTAGCTAGGAAAAGTAGTTGTTTTAATAGATTCTACAAGATTTTGTGCTATCTAAAGTTTAACATCTTCTGGATAACTGTATGCCTAATGCTTTTATGTATATATTATGTTCAAATAGGACAAATATAAATAGTAGAATAGGTTTGTGTTTTCTTTGGATTCAAGTTCCGTCAAAACTATGCGGAATAAAAATTCCGCTATGACCACGTTCTTTATTAATAAATAATTAGTTACCAAAATTTTTTATATTATTTTTTTGTACTATAGTTGCACAAAGAAGCTAAATTTCCATTATGATTTATGCTCAACAGAAGCCTCGATTGCATATTTTATATCCCTTCCCCCTCATACGTCTTTCTTCAACTTTCCAATGCTTACATTTGCTTTTTTTTTTTAATTTCTTTATGAGAATGATTATAATATATGCAATGTGATATGCTTCACATTTCCATTATATAATTCATTAAATTTATTCCAATGGATAAGTTAGGGAACCCCGTTAAATTTAATGCTAAATATACCCTTATCTCGTGAATAAACATCCGTAAAGTACGGAAAATATCGCGAGATACACAATATGGATTTCCTTATCTTATTCAGTTTGCCTTTGAATGGCAAAGAATCTCATTGAATTATTCCCGCAGCATCCGCGAATCCGCATCTTTTACTCCAATATTAAGACCACATTTCCTCAAACCACTCCTTGCAAATTTGTTTTTGCTCTTAGCATAACAAAAAGAATGTGAATGATCTCTCAGGACCCCGAGCTGAATAAAATTATGATATCCATATTCAAACTCAATTTGGCTCCCCGTATATAGCGCGCACCATTATCACATTCGTAATTGAAGGGTTGCTTGAAGAATGTTGGTTCTTTAATGCTTCTAAGAGGGGAGTTATCGAGAGCCCTTTCTTCGAACAAACAGGACGAGACGGTGTACTTGACTTGGACGCTCCGATAACTCTCCACTTGCCAGTTTGCCTTCCATGCTCTTAACAATCGCACTTCTTAGCGCTGCACATCTCACAGTAGATGTTCGAAAAGTTTGTTAGGGAATTATATCTCTGCTTGCCTTTGAAGTGTAAATTTTGATCTGAATTCTCGTAATTGCGGCGAAAAGACAATTGCATACATATTTACCACAACAGTTCATATACTAAGAAATAAGAATAATCCTGAAAGAATATGTGAAAATAATATTTTTATAATGAGAAATAAGAAATGTTCTTTGAAATTATGAAATTATGAAATTATCTGTTATCTTTATACAAAAATATATCATTAGGATAATAAAAACGGCGCGTCACTATGTGTTAAAATTCTCTTCTTTCAGTAGCGCATTTTTTTCTACCCGAGACACGTACTATATAATTTTAAATGCTATGATTAAACAATATAAGCTCTTATCTTTGTTTTTCGACCAGGTTCCAACATAATAAAATACAAGGACGCTAGAATAATTTTTAAAAAAATACTGAAAAAGGCTGCATAGTCAATTTTATGATATTTTTTTCTATGCAATTTCTTAACTATTAAATCATTAGAGGCAATAGTTATAAGTTAATAAATGTAAAAAAATTGAGCTCAATTTTAAAGAATTTTAGGGGTTTTTAAATTTTTATGAAACTTGTTGAAATTACTTGTATGTTGAAATTAGACAAAATTTGTCTAATTTCAACGTGCTGATAATTTTTTAAATATGAAAATTTTTTTCCAAACTTCGTCTGCATCAAAGTACTACCTTGAACTAAAAGGTAATACATTTTTAACTTATATTATCTCAGTTTATTTGTATGCGCGTAAAAACCCGAGCAAAAAACCCTCATATGGTTCTCTTCACAAGTGCTATCGCATTTTTAACATAGTTGTCAAGTATAACCGATTTCCAGGAATTTAGGGAAAACAAATGATTTTATATACATATACACATAACAAAATATTTATCACACTATAGACATTTCGTCATATCATAAAACAATTGGATGGTAAATGTGATGCAGTATAAGAATGTTTCCCAATCAAATATTGCGGATTCATTTTAAACGTTCCTCGGCCGTGTCACATCAGCATCATTGGCATTCATTTGGATGCCTAAATTGCCTAATACAATCAAACGTTTTGTGGTAAAGAGGGGTTAACAATAATTCTTGAAATAGAAGTAATACAGTTATTCTTTAATTTAGTATATTATTTTGATGGGTTTTGTGTTAACATTGATTAGTTATTAGTATTCTATCAAAACATAACAACTTGTTGAATGAAAGCGCCTTTATAGTGACGATTTTAGCTTGCTGTAAGAAAAGTTATACTGCCCCGATCTCCCATTGCGGCAATTGTGGGTATCCTTTGAAAATTTTTTGACTCATATTTCGATGTTACAAACAGTACATTATATTGTTATTTTCAAATACTTATAAATATCAATAGCCGTCAAAAATGACAAGAAATTAAAGCATACAAGCCTGCTTAATTCGAGCAATTCAATTTTCTCGATAGGCCGCGCCAAGAATTTCAAATAAACCAAAATTCCCGCGAATTAAAAATACAAATTTTTGAATTTCTTCAATAATGATTTTCTCGAAAACTGGTATATACAGAAAAAATAAAAGAAAACTTTTTTTTATGGATGTATTTTATTATAAAATACCCCATGTATTTTCGCAGTTTTTTTTAACAATGGGAGCAGAAAGTAAATGGAAAAAGAAGATACCGATATTTTTTTTTAGTACTAAAACAAGCTGTAAAAAATATAAATCAAATCATATGACGTCACTAAGCGCAAATACAAATAGTGCGGCAAATGTAGTGATTTTTAGGGTATTCCGTCCGTAAGTTGGCGGCAGCGACGCCCCACTGCTGCCTGTCGGCCATTGCTGTTGATATTTATATATATATATACATATATAACATATATATCTAGTGATTTCTCTATTTCCGCTTAGTGACGTCATAGAAATTCAAGCTGCAATTAAACACTTATTTCTGAATATTACACTTTATTTTTTTTGTCAAAAATTAGGGAAAAAAATGTACTTGTTGAACATGCAATTACCCATTTTTGTTTCGATTGAGCGTAAATACCCCATTAGTCAATCTTTCTTTGTCATAATAAGCATTTTTTTGATATCCTCAACAGTTAACGAGTTATTAACAAAATAATGGTTGTCTCACCAAACGGGTGGTTTTTGGGTGAGTTTTGCGCCACCCCCAGAACTAATTTTTGAGGTTTTATGATATATAATCCCTCCACTACTAGTTAATGAAGAAATATCTCAGATTACATTTTTTACGAGATTCTGGTGTATTTTTTACTTCAATGCCTGCACTATTATGTGCGAGAATTACCTAAATCATTATACCGGGTGCCTACGATATTACTAGCCAGCCTCTAACTTCCTTGTAAAAAAATATATCCATTTAAAACTTTGGGAAGTTGTATGGTTGACAACGGTGCATTGTTTGGTTACTACAAGATCTGATTGCTATTTCCGGTTTAACCGGAAACAGTATAAACTTTGTTATTTTCAATAGAATACCCTATATATTATTAGAAATTTAGATTGCCCAGAAAATTCTAGAACCAAAACATGTAGCATACCCTATACCTATCTTTGAATGTTTTCGAGAAAATGGCGGTTGAAAATGTTATATCAATGATAAATTACTTCATTTTCACATAAAACAAATGAATGTAGAAACAAATCTATTACGGTTATTTAAGTTTTTTGGGGAGTAAAATTTGATAAAGTCATAAAAAAATCATTTCCGGCTTTACCGGAAGTACTACAAAAAGTGATTTTCAGGCTCAAATTACTTCGATATTTGTAATGGAACACCCTGTATTGAACATTAAATTTACGTTCTACTAACCTTTCTGGATATTTTTTGTTACAACTAGATAATACAAACACTTACTAAAAGGTGAATCAATAATAAAACGCAAAAATTAAATGGCAACTGTCCAGAGAAACTTTTAAATAATGCAACAGTACAGTCAAAACCTATATGAAAATCGGTAAATAGTTCTTTTCTTTTACACAGCCCTCCTGAATCAAAGTTCTGTTTAAACATCATTTTTTTATTGTTTAGCCTTTGTGACAGTGCAAGTGAACATTCAGTCGCCGATACCTCATAAACTATTAGGTTTAGGCGGGAGAGAGCAGAAACAAAAAATATCCAGAAAGGTAAGTAGAATATAAATTTAATGTTCAATACAGGGTGTTCCATTAAAAATATCGAAGTAATTTGAGCCTGAAAATCACTTTTCGTAGTACTTCCGGTACAACCGGAAATGAAATTTTCAAGACTTTATCAAATGTCACTCCCCAAAAAACTTAAATAACCGTAACATATTTGTTGCTACATTCATTTGTTTTATGTGAAAATGAAGTAATTTATCATTGACATAACATTTTCAACAGCCATTTTCTCGAAAACTGTCAAAGATAGATATAGGTTAAGTTACATGTTTTGGACCTAGAATTTTCTGGGCAATCTAAATGTCTAATAATATGTAGGGTGATCCATTAAAAATAACAAAGTTTATACTGTTTCCGGTTAAACCGGAAATGACAATCAGATCTTGACGTAATCAAACTGTGCACCGTTGCCAACCATACAACTTCCCAAAGTTTTAAATCGATATATTTTTTTACAAGTAAGTCATAGGCTGGCTAGTAATATCGTAGGAACCCGGTATATATTAATTTATTCATTACATAAATACAGGCACATACGCGTCACGTATTTGAGGAAAAGTGTTCCGGCTCCTTTAAATCCATTAACCGATCGCAGCAATAAATCTGGTACATTCAGTTCCCAATCCATGCTTTGTCGGTTAGTCAATAACAAACGGGGAATATTATTTTTACAATGCGACCCCCCTGCCCTGAGCGCATTTCCACGCCTGTCTGTACTTAATTGCTATTTATAGCTTCACACCACACATTTATTTAACAATCGCATTTCTGACAACATAACTAAGTGCCACAATTAAAACCCTAAGGACGCCTACAATAGGGCCTATGGCCTCCTACGCTGCACCGGGTGAAACAATGATAGTCGTAAGGACGATTTGGTAAAATTAAAATTTATAGTCATCGTGCGACGGCCATATGGTGTCGTGGAACGCGGGTGTCCGTTCCAGACATTAAGTACATGAAATTGAGCCCTAATTTGAATAGGGCTGCTGGGGTCCTGCCATGTCCCTGACATTCCCTCAGACTTTACAATGGAGAACGCAGTCATTTATATGCAGTATTATTCGCAAGGAAGTGAATGATAAGATAATTACAAAAGCTGCAGGAAAAATAAGACGAGGGGGACACTTTCATTATTTTTTCATAAATATTTTTTTTGAGGCGAAAATCGCAGAGCCATAAATCTTTATATGCTAGGCATATTAGGGAAAAAATGGGGAATCAAAGGCAAGTTTTGTTATAGTTTTCATTTTCTCACCCTCTGGGTTTTTTGGGTCATTGAACATTAATTTTGCTTGCAGGCAAAAATTTGGCCCGGAATTTTGTGTTTTTGCCAAATATTGCCAAGTTTCTGCCAAATATTGCTTTTTTCAGTTTTTGGCCAATATCTCAGACCAATATCTCAGAAAGGAAGCGTTTTTCGACATACCAACAATAAAAGAAGATTGATTTCTATGATCATAGGCAAGCTACGCTCTCAAAGAATGACATGGGGACGGGCCAGAGAAGATGCCGACACCGTCATTGTGAACGAATTGTCACCTGTCTGGCTGACATCATGTTCCTTCACGCAATGAGTGCGTACGTTACGATTTATGCCCTTTCAACCTTATACCTTACAACCAAGGGAAATTGTAGTTTGTGAAGACTCTCACCAAAAACCCCCACCTTGCAAGTGTGTTCACAAACCCTGAGGCAACTCCAGAAAGTATTACAGCAGCAGGGGAAAGATTCCTGGTCAATGTGTACGGCTACACAGTAAGGACTGAACCGTCGATAAACCGTCTGAGATACATTAATTATAAGAAGGCAGCTTTCAAGACCTCATCATAAATAGCTGTTCTACCACCATCAGTTGCTGCAGCCACCCAGCAAAGTTTCAAGTTTATCACCAGGTGCAGAAATATGGCTGGGGGTTAAGAAAAATGCCGAACATTGGGGTTGAAAATGAACAAATTGCTTGGAACCGATCACCGCTCTACAAGGTCCTGCTCATCCCGAACTGCTGCGTCTGGTGTCATGCAGATCAAATCTGCGCAAAAAAGTGTAGCTGCAAAAAAGCAAGCATCTATTGCACCAATCTGTTCATCAACTGTGAGTGGTCCTACAACAACGTGACAATCGAGACAGATCTCACAAATACCCTTGACGATGGACTATTTGACGTCAAAATGCAGGAGGAACTGGACTTAACCTTCTCCCCGGTTGTTGCAAACATCGAAGAGTATCGACAAGGAAGATGAAGGTATGTAATATTTCCTTCCCCAAAAATGACATTCACACACTTGAAGCATAAATGTACCTGTCTGGAGTAGTTAATATGAATGTACAAGCTGACCCACATCGTCTGTTCATTACAGACCCCCCCTGAAAAAAATAAGGAGAATAGATGAACGAGGACTGAAGAGGATGTGACAGTGCTTGGTAAAACTAAGGTATGTACAATAGCATCTTCACTAGTAAACATGTGCAGATTACTATTCGCCTCTTCTATCAATAAATCCATAAAATAACAAATTCTGTTTTATCTAGATTATTAAGGCAGTCCAATTTATGACGGCAGCGACATTCATCATTCCGCACATTTGTCATTATAATGATATGAGTACCTATATATTATACTATTGACTATAATACACTGTCGACTACTTTAGCCGACTGCTTTAGCAATAACTGCATTTTATTCGTTTGACATTTTTCCAAATACTATCTCTATATTCATTATTCATATTTTATTATTATTCATGTTTTTTTTTGTCGTACTCTAGCGGTGAAATGGACAGTTTTACAAAAAAAAGTGATGTATGAAAAATGTAGTAAAATTTGCCTACTTAAATTTTGAGTGGATTGGGCTTGTCGAGGAAACGCTTCCTTTCTTATATATAGGCCAAAAACTGAGAAAAGTGCTAAAATTTTGAAAAAAGTGGCAAAAAAACAAAGTTCCGAGATAAATTTTTGCCTGTAAACTTCAAATTCATGTTCAGCGACCCAAAAATCGTTAATGAGAAAATAAAAACTATAGCAAAACTTTCCTCTGTGAATCCTAATATGCCTAGCTTTTAATGATATATAGATATATATGCGCGTCAAGAATATGTGGCATATTTAGCTTTTCTATGTCTCGCTTATTTTAGTGATTTTAGTGAAGACATGGTGATGTAGGTTGAGCTATGTTCTTCTACCAAAGTTTGAGGTCGTACACGGAACATGTTCCAAACCGTTTTCGTATATGACAATGTGACAATATAGTCGTAATTTCATTAATTTTCATACTTGATTCTGTAAGGATTTGTATGAAACAGTTTATGAAACATCTTTTTTTTAAATGCTTACTTTAATGTTTACAATTAAATATTACACATACATACATAATACACAATACATACACAATAGTAGGGCAGCCCACGATGCTAAATGGTCATGTAAATGGCATTTATATTGTTAAACGATTATTGTTAACGAGCTTAGAAGAAAATGTTGGGACAAAAAACTTATATTATAATCATCACTATAATAATAGCTAGTACATGCACCTAATCTGATTATCAGATCTTATGTAGCTTTTTAATTATTTATATCTAACCAAAATAAATGCATCTATTTGCCTCTCACTCTACAAAATCCCAACCTTAAGTGGCAATAGTGTGTTTCGTTTTTCTCTTATACGTTTTTTAGTGCAAAATAAATATATTATAATGGAAGAAATAAAAACTACAACAAAACATTCCTGTTGCAAAACACAATTTGACTTGATTATTGATATTCATTGAATATTTCTAAAATAATGTTTGGTAAAATACTGTATTTAAGTGGCTTTTAAGCTCGGTTGAGGTAGCATAGCTATTAGCTAAACTTCGCCGAGGACAAAATACTATAGTATGTCATTATAATAATTATTATTAATATTAATTCGTTTCTACAAGAGTAACCGAAATGTTGAAATCAGATTTACATTGCACCAAGACTAGTTGAATGTATCCTTTGCAGAATCGCGTACTATTTTTATCACTCTGGATTAAGCAATTTACATGATAATGCTGAAATTGCATTCTGAAACCAGCCTGGAACTGAAACCACATGACCGCGACAGTTCGTCTGAGTTATCTTTAATTGCCCACGTAATTGCACGTTTCTGCTAATTCTGTAGTCTGTTTAAGGACTATTTTAGTAAATTAATCAGGAATTGCTACCGTAAAATTTGCAAGTTCCATGGAAATGAACGTCTCTGCAGTACGTAATTCAGCAACTTTCATAGCATGTTTCATATAATGAATATTCCAAAGAGGCTTTTATAAAATACAAGAACTAGAAAAATTCACGAATCAATAAAAACTACCTACATGTGAAGTTTATGTGTCTACAAATATATGCCTTTTTTATAATTTTATTTTTGCAATTCATTATATTTTAAACAATATGAGGACTGAAAAAGGTTATATGATATATACTATCGACTAAATGGTTGTTATTGATATGTGGAGCTCAAATTTGCTTGAAGTTATATTGGGTAAGTACTTATTATCAGTTTGTTATACTTTATATTTTACGAATTCGTTATACTTTAAGCTAGCTTTATTAAAGTGAAATTGTACCTTTGTACCTTTTTTTGTAGCATTTCCTAATCTTTTGAGGAAGATATATGGGTGCTGGAAACTTAAGTCAATGTTAAGTCACTAGCTACTGAATAACTACAGGATCTATCAGGAGCAATTCTGGAACTACTCTTACATAACTTGCTTCAAGGCTTTCCTTAACCTATTCGTGTGTTCAGAAGACCCAAAACGCATACTAACCCTTTCAATTCTGAAATTACATTTTTCTTTTACAGGTAATTTTTAACTTTTACAGGTAATAATAATTGGAATAATTTTATTATTTTATTATAGGTATTATCATATATTATCCTCCTGAGTAATTATTAGCAGCGTTTAAAGAGGGCAATAAAAGTTTATCTGAGCTAGCTCAGCTTAATATAAAAAAATATTAGTAGATTCGTACGATGCGTATCGAAGCTATCATCGGTGGATGCCACAGACCGTTACGCAACCAAGTCAGATGGTTCCCAACTATACTGGGTGTCCAAATTACCCTCAGAATTCTGCTGTAATTTTGGTGACAAAAAGGACACGTTACACTAAAATCTAAGTTTAATTTAAAAATTGCATAGCGTTAATCGATAAAAGCACTTGGACAGAGTAATTCATATAACACAACAATATACACAACCTAGGGTAGGCCTCAAACGCGATAACGTGTATTGTCACACAAAACAATATTAAAATGTCAGGGCTCGGCGGTCTTTCTTAAATACGTAAAAAAAAGATGTGGCTCCTCATATACTTAAACTACGCTTATCCGTAAGTTTGGGGAAGTAGGTATCCTGCTAAGGTAGTCCCTCCAGCATCCAAATCTATGTGAAAATGTTTTCTAGCAGCGGAAGGGAAGTCCAACGCTCCAACGACTCCATCATATAGGTACCACGTTTGCTGCTTTCCCATAAGTTCTCAGATGTGAGTGGTATGGTCACGAAGTCCAATACAGGCGCTCGGAGTGAAATGCAAGATACCGAGGCTCAGGCAGATAAGACACAGTCCATGGTGCAATGTATACTTACTGCAGAAATGATACAGGTACAGGTAAAAAGTGCGAGGTGACGACTTTATGTCATGAAAGAAAGAAGTGGTGACTTTGAGTCACGAAAGAAGAGGGAACGAAGTGAGGCCCTGAACGACTAATTACTTTACGTACTTACAGGTGAAAAAATATTAGTTTAAGTGAACGTAGTTACTTATATATGATGTTAAGCGAAGGCTTCTCGAATAGTGGCCTAGGCGAGATATGCTTCCCAATCGACACTAGGGACTAATGCAAGGCAAGTTCAAGAAAACGCAGAAAAAGGCAAAAATAGGACATGGCCACGAGGGAAAAAAATATGGCTTACCTTAATTTGGGAGTTATTTAATATATCATCAGCGTCGATTATAAAAAACGCACAAACACATAGGCAGAACTTCCCTAAAATTCCCAAACATGGATCGTAACACAGTACGTTATTTAGTAGGGAAGCACCTAAACTACAAAAAAATAAAAGGCGGCGACACACGTACGCTGAGAAAAAGATGGTTTCTTCCAAGAGTACCGAAACAGCAAGCCCCAAAACGTCATTTATCTCCTCGTACTAGTCACATAACTATGAAGCTAGCCTAATTACAGAACAATAGAAAAGAAAGATCAAAAAACAAAAGTAACAACTAGTTCGCAAATAATATGCGCCAAGAAATCATTAACAAGCTGTTGCATATAGATAATGCAATTGATAATGCCGCAATGAAATCTGTAATTATTTATACTTGAGCCCTAATCACGTTTCTTTAAGGACGCGCTTGGTCTACTTGGTAGGTATGGAACGTACATACCTACAATATACTCTTAAATATTTAAATTACGTAAACTAACGAGATGTGAACGTCCACATGTTATTCTTATAATTTTCTATTAGCTTACTTTCAAACGTAAGCTTCTAAATTCTGTTTGGCGGCATCAATTTAGACATGTTTAGGTCGCAATATCCACATATAAATTCACGTTAGTCTAGACGAATTGTTGCGAGCCAAGGTGCCTGCCTTCTTTGTCTTTATGGTGATTCAAAACAATACAACGTGTTTTAGTGTTGATGCCATCACATATGGTTGCATCACTATTTCAAACAGCGGGAGATTTTAATACTAGGCAAACTGGTAAATTTGCTCTCGATACGAACAGAAACAGGGGGTGAATTTAATTTTAAACTGACTAATGGTAAGTCACAAGTGATGACTGAAGTGAAGGATTGTTTCATCGCGTTAATTCCAGGCATTTGAATTTAATATGATTACATTGCAGTACGTCACATGATTTGCTACTCTGTATTTTGCGAACAAAGGACAGTACATTTTAGTCTATTGACAAAAAAAACAGGCGTAAAAGGAAGTAATTGGTTTAAGGTATTTTATTGTTTCATATGTTCAATTGTACCTTAAAAATGATAAATACACACAGTGGTGTTAAATTAAGGCATATATTTTTGTGAACGTAGTAATCAATTTTTACTCCGTTCTCAACTACCCTTCACTTCTTCTCCCTTTTTATAGAGACTCAAATTTTCTATTGAAATAGCAAACTATAAAGTTAAAAAACTTTTAACACAATAAGTCAAAAAAATTATTTAAAAAACCGAAAAAAGATGTTTTATTTACATTTTAGTGTAGAACTCGTTTCTGAGAGGATTTAGGTATAGGCGTTGATTCACAAAAAACTAAGCTGGCCTAATTTTAGTCAACATGGTGACAAGTATTTTTGATAAAAATTAGCTGAGATACAGTCTTCCAAGCCTATTTTTTTACGATTTTACTTTTTTACGATATTATATCTAATTTTTACATGGAAAAATTATTTTTGTTCAATAAATCCATTATTTTCGGTTTTTCAATATAAGATAATGATAAAGGTATTTGTCAAAATTTTTATATTTATAGGAACCTTAAATTAGTTTTACAAGCTCATTTAGAGGAATGGGATTTATTCCTCAAGAGGATCTTCGTCACTTGATTTTAGGCATGCCAAGGAGAATACATGCATTAATTCGAAAACATTGGGATAATAGTAATAAAACATGCATCTTCCAAGTTTTGCTAGCAAGTTAAATTTACGCCATTTTGCCACAACACAAATTAACGATTTTTTTCCTCCTGATTTTTTAAATTATAACAAAACAGTTTTATTTCAACTAAAGATTCAACATGCGTATCTGAAAATGATAAATGTAGCAGTGTTCCATCAGATCGGTTACTTAGAGATACAGAGATGAATATTTACTAAGTATGTGATGGACTTGATTGACATTTTTATCAATCAAGAAATGCATTTTCGAATTTCTGATGAATACTAAATTATGATGCTTACAAGCAAAACATCGATCGGGAAATTGAAGACGGTGTTGAATTGGATGACCAGACCTTTGCCAGTTTGTACTTTATCAATGGAAACGATACTTTTATCCAAGTCGTCCAAGCCAGTACAATATTGAGGTAATCTGTAATCTGTATGGAGTGCAGATCAAAGATTCTGCTGCATGATGTTACCTAGGGGCATTTCCCTCAAATTGGGCATGGAAGACCCACATTCTCCCAAAATGGATTCTCTGGTTGATGATATGGCAGGACGTGCTGGACCAAAGTACATGCTCGACCGTCTCATCTTCTTGTTTACATCCTCTACAGATGGGTATCCCCTAGATATTGCTAGATAATCTTGCTGGCTCTTCGCTGGGATATCTCAGGAGATTTCTAACCAGCCGACAGCTACTTGTTTCATCTGATAGCTTCTTAAATTTCTTATGGGTGTTTTTTGCCTGATCATTTGTAGTTTCGCTGCAATTGATAACTCGAAGGTCAAGCACAAAAATTTTCAGGCTGGCTGCCATCTTGGCCAGTTTATCAGCTTCTTTCAGAGTGTCCTTTGTCTCAACATAGGGAGATGTTATTCATCCGACAGACTCTCACAAGCGCTTGGTAACATTCCCATGTTGACCCTTCAATTATTTTATAATTTTTCAGGACCAGTAGTAATTGTCTACTATCTGTGCAGATTCCGATTGTCTTGCCCATTATTTGTCTACAAGCAATCTTTCCCGCGGCTATAGTTTTACCTGCCAGTTCTGTTTGTACTACACTTTGTATGGCATTTTTAACCATCATAGTCCACTTACATTACAATCGCAGACTTCTAGAATATGTACCACAGCCTGCTCTCGCAATATAAATGTGAAAAAGTTTCAAACCAATGTTGCTTCATATTGAAGACATGAACTGTCCCAACTGTCTAATAAAAACATTGTAAGATGGCGTAGGATGCTACATACTTCGTTTTTTTGAGAGAACGTAGTGTACATTATAGTCAGTCTAAACACTGGCCTCCGAATTCTGCTGATCCTTGCGGCGATTTCGTAAGAGATATTTTACAGGAAAGCGCTCTTGAAGGTAACGTCTTGTTTCTTGATGTTGCAGAACTATTATAGCAAATAATTACAGCATGTGGGCAAAAAATAAATCAATAAGTAATTTCTAATACAATAGACATCTATCCAAAACGGATTCAGCTGGTTGTTGGTGCAAATGGAGATCATAAACCTACCTATTTAGGCACTAGTATATTTTTGGAGGGGTTATCTTGGGATAGCAGCAATAAAACGACTGCTTATATTACTTGACAAAATGCAAAAATGACAGTTTTAATTAATTTTTAAGGTTACTAGACTGTTCGATTAGTATTCTAGGGAAGAACAGTAAAGAAACCCTACGAACTTAGGCTATTTTATATTTCATTATTATTCTAATTTTGGTTATGTTAATATTATGTAGATGTATATTTATAGTAAGTAGGTATGTATGTACGTATATAAGTTTATATATAGAGAGAATGTTTTTTGTTAATTTATTTAATACTTTTATATTAACAAATTGTAGATATAAGTGATTATATTATTTTTTTAAATTGATTTATTATTATACTTCAGTTCCTGGGAACTCGTGTAATATTTTTTTTATTATAAATTTTATATTTAATTTATTTTTTAATATTTTCTTTATATATAATTCATTAATATTAGGTATAAAAAAATATTTATATTTCTTTCTTCTTGTTAATTTTGTATTTAAACCCATTTCTATTTGCTAGTGATCATTTATTAATTCCAAGGATATGTATTTTGTATCGTGCCTGTTCCCCTTCCGTTCCGTTAAGTCCCTGGTCTATATAAAGTTACCGCTTATCGAAAACACGATATATTGAGACCAGACTAATTTCATTTGTGATTAATTCACAGGGAGGAAAGATCTAATTGACGCCCTGGCGGAAACGAGACTTCACAGGACGTAAAGAAACCCACCCGCGGAGAAATGTAATGTTTGGCTCGATTGCCAAATGCTCGCCGACACAGTCGCAGCGAGGGGTTTTATTTTTTCGATTGTTCTCTTATAAGTCAAGATATATTAATGAAGAACACGCGGAGATAATGTTATCGTCTTTTCTGTACGTCAAAATAAACTAACAAAAAATAACTGCTAAATAAAAATAATTGGGTTGGCATGCGTTTTGTTTCAGTATTGCAATAACTTACTGGATATATGAGTATTACACGGGAAATTGACTACTCAGCTTTACTGGTATGGTTTGAGTTTGCATTATATTAATGCTTGTGAGTCCATGACTGATAAAGGTAGATTCACTATTTAAAAATTATCCAGTAAAACAACTGATTGATTCGAAGTATATACGTGATGCATTAATTCAAAACATCACTTGAAATCATTGAAAAATCACTTCATTATATACTTATATCTACTCTACTATTAGCCGTATATTGACCAACACAGTACATAGGTACACAGTACATAGGCGTAAATAAGTTACCTATATTGAACCATTGAGTAGTTAGTCATAGCCCACAAGGGTGCATTAAAGATGCGCTTTAATACTATATTCTGGAATATCTAGATTAATAGGATGTTACTGTTGCTGACACAACCCCAGATCTGTATGCCCTAGGTCCGTAATGGTTGGCGGACCTTTATACAGTAGCATTTTGTTCTGCGTTGACAGGCTGGAGTATGTACGGACTGTTATATATCTCTTATGATTGTGATACAAGTTGGGTCCTATAACGCCACCCTGCAAACTCCTGCCTCGATTTCATTCAATTTGGAATAAGCTCTTCTTTTTTGACTCTGAATTCAGCGTCATGTATGATTTAAGCAGCTCTATGTATTGGTGTAAGGGTACCATATTCAGTTTATACCTTAAGCCATCATGCCATACTTTATCAAATGTGCATCATCCAGGAAGATGGCTGAGCAGACATCTTTGGTTTCTAACGATTTTTCGATTAGGTGCCAAGTAATTCTATGGTATGGTTGAGTGTCCATGTTCAAACTGATGATTTTGAATTAGCTTCCTTGGTTAAATAATGGGTTTAAGCCTTTTTAGGAGAATTTTTTCAAATACTCGTAGTTACATAGGCAATAAGTAGATTGGCCCATACGATGACACATCATGAAGAGGCAAGATTCGCGATCCATAAACCAGGCTTTGCCTGGATCATGATGACTTCTGCTACTTTCCATATCTCAGAAACATACCTTAGTCTGAATGCGGCTTTTCTTGGTATTAATATTAGTTTTTATTTAAAATTCAGCTTCCTTTCGTTTGGTAATCACATGTTCCCTGGCCAATAAGAGAGCCTCAATATTTTTCCGTGGCTGGTATGCCCATCTAATATTAGCAACGTCGTATATACTTGAATGTATATAGGGAATGAAGGATCTTAATCAAGTCACAAACAATTCTGAATTCATATATCCACTATCTGAAGTGTCTATAATACTGCCAGCTGGTTCTCCTGCACTGAGTTCTGGTTTGCTTGCCTCTTATGAGGATGGACATCGGTGGACATAGTGCCCAGCAGTATTAAAGCAGCATACCGCTGATATGTAAATGCCACCCGTAAATAGCGTAGCACCGCTGGTAAGAAACAACTTTCTGGCATTTAGCACTAAATTTATTTTCACACACAAGCATAACAAAGGATAACAAAGGAAATTTGCCTACAAGTTCTCGGTTACAACCCATTCCTCTCTTAAGTGCCGTTGCCTCTGATCGTTGTAAGGAAAGTTCCCTCGTTTTTGGCCTTAAATTGGTAAATACTTTTTACCATCTTTTTCTCTAAATTGAAACTATGAGGGATGCATTTTCTCTTAGCGACACTGAAGGCACTGAATAATTGCTGAACGTCATGTCCAAACAGTCGATTAGAGAATTCCAGAATATGTTCCACCAGTAACATTTCCAATTTCTTGAAAATGTAGGAGCTTTTTCCAATGATTTTGTAGAGCCGTTGGCAATTACTTTGCTGCTTCGTAAGTGCCCAAGCAACCTGGATTTCGATACATTGAAGTGGCAGCTTCTTTCATTAAGACTCATGGGTCTAATGGGTTTAATGCCTCATGGGTCACTAATAATTTTATTTTAATTACTGGCATAGGTACCCTAATAATTAACTAGCAAATTTATTTTAGTCACTTACTCATCCCATAAGAAAACGGGTCATAAATAAGTAATATCATATTAATTTTTCGAGAATTTGTTTACTCCACCATAACCTCAAAATATATATGATATTTCTTGAACACTTACTAGTAGTAACACCAGTCTGATAGACTTGGCAATAATGTTCGCTGGTCAGTTGACGTGTAACGGTTTTTGTTTTGAATTCCCTATAGTAGCTATGTTTAGAAATACGTACACAACGATCCCCGAACACGGCAGTTATATTAAAAAATAATTACAGTTGTTACAAGGATTCAGTATTTATATCCTTTATTCAGGTTAAACTGTTTTACCTTTAAAACTGTTAATCATTAATAAAAGTAATTCTTCTCAGGTTTATCTACCTCAGATCGCACCTAGACAAATACTTAGCAGTAGACTCCTTCGGTAACGTTACTTGCGAAAACGAAGAGAAAGACCCCGGTAGTAAGATCCATATCAGTGTAGCTGAGGATGGCACCAGTCGCTAGGCCCTCCGAAATGTGGTCAGCGGCTACTTCCTGGGTGCCTCCGCTGACAAGCTAACATGTACAGTCAAAGTGCCTGGAGATGCAGAATTTTGGCACGTCCATCTAGCTGCCAGACCGCAGATGAACCTAAGGTCGGTGGGCAGGGAATGTTTCGCCCATTTGTCAGAAAATCACGATGAAATTCAAGTTGAATTCTCTCATTAATTTACTCTCGAATTCTGGAATTATTGAATATTTTATTCCATGCTTTAAAACTTTAATTAAGTTAAAAAGTGCTGACCAGTGGTTATAACAATTTTTTACAGTTGCTTAAAGTGACCAGGTTCAAATTAGAAAAAAAAATTTAACTTCAATGTAGCAAATTCAGGTTGAGCAAATTTAAGGATCTCACTGGTATTTTTTGGATGTTTAAACGTGAAAAGTATGGCAAATGGTTCTCCATAGATTTCGAGATTGTTATTTCCGCTAATCGAAAAATTCAGAAAATACTGTTTTATAATGTTCCCTGGACTTCCCTGGCAATAATTGGATAGTTGCTTCTTAAGTTTCCTGAAGGATTCTCTATGAAAAAATCTCTTTCTCTCATTGTTCACCAACTCCACAATTTTTTACAAATGCAATCGATGAACAATAGAAATTAAACAATCATTCAACACCTTCCAAGTATTTTTTAATTATTTCAATAATTTTTGCCGTTACAGCCGCTGTCAGATATGTCAAATCAATTTTTAGTTAAATCTTCACTGTGTCAAAACTTCACTGTAAATACTCCTGTGACATATTTTCCTCATTAGGAAAATAGAGAAAGTGTGCATCCCTCATAGTTTCAATTTAGAAAAAAAGATGGCCGGTAAAAGTTGTTTTACCAATTTAAGGCCAAGAACGCGGACCTTTCCTTACAACGATCAGAGGCAACGTCACTTAAAATAGGCAAGGGTTCTAAACGAGAACGTGTAGGTAAATTTCCTTTGTTATCCTTTGTTATGCTTGTGTGTGAAAATAAGTTTAGTGCTAAATTCCAGAAAGTTGTTTCTCAGAATGTAAGACACCAGCGGTGCCAATAAAAGTGGCACGTAGTATTTACGCGTGGTATTTACACATCGGCGTTTGCTGCTTTAATACTGCTGGGCATTATGTCCGCCGATATTCATCTTCAAAAGAGGCAAGCACCAGAACTCAGTATAGGAGAACCAGCTGGCAGTATTATGGACACTTCAGATAGCGGATATTTCAATTCAGAATTGTTTGTGGCGTGATTACGATCCTTCATTCACTATATATATTCAAGTATATACGACGTTGCCAATATTAGATGGGCATACCAGCCACGGAAAAATCTTGAGGCTCTCTTATTGGCCAAGGACCATGTGATTACCAGACGAAAGGAAGCTGCTAATTAAATAAAAACTAATATTAATCATAGGAAGGCTCCTGGCTTTGATTTATTAACTGAAGAAGTGTTAAAACAACTTAAGAAGAAATCAATAAGCAAACTATCTGATCTTATTAAAGCCGCATTCAGACTAAGGTATGTTTCTGAGATATGGAAAGTAGCAGAAATCATCATGATCCATAAACCAGGCTTTGCCTGGTTTACGTATGGCGATTCTTGCTCCTCCATGGATAATTGGATATTATAATGGATAATGAATAATATAATGGATAATATAATGGATAATATATTACGTGGATAATATATTACTGATATTGAGGGCTGGACGCGAAGATAATCTAACGATCAAAGGAACTTACCTAAGTGAAGTTGGATCGTTATTATATGATGCGTCCAGTCCGAAGATATCACTCCCTCTTTTCTACCTTAAAGTAGAAAAGAATAAACTAGTTAACCCCCAATTAGTTACGATTAGGGGTGGGCGATAACTATTAGGAACTATCGATTATCGATGAATAAAATTTATCGATATTATCGAATTATCGATAATTTCGATAATATCAATAATATCGAAATTATAGATAATACCGATATTATCGATAGTATCAAAATTATCGATGATATCGAAATTATCGTTAATATCGATACATATTATCAATATGTCTATATAATTGTTTGGAGATTATCTTTCGATATTGAATGGATTTGTTAAGTATATCGAGTTATCGAGTAAGGGAATTAATAAGATCAAATGAACTGTTTATTTAATTCTCATTACAGTTTCTGCGCAAGAAGTATAAACAGGAAAGGAGTGCATAATCGGCTCTAGCCTGTCAAATGTAAAACGCCAGCATGACGTCATGTCATTAGTATATTTCTGGTGGCCCCAGTAAAGTATGTATAGGGCGTCCCAAATTGATTAAAACAATAACGCATGCATTTAGTGAAACAAATTTAATCCTCATTTAAATATATTTAATTTATTTTAATTAAAATTTTTAAACCATCAACAAAACCAAACCACCAAACTAACTGACTGACACTAACTAACCAACGATGAGTCAAAATCTCAAGCTTTTTTTACCAATGACGTCATTTTGACGCAGTTTTACGTCTTCTGTCTTCTTTCAATTTGCTTACATTGGCTCATGGAGATTAAGCACTCTTTTCCTGTTTATATTTCTTAGTTTTTTGCGCACAAATTCTAGGTGCCTATGTAGATGGGTGAAAACCGAAAACCCTTCAGAAACGGCCACGAATCACGATTCGTAACCGTTTATGAACGGTTTTCAGCATGGTATGAATACATCTAATATATAAATACTTCCATTTAAGAAGTCCCATAAGTAATTTTTCAGTAGCTTCAAGCTACGACTGAACGCGACCCTCTACACGGCAAAATGTTATCGATAATATCGGTACAGTGATAATATTTTATCAGCACTATTATCGATATTATCGATAATTATCGCAATTAATCGATAATATCGATCAAATACCGATACTTCGATACTTGATAAAATCGATAATGATACAGATCAAATATCATAATAGATAAATAGATAATTCATCGATTATATTGATAATTACCCATATTATCGATAATATCAATAAATTAATAATATATATTTAATCTATATTATTATCGCTATTATCATTAATTATCGATTCTTATCGATATATCGATAAATATTCCCAACCCTAGTTACAATTAAAGTTACTTTAAAACAATGAGGGCGAGTGCAGCAGCAGACGAGGTACTTGGGAGGTGTGAGAGAGAGAGAGAGAGAAAGAGAGAGAATTACTTTAAAGATTGTGTGCGAGTACATCAGGGACGTACTACGGATTATAAGTGATATCTTTGGGCTGGACGCATCATATAATCATGACCGAATTTTACTTAAGTAAGTTCGCTTGATCGTTAGATTCTGCTGTAACTTTATGATACATTCTTGTGCAACAAATTATTTGACTAAAATCCAGTTCACATGTGCCGTGTTCACATAACTTTGCGAGATAAAGTTCCAGGTATTTAAACTCTAAACTCTTCGCTATAAAATTGCAAATCATATGGCCTTTTGGTTTGCCAGGTATTAAGTCTATGGGCCTAGGGGGATTCCGGCTTCTAAACTACATGCAAGCTCTGACCTAAAATATTCAGCCTGCCCTAGTGCCCTTAAATTATTGACAAATTTAATGAAATAGCCATGGCTTGCCCATTTCCGGATCCCCCGCTACAATGCACGCAGCTTGTTGTTAACCTAATATCTTATTAACATTATATCGTGTTAACACTAGGGCTTAGCTGTCTATGACAAACACCAAAAGCATTAACAAATTCCACTTAATCGGTACATTATGCAAAGTGATGGTACTTTGGTAATGGGGTTCCTAACTTTAGACAAGTTGAATGTGGGGTCACGTTAATCTAAAGTCGGTAATGCAGTGCATTCGCCAATGATATGGCACGTAATAGGTTGAACGATCAGACAGTAATGATAATTGAGTGGCCATAACAGCGTGGGTAAGTATTAGCTAATTAAGATTTATGCATTAGATATGCATAATACGAACCTAGTGAAAACAAGACCGAAACATTATTAATTGATTTAATGGGCAATGTTATATTGTTAATGATTGTGACTTTTGCAACTAATACAATTAATAAAAGAATATATTACCTTCGCCTAATAAATCTCGTTACCTTCATCATATAGAATAGAATAGATTTATTTAGCATAACAATACATATTTACCAAAAAAAAAACAGATAGTGATAATATAAATATACAACAGCTGATACCCACTTAAGTACCTAATTTTGGTACAGTAAAATTAGAAAAACCTAAACATTTAAAAGCTCTTTTTAGCGCGAAATGCCTCCATACCCTCCTCATAATATGTACAAAAAAATTACACGACCCCGAGAGTCGGGTTTAGGGGGGGGGAAGGGGGGGAAGAAGGTACAATGATGAATGAGTTTTTCGTGATTATCTCAAAAACTATGAAGTTTAGCTCAAACGTTATTCTATACGCCATTAAATTTCGAATAATTATTGTCATATACATAATTATGTTAAAGTGAGCGCTTTCCATAATATGGAGCTGTAAAAATTGATTTTTTTTTAATTTTTCGTGCTTTTTTTTAAAAAGATGAAGTGATTACAGTATAAATTAGTAGCTGAATAATGTATGTATAGTATACATCTATGCCTATACATCTATACATCTATATATGTACAGTCGCCAAACACGTGTGTATATCCCAATAGTACACGGCATATTTTTCTACTTTAATTGTGACTTTGAATTATAGTCATCTCATAACTAGTTAATTTATACCTCAAAATAATTTAATTCTGAACATTCTGTCATATTAATAAACTAAGTTGTCATAATACTAATAGAGAATACCAATACATTTAAATGATATGCAATTTGGCCTATAGCCAAAATTGTAGAAAATTATTCCCTGGCTGAAGTAGCCGCTGATTTGAATGTTAGCAAAAGCTGCATATTTAAAATTAAAAAGACATGGGACCAGGAACATAGAATACAAAGGGCAGCAAGAATAGGAATTGGTAAAGTTTCCAATGAAATTCAAGATAACGCTCTGATTGAATATATTCAACAACATCGTTTCGAAACAGCTGGTAACGCACGAGAAGAAAAATTGTTTCCGTGGTCTGTCAGGACTGTGCAAAAACGAATAAAATATTCTCATTTAAAGAACTGTGCTGCTGCCCCTAAATTTTTTCTTTCAAATGAGTACAACAAAGAATGATGATGAGTTTGCAAATAACTTTGAATAACATAATAACATTGAATTTTGGAATAATGTGGCATTTTCTAATGAAAAAACATTTCAATCTTGTCACAGTGGACGGCTTCGTGTTTATAGACTCGTATACTAGGTTTCAGGAAAATTATACGAGGTCCATCAATGTCAGTGGGCACTTTTAAATAAACGTTTGGGCATGGATAAGTGTTCATGGGCTCGGAATTTCTTGGAAAATTGATAACAGATTTACAGCACTAAATTATTGAAGTGAAAACTTCTCTAGGCGCGCTCTGCACTTTTATTGTGGGTGTTGAATGAGACTGGGCCGGCACGCATCATGCGTCACGCATCACGCATCATGATTCACGTTCTGGGCTCTACAAAAATGGACACAGGCCCCGAAAACAGCACCAAAATTGAAGATGTGTGCAAACTTGCAAAGAAGAGACATATCACTGATCAAGGTACGTCCTTCACTCACCCTTCAACAACAAAGAAACCAAATATCACAGCTACAAAATCCCCTGCAGAAATAAATAAAAACGCAAAACAAGTTCCAAAATCTGAACACGGCAGGAAAATGCGGATAAAGTCGGGTAAAGCGCGCTTCTGCAGCATTTCAAAGACCCTTATTATTGTGGTAGAAACAGTGTATATAACCTCCATCGAGTACACGCCCAAAACCGCGGAAAATCCGTCAAATCAACATCCGTCATCTTTGACGGATGCTATTTCTTTCGCTATTTCTTATTTCCGCTATTTCTTTCTATAAGCTACCATTTTCAGATGGCAATTGGCAATCATGATTTTTTGACGTCGCGTTGTAACAAACCTATCTAATTGCGGTGAAAAGGAAAATTGGTACTAAATTAGTAAATTACATACTAATTAATGTTAGCTTACCCATATACTATTGGACTAAAGGTATGATATTTCGTTTTGGGAAACTCCACCTTATCAAATATTTATTTGTATGGTACATAAACGCATTTGAAGAATCATGGTAGGGATTTCCAGGCGTTGCTCATATAGAGAGGTATTTAGAGAATACAAAATTTTAATTCTTGTAGATATTTTAATTTATGAATAATTGTGTGTGAATATTTATTTTAATAATGGTAGATTTATCACAAATAAAATGTTCCATATTAAATATACAAAATGATAAACTTTTACATATTTTATAATATACCTAAATATAATATTTTTATAAATGCACTCAATTATCTAGGTCGTAAATTATTCAATTGTTTATATGAGAACATAAAACAAGTATAGAATATAAATAGTTTTAAATTAAAATAAGCTATATTTATTAGACAAATGTTTCTATATATTAGATAAATTATTTGTTACCTAATTGTAGGCCGAACTTGACGATCCCATACATGTTTATGCTGTCTATAAGAAAATAAATTGGATTTCTAAAAACGTGAATCCAAGTGGCATTCTAAGAATATTAAATAGTGTATATTCATTTGCAAATAAATAATTGCCTTGTCACAGGTTGCATTTAGGATTCCATATTTTCTTTCAAATGGTGCAGCTATAAAAGAGGTTTATAATAAAGTGCTCTATTTTATGATGTTTAAAGTGACACGGAAAGCTTTGCTGCTGAAGGATTAAAACTTCTGTTCTTACTGACATAAATTTTAATCAACTAGGTACCATATAACGGTGAGTAATTTGTTCGATGTAAATTAAGAGTAATAACGAACTATGCAGAAGAGTCGTAAACAAAATTACAACTGCAGTCTTGCATTAACATTAACAGAATATATTGGAAAGTAGAATAACTTCTAGTTACTTTTTGATTTGAGTTAAAAGAGGCTTAATCAAATTAGACGTCAATTTAGAATACATTGGAAGTAAATTCTACTTATGGGTTAAAAGTTACGTAATCAAATTAGGCGTCAATTTATGTTCACCTAATCCTAAAAATCGTTGGCACATAATATAGTCATAACACCATTTTTTATTGAAAATATAAGTACTCTACTTTAATCTCCGTAAAGGCTGACGTTGTAAGGTCCCACTGGAGTTTATTGAAAAAAAAAGCACCGCAGAAGGTGGTAGAAAAACTTTTTTTTAATTCGTGGAAAAATGTCAGCAACATTTCGTGCCATTACCGAGAAATGAAAATTGAAAAGGAAATTTATCAGACATTTTTTACCCTTAAAATTCATAAAATCTTTAGCAATCTCCTTTACCACATAGTACAACTTTAAAGAAAAAAAATAGGCACCGAATCCTAACTCTAGGTCTATCCGTCGAGCAAACAGATACCATTGTCGAGATTGTCTTTTTTTTCTAAAATATTACAGATATATCGAAATAGTTTATATTTTAAAAATTTTCAAAACCGTAATTACTTTTTTGGCTTGCCGTAGGCTACACTTAGGTACAGCAAGTAGCAAGTTTTTAAACGTCAAATTGAGAAAAATACAGCAAAATAATACTCGATTTTTAACGGTTTTTTAGATATATTTCGAAAATCAATATTGCAAACGATACTCCTAAAAATATGAATCGAATGAGATTGTTATTAATCACAACTTCCTCATTTAACTTTCTTCGCATTGTTTTCATTTACAAGAACCCGTTTTTTTAACTTAACGAATTTTTAGGCTAAGTCGGCCATTAAAACGCCAAGAACAATAGCAGGCTATATTTCTTAGATTTTTTTTCTATATGAAATTTCTCTATATGGTGATGAAAGACCAATAGCTTACGTTTCACGTACGTTGTCCAAGGCACAAAAAGGGTAGTCAAGTACACAAGAAAGGCTTAGCGATATTTTTGGAATAAAACGTTTTCACCAGTATTTATTTTTGATAAAGTTTACATTAGTTATCGACTGTAAGGTGTTGTTAACTATATTTGGTAAAAATAAAGGTATTCCACAAATTACTGCAACTCGGTTACAGAGATGAGCATTAATATTTGTGACACTAAATAGGTGTTGCAGGCAATGTCACAGAGGCCGGCTGCTCGTCTTTACGGAGGCGGTCGTGAGTTCGGAATTCGTATTTAAAATAAACTCCGGACAACTTAATTCTTCTCTGCGCATAAGTAAACCAGCCCAGGCGCTGGTTTACTTATGTAAATAGGTATGTAAATATATGAATAAAGGTATTTGTAAATATAAATATGTATAAACACAAATAACGGTAAATGTAACACGGACAAATAATGTGTCACAGCACTGTGTGACACAGCGAAATCACAATTTGGAACAACCAAGACAGTGTGTGAATATCTGTGGTGACAGATGAGTCTGACACTAATGTTAACCTACAAATGCCTAAAAGTCGCGCTCTTTTGCAATGTACAACAGAGACAAGTTGAAATCTAATATAAATGGTGGTACTTGTAATAATGAAACCTACAATACTAATACAATATACTACCTAGGAAAGTAGGTAGTGATCAGGCCACCGATCGACAAATGACCAAATAAAGAAGCTAAAGGCACACCATCTAAATTGTAGTTTTTACAGGTATAATGCCCTTATGAACAGCTGTCCCTAAGTTTACAAAATCAAAAAATTATGAAATAATCACAAACGCAAAGCTTACGGTAAGAGGTATGACTAAAATTACAAGGATTTTATCACCATCCATACACTTTGTCCTGGAAGTGTCGTGACCATAACGTGAGACAAAGGTGTCCTCCACAACGCTATCATAAATAAAGAAAGTGGTACTCACAGTTGGGACTAAGTACACAAACCGTCTTTGACTGCTCTCGGATATCACTCCAGAGAATACTGCTAGCGAACCAATGTCCAACTTTGAGGGGCTCCGATACACTCTGTGAAGGGTAAAGGTGGCTTACAGGCTTCTCTGACCCACCGCAGCTCTCTTCAGATCTAACTAAAGGCTGCGCCTCATGGACCTCAAACTTTATAACAAGCTGCTCGAAATAGCAAAAATAGAGGAAACCAGTGGTTGAGTCCACCGTACAATGCTCGCTGCTTTTGTCAAGTGTTACTAGAGTCAATATTGGCGTGCAGAAAGTAAGGACAAACGGGAGAGAACAGTAAGAGACGAGAGGCCTGAAAATGTTCCGTTTTTCAGTCTCACATATGAAATTTATATCAAAACAAAGAGGAGATGTTAGTTGTTACATACCTTAGCTCTTATTAGGCCTCCTTACACTTTGAACCAGGATAATGTAGAAAATAGCTGTTAAAATTCACTATCCTGTCATGGCTTCCAATTATACACAAAAAAAGGACTTCTTTTTTGTCTCCTTGATAAAACTGATCTGATTAGCCAAATTGAAATAATTAAAATTACTAGATTTGAATTTGAATGTAAAATGTTATTTCTTACTTCAAGCAGTTGTTAATAAAGTAAATTCTCAAACAACCCTCTCTCTTATTTATTGTTATAATTTGTGTACTTAGTCTGTCTGTGTGGATAAATACCACTCCTTAAATTAATAGCTGTAAAATATGCTGAAACCAAATACAGTGGCCCTGAGGGTATTTACCGGCGTGACAAAGGCAATTAATATATATAGGTAAGTGCATACAGGGTGCTGAAATTATGACTGTTACATATTATCTAGTTATAATTATGACATTGAATTTACAAAAATTATAAAAATAAATCCGATTTTCTCTATAGATTTGCAGAAAGTGATGTTTTAACTGTACATTTTAATTATTCTTATTTAAATTATGTCTCGCACAATTTCGACAGAAAACGATCCAGTACTTCAAAAGGTTAAGAGGTTAATCAAAAATTGTTGGGCAAAGAGAGATTACAGTGACGTTAAGTTCTATACTCCTTTTAAAAGAACTCGATGCCTTGAAAATTATGTAATAATGTGTGGATATAGAATAGTAATACCTCTGAATCTCAGACTAAGCGTTTTAAATGAATTACACAGCACCCATCAGGGTATTGTCAAAATGAAAAGTGTAGGTTCTCTAGGTCTTACGTATGGTGGTCCCAAATGAATAAAGACTTTGAGGATGAAACCAACCTCAAAAAAGTACTACTCCACTCCTAAATCTTCATTAATAACATGGCCTTTCCCAAACCATAGTTGGGAACGATTACACGTTGATTACTTAGGTACCTTATTTGGCAAATATGTTTTAGTCATGATAGATAGGTACTTATAGTAAATGGGTTGAAGATTTTTTAACAAGTAATATAACTTCAGAAACAATCATAAATAATGTACGTAGCACTCCTGCAAAATTTGGGCTTTGTAGATACTTAGTGGCAGATAAGACAAAATATTTTGTGTCTAGTGAATTACAATAATATTTACGTGATTGAAATGGCATTCAATTTAAAAGTATACCTCCTTTTCGCCATCAACAGAAGCAGAAAGTGCAGCAGAAATTATGGTTAAATACTTAAAATATGCTCTTAATTCTTGCAATGTTCAGGGGCCAAATAATCTGCAAATTACTTTGAACAAAATACTGTTAAATTATCGTAACACCAAACACGCTACAAGGTTACGCTACAAGGTTATATATAATTTAGGAAAATAACGAAACAGTTATTTACATATACCATGTAAATAAGTTAAGAAATAATGTTAGAATAAGTCAAGAAAATCAAAAGAAATTGTATTCAGGCAATGGACATAAAAGTTTTAAAATAAGTGACAGTGTAGCAATAAGAGACTACCGACATCCAAATAAAAAATCCTAAGTATTTTTAGAACCCAGAACATACATGGTATATATTCCTAATTTAAATAGTTTACGAAAAAGAGATTTAATTCAAATTATAGAATACAACTGACAATTTTGATAAACAAATTACTTTTGAAAATTTTCATGCTACAAACTCTGAGAAGTGGCAGAAAACCAGATACCACCTAATAATAACGCTAAAATTCAAACAACTTGTTCTAGTGGCGATATTATTGATGGTAGTTGTTAATACCAGACCTAAAAGATTTTTAAAACAACCTGAAAGGTTTGTGCCATAAAAATAAGAAATTTTTAAAACGGAGATAATGTTATGAGAGGAATGAATGTATGGATTACTTGAGCCAGTAAGTTTAGCGTATGAATGTCTTTAGTTATTAAGTTTTTATGTAGTTAATATATCAGTAAAGATATGATAAGAAAATAGATAGGCACGAACGATACGATACACACTCCGTTGTATACTGTCATAGATTAATATATTATATACGGATAGATGGCCTTCTCCCTAATATCCAACTGGTACAGAGATACTAGCGCCTTACAGTATCTGGCCGCTCAACTACCGACGTTTTGGGGGTTCGTTAAAAATTATAGGTTTATAAATTTATGCTTGATAAAAATTGTACTATTTGAAATAAGAATTTTGCACCATATTTAAATATATTTGATAAAACTTGTTACACTCCCATTCCACCACAGCACTTAGGCCTCATTAGGCCCTTTGTGCATTCCTCATTTTTACTTGAGTAGTTTTCTTCAAACCATCCTATTTACCCCCATCCTATTTACCACCCATCCGGGTGGCCTGGTGGCAAAGTCTCTACAATTTGTATGTATGATAGTATGGTTCTGAGTTACCGAGATTAATTACTCTGGTCCTCATTACCATTTATCTGGGACCACGCGTCCGTGGCAGATGTGTTGAGTGTTCCCAGGTCTCGGGCAGACGCCACAGTCCGGGCCCAAGCCTGCCTAGGTCACCCATCTAAGTGCCACCAACGCCCGCCCAGAATAACTTTGCAGATCTTACCGGTCAAGTCTAAGCGGCTAGGCGGTCCCATTCAGTCACCTTAGTCGCCTCTTACGACAGGTAGGAGGTACCCTAAGTCTATTCTACAATTGTGGCCCCGAACCCAGAGGGGGACTAAAATAGGATTAAAATACGATTTAATAGTGATAATTATGGCAATATACAAATTGAAGTAAGTTTTGTCGAAGTAACTTAAACATTTTCATGCAATACAAAAATATATGCTATAGTATGAAAATGTATAAATAATTCTTTATATATTACAATAATTATTACTATTAAATGGTATATCCTATTTTCGATATATGAGACAACATTCTTATTTAAAATAGTACACATCTTGATCAAGCAGGTATAACCAGTGTACCACAATTATTATTGTTCTAAAAAACTTATTTAACATAAAACTGTAATGCAATTATGCAAAATATTTTATTTACAGTTGAAAATAATTAAATATAGATTTTCAAATAACGAAATATAGCATTCATACATTCGTCGTAAGGTTTTTCTTCCTTCAGGAATAAAGGATATATCTGAGAATCAAGCAGGTCCATATTTGCAATTGCTCCAACAATGATGGTTATCCTTTTTCGTATTATCATTTCTTCCTCTACGGGATATGTGGGAGATGTAAACTATCCTTACTTATATAATTATAATATACATAGCAATAATATTTAAATATAAGGTACTTCGATTTTGCCCTCATAAATACACCCAGGAAGGTGTAGATACACAACACAGTCTCACTCCCATTGTGTTCAAAATTGGAAAACTATGACAGCTATTTAATACTAAATGAATTTTAACACTTCACTAGCGAGGTACTAGGTAATAAATGAACGCAGGAACAGACTTAAATAAACGAGACCGCAAACAAGAAATAAAACGATAAATGACGACGCTATACGGGTATAACAAAACTAACCTATGAACAAAACTACGAAACGATGAGTCACAAAATTCTAAATTAAAGTCGGTAATGAGTAATACCTAGTGGCGCCATCCCTGGTCTGGCCGCTGCGATTTAATGTAACCACTTCGGCAATATGCGTTGCCGCACAATGTATACTGTGAAATAAAGTGGTTACCACAATAAAATTGCGAGTAATTTATTTCCCCAAATACATCTTTCAGTAAAAGCAAGTGAAATCTTAAATACAAATTATGTTTTTTTAAGTTGCACTTATGGTAAATTTTACATTGGGTGGTTACCTATTGATTGGACTAATAGGCAGACGAGACAGGGACAGTCGCCATGCCATGAAAGCGATAATAAAACAATCACATTGTGGCAATTTGTATTTTTTTAATGATACATCTCTCGCCCTAACAGGAATAAGCTTCAAAACAAACTGTACGTATACGCCTGAAATTATATTTTGTCATGGAAAACTCGTTTTCAGCGAACATGATTCGCTTTGACAAACAAGAGCAACCCCCAAAATAAATATTAGGGGTTAATATGATAACACTCGAAACTCAATATTGCAGTATTATGAGAACGTCAAACACTTTGGCTGGAATCGTGGAATACAGGCAGTGTATAGCTCTAATGAGATATGCATGCCTTTTACGTATTGAGCCAATATTACCCTTTGATAGTAGTTTTAAATCGGTACTAACACAGTTTCGCGAGCATGGCGCTGGTATTAGTTCTATTTAGGTTACGTTCGGGTAAATTTCGAATAAACTACGGAAGTGATCACCGTGATATTAATGCATTACGGAAAATACATCTACTGTGTTCAAAGAAGTTGTACTAGTATATTTATTTTTAACGTTGATATATGTCTAGTGTTTAGGTCCGTAAATAAAACAAATATTACAAAATATAATTACCAACAACACTTAATACCAAAGTAAATAATAACTAGAAAATATATGTAATAATTCTTAGTAATAATAATAATAATAATAATAAATATTAATGTGTAATAAATAGTAATAATAATTTTATATAAATAGCATCCTAAATTGTATTTACACAAGTGTTTTTTCGGCGGTATAGGATAGAAATAAAATGATGGATTTCCCACGCACGAACATTTACGTTTCGCTTTATTTCAAAAGCTTCTTTAGAACTACAAGAAAACATTGTTACAAGATACTTCAAAGACAAGTTTCTTCATAAAATACCAGCAATTGTACCCCTAATTACCGGTCATAAATTCATTAGCAAATATATAGCTGACGTCTTTCGACCCTTCGTAGGTTGAATTTTATAAATATAAAATAAACGAAGCAGGCTGTAGTTTCATAGATTTTGAGATAGTTTATGTTCAGTTGTGATTTTGTTACGATCATGTCTCTTGTTTCTTTTCTTGTCAACTTTTGTTTGTTGTTTTGCAATTGCAGGATTCTTGGAAAATGTCAAGAGTAATCAATTAATAAGTAACAATTAATTAGTTCATGATAAAGATGTGGTTACATAATGAAAGTAGTGTGGAAGAATTTGGAACGTTTGGAAGAGTTTGGAACGAAACATTACATATATGAGTGAACTGTGTGAAAAACTAAGAGATGTGCAAAGTTTCCTATTTTGTGAAATCAACAAATGTCAGATTTACAATTAATTTATATTTTGTTGATAGACAAATAATTATCTTACAGAGTACACCTCGACCCTTAATATAAATTATGTCATGCCTCTTATGCCATGCAGCATAAATAAAGCTATTATTCTATTCCGATTCTAGTCTTCCATGTCATTTTTCGAATGTTCTAGCTACATAAAAATACCATCACTACCAAGTTCAATAATATTATTTTTCCAAGATACAAGGACATTTATTATTAAAAAGTATGCTATAAATATACATTTTCTTTGCATAACAACGTGGCTTCATTCGTTTGCAAATGCCATTAAAGTGACACGTGCAGTATCGCAAGAAACTTCACGTGTTCTGGCAATATCTAGTCTTATATAATAAGCCGCAATAATTGAAAAATAGAAGTTTTAAACTCAAGAAAGACAGTTAGTAGCCTACGGGAATATCGATATTATATACCTATTGGTTATGCTGTCATACAATATCCGTTACATGTTGGTAAAAACAGTTCAATATTATTTATAAAAGTACATCTGTGACATCTTAAAATTATATTGAGGTTCTCCAAAATCGTCTTTAATTTATGTTTTGTTATAATGTGCATTTAGGTGCATCCTGTAGAATGTAGATATCTTAGTTATTATACATGTTAGGTAATTAATTTTGACACAAAACACAAAATCTACCCCTATATCATCAATGCGTATTTTTTTAGTTTCATAGTCGATTTTACCATTATATTGTAAATAGTCAGATCCTATTACGATCTAACGATAAGTTAAATCTTTGTTGTCTATCTTGAGTGGAATATTTACAAGTTTATTAACCTCATATAGTTTCTTGTTGTTCGGACCTACTAATGTTATTTTATTTACCTTTAGGTACTACGTGTTGATTTTATTCTGGAAATGTATATATTATATTGTTATTAATGAAGTGAAGCCTGCCTGATTCTAAAAGTACTTTAATCTTGAGTATTTTGATTTAATATAAATTAAACTATTATTTTGATTAATTACTAAATGTTCATCCGATTTTATGAATTCCTTGGGGTGTGTATAGTGACTATTGTATTATTTGATGTTTTCCTTTGGTTTGCATGTAACTAAAAAATTTGACCAATTGAGTATTTTGTGTTGGAGGTAACATGTCTAAAGACCCTGTTTATATGTTTGACAAACCTTCCTCACCTCTTGCAGTTTCATCACGTTCCTTGGATCTGCTACGCCGTCGTTGAAAATTTACCTGTCTACGAGGTAGATCCTGGTTTCGTCGTTCTGATTGGAATTAAGTGTTACGATTGTTATGTCGAATATCCTCATCATTTCGATAAGTATTTGTATAATTTTGATTATTGTTAGTTGCTATTATTGTTGTTATTATAATATTGATTTCTTTGTAGGTATGTTATTTATTCTGAGTTATTATTGCTGTTATTATATATCTGTTATTATTACTGTATCTGTTATTGCTAAAATTGTTCCCACTTCTATTTATAGCACTATAATAATTATTATTATTGTGTCTAAAATTGTTGCACGTGACTATCAATTACTTAACTAAATATTAATAATAATAATAATTGGTCTTTATTAAAAATTGTATACCAATACAAATTTTATAAAAAAGGCGAAGTCTAGCACTAGGCTACTAAACTCAACCTTTACATATTTAAATATAAATTTACAAATTACTTATTTAAATATAACCTAAAATCCTGAATTAATAACACAAAAAAAATAATAATAGACAAAATAAATTTTTAGTAATTAAAAATAATTAATAGCATGAACTAATAGTTAATTAATGTCAGGCATATAGCCTACTGTTATTGATGAGCATTAATACATGAACTGAGGAAAATAAAAATCAATAAAATATACACAAATCAATAGTAATATTAAGAATAGTAATTTAACTTCAACTAAGATAAAGCAGATAGAATGGTAAAACATACACTAGAAAATATGTACATATATATACAGACATACACATATTTATACATATACATAGACATACATGCACACATACATATACATGGATATACCTATAATTGAAAGATAATACAAAATGTAATACAAAATAGATAATATCAAGTAATTTGCTGTAATGAAAGAAAAAATTATTTCACTTTCTTACGAAATTTATTTACAGGGAGGTTTTTAAGTTGATCGTCAAGACAATTGTACAATATTATTGCATTATCTATAAAAGTTCGTCGAAACATGAATGACCGATATTGAGAAGAGGTAATTTCATAGTAAACCACAGATTTTTTTTGTGGGTATTATGTCTAAAGATAAATTTGTCGCGAAGGTAAGGAGGAGAGGATGTATTCAAAATTTTGTGAGTAAAGACTGCTAGGTTATATTTGTAAAGATTTTTTATTTTTAGCTAGTTTAGAGTATTAATTTTAAGAGAAACATGATCAAATTCAAATGATCAAAAAGTCTGAAAATAAATATTTTAGTAAAGTATTTTTTGTAACCGGTTTTGAGTGTATGTATCTAGACATGAAAAATAAATAATATTGCAGTAATTTAATAAAGGCAATACCAGAGTCTCACACAATTTTTTCTAAGTTTGAAATTCAAAATAGAAACATTATTATGTAATAATTTTAAAGCTATGTAACATTTTTTTATTATTAAAGAGACATGTTCTTTGAAACGCATATTATTTTCAAGAGTCAAACCAAGGTTTTTGGATTTAGTAACAAGAGTAAGGTTTATCATCTAGGTTTAATTCCACTTGACTTTTTACTCCATTACTAGTATAACAAATGGCGACACTATTATGAGGATTAAGCTTTAAATTGTTGTTTTTCGAATAATTCAGAAGTGACTGTAAATCAGAATTTATTTTTTTGCAAGCAATATAATTATCTACATACATACGTAATATATATAATATAAAATTAAACAATTTTCTTTTTAATTATATTTATGAAAAAACCGAATACCGTTGCCGCATACGAGATGTTTATACAGCAGTCTCGAGTACTAGCAGACTCGCTCATTTTTTGCAATAATGTATTACTTGTTCATAAATTTCAGTTTTTTTAAAAACTTTTTTAACTTATTTATTACTTGGATATTTGTGTGCAAACCGGCAGGATATTCTCAGCTTAAAATTATTTCTAAGATAAATATAGCTAATAATATTATTCAAAAATAATTGTGACTTACAAAAATGCCGGATATATTGTAAAAATACAATAAATCCCAAGTGATGTTATTGTAGTTCTAAAATATTGGTCAAAACCTGCGAAATCGAAAACGATTTTGCAGAATTTAAATTTTAGTTATTTTAAAAGGCTATATATAGTCCTTTGCATTTACTCGTATTTACAATATATAAACCATTGGATAGGAATTTTACACTTCATGAAAAATGTATTTTAAAGTTTTGTCGAAACGTTCAAGGTTTTTGAGAAAATCGCAAAAAAACAGACAAAAATTCCTTTAGGGGTGGTTTTGGGGTAGTTTGGCTAGGTATATCACTGGGGACTTTTAGACTCATAAAAAGTACACTCTAGGGAACATAATCACGGTAAAAATCAGCTTGTCCCAAATTAGTTTTATGTAGGGCTTAAAATTCACTTAATTTTATTGGACATAATTAACTGTTACATAATTAACTGATTGGCGGGTGTATCTTGATTATTTAAGGTTAGACATTCTGTTGTAATCCATTTATTTCTGTCTTGTCAATATCAGAATTGGTATTTGATATTTGTCAGTACCAGAACTGGAAAATCAAAGTTCCTTGTGGTAGTAGAAAAATATACTATTTCTCTAGAGAAAAATTATTTTCTGAAGCTCGTGAACGTTGTCACCCTCGGCTCATATTTGGTTGGTCAGATGATATCTCGGTCCGGAATATATTAATTTACTCACTATTAAAATAATATGCTACAAATTACTGTTTTAACTACTGTTTTAATAGGGGTATTGGAGGCGTTTTGAAACGTATGGTCATCTCTTATTCAGAAATCTTCTACTGGCTACATTAAATTGAAAAATAAAAATAATACGCTAAAGGACCTTATGAATAAAAATTGAATCTATAATAAATTCAGTTTGGAGCCCCTCGTTCAAAGTGCCAGGCAACAGGACGGGTGATGTTTTAATTAAAAATTCAATCTTACATCATGTGAGTAATTAAGTTCAGGGGAATTTTAATTCTGTCAGTGGCAATCATACACTGCGATGTAGTCGCTCCATTCTGACGCGACTAAATGCCTGGAAGGTTTCATTAACGGCCGTGTCATTTTCACGAACTCTTCAAAAATATGACCCGATACAGCACACATACGTACATATCATCAAATGGAAATTAAATGTCAGACTTTAAATGGCAGACGGGAACGGCAAGGGACATTCAAAGTGTTGTATGTAAACTACTAGTCGCAAACGAAAAAATAACAATTGTATTATGCTTGCATGAATATGAAGTAGTTTATAAATGATTTACACAGACTACATAATGTCATGTGTGGAGGGACGAAATTCAATAAAAGTATAAATAGTGGAGGTAAAATTACCATTTTTTGAATTATTATTTCTTAATAATAATATTAAAACCGAAAAACTATACATAAACACAAACAAACATAAATCCTTTATATATATATATATATATATATATATATATATATATATATATATATATATATATATATATATATATATATATATATATATATATATGTGTATATATATATATATATATATATATATATATATATATATATATATATATATATATATATATATATATATATATATATATATATATATATATATATATATATATATATATATATATATATATATATATATATATATACATAAAAGAATTTATGTTTGTTTGTGTTTATATTTTAAGTTAATAACTTTATTTAGTAATATATTTTATTTAATAAAGGTTTATTGACTTTTACCTATATATTTAATTTATATCTTTATGGTTTTATTTTACCATTTATACCCTAGCTATGATCATTCGATCTTCTTATGTAATGGTAGAGGTCTCTAAAATTTTTGTAGAGGCATCTAGTAGAAGTTCATGAAATTACAATTATCAGTGGCGGCTGGTGAGGTAGTGCCACGGACCCATTGCACCACCTTATTTATTCGTAAAAATACATAATTATTAACTGTATCTTTCATTTAAACATATTTTCTATCTAGTGCATTTCTCCCCATTCTTCAAGAGTTTATAGAAAGTCTGGCAATAGCGCACTCCGTACTGCTCCGTCGACGCGACGCACGCTCTAAAAAATAGGTAGGTACGTAAACATTGGAAAACGGTTAGCCACGGCCGGTTTCTTGCTCAATCTGCGCACGCAAGTTCATTGCGTCTGGCACAGTGAAATGAAATAGATGTTCCAGAATCGTGTGTGAGCGACAGAGATAAAGTGTAGTCCATACAATTTTACATACACAGGTTAAATAGTAAAAGGAAAGAATATTGCTGTGCCAGGCTCAGGCACACAATTATGTTGTTAATTCTGTGGCTCAGGGCAGGGCTCAGTTCCTTGACTTCGGAAGTATTTAAGTTTTATTTTATTTTCTAATATTTTATTTTGGTGACAAGGAGTTCTTCATTTATATCTTATAATTATACTTGCAAAAACTAATAACGTCCATACCAGAAAAAAATAGTGAGTAAAATTTAAATGTAATTTGTTGTGGGTCTTATATATTTTTTACACACCTGTTATCATTATATCAGGCAAGGAGAGTGTATGTTGTTTTTGGATCAGGTGATATACATGAAATTGAAATGTATTGTAAGTTCACAATAAGCAAGTCACATTGAATGCACTATTTGGATGCAGCTTAATGCAAGTAATTATTCAAAATAATTCCTACTCCTGTTACACTACTTTAATAAAGTATTATGAAGATATAATAAATGATCAATAGAGACAAATACCTTAGAAGTATGCACCTACCTACTATTAGTAGATAGAGCACGACTATCCCAGAGAACGTATGTAACTTTTTAAAATTAACAATTATTTTTATGCACGTGCAACAGCCGTCATCAATCATTTCATTACACAAAGGATGAAATCCGCTTCTATTATAATATCGCTAATATCCCGAATCAGAATCGCGTGGAATCTCATTTACGGGCTCTCCCACACGTGTCAGGCATTTATTTAATATGCATCATAATAGTAGGTACCGGCGGTATCGTATTATAATTATCAATTGAATATTAGATCTGATGCATTTCTGCTCCCACCCAGGTGAGAAGGGGCCGCGACGTCGGAACAGCTATTGTCTCCCGCTAACATCTCCATTTCCTTGACACCCTATCATTATAAACTGATCCTCCCAGCAACCCACATACGGCTCAATTAGAATGTGATTCCGTTCAATATGCAGTATATGAAATGTTTTAAATGCTAAATAAGCACTAGGTACTTATTATATGAAAACGATATCACAATCGTAATATTTATTTTTTATTTGGAGGAAGTGCACGTTCGACTATGAGGAACATTCCGCTACCATTAAAAATTCCCAAGTTTGTTTGAATTTGCCAGCAGGTTCAGTATGAACTAGAAATATAAAGACTAAAGACGTTGAACCATGCTAGTTGGTTGTTGGTGTTTGTCCAAAGTTTTGGCTTTTCTTCATGAGCAAAATGCTATTAGTATAATTAAGGCGATTTTTAAATACTATATTATATTACAGTTTGTTACAACCCCAATTTTTATCATTCGTTAGAAATTTGATTCGTCTCCAAATATTGGGGCAATATTTGGAGGCAAAGTTTTGGGTTTTCTTTTCAGCTTTCAGCGACGCAGATTTTGTAGCAAGTGAGGTGACAGACAAAACATTGACTGCGACCCAACCAGAAGCAGAGGCTGATATTTCCACTTCAGACGAAAATAACCCAACTGCACTGCTGGCTAATAGATTGGAATAATTCAAAATTTTAATGTAATTTTAGATGCATATATCTTCTGAATAATATGGAATATCATGTTCAAAAATGGAACAGACGGGGTGTAAACTAAACCCCTACAAAATATCAAAATTTCATTCTTACCGAGAATTTAGGAATACTAAAATCGAGATAAAATTTTTATACCAGTGTAGCTATGGACCAATTCAGAAAACAAATTTGGCCGTTTTTTGAGATCTAGCTTATTTTCGAACATAAGGGGTTCGGCGTTTAACTGTCTACAAGGAAGCAGGAAACTTCATACCATGACATAACCAATTTCTGATTTATTCATCTTGAATCAAATTGCTCTCCACCAAGATGATATGCTAAATCCTCACCTTGCCAGTTTCTTTACCATTTTCTTTTCGATTTAAATATTAAACCTTTACTAACTTAGAAAAGGTTGGCAATAGCACTTAAAGACCACCCGGTATTAAAATAATTTACGATGCGTGTCTTTTGCGCATCTGTAAGCTTTGCCATGATTTAGAATTATGAAATGGAAATAAACTCACTTAAAAAGTCACTTTTGCCATATCACATTAATAAATTCACATACATTATCTACATATTACTTCAAAAATGTAGAGCCACAATTACATGATTGAAGTAATAAAATCGTTTACTTCCAACTGCTCGCCATTGTATACCTACCTGCTCATCATACTCACTTCTAATCTGTATCATGACTATGATACAATGTTCATTGATTTAAAGCAAATTCGCGCACTGATATCTGGCAATAAAATGCAGTTTAAATTGCTGAGACTGAGAATTAAAATTATACCCAGTAGAATCGATAAAACCCTCATAATTTGATATTACGTAAGCAGCACGCAAACTACCTATACTACTTAATGGTGGCACAAAGGAATATTGAAATCAATAAATTCATTATCCCAGTTCTACTTTTCATATATTTACTTACTTTTGCATAAAATTTCTCTCGTGCTTCTTTTGTTGGTCCACGACGGAATTTCAAAAACTGCAAATGCATATTTCCCGAGCCCTATTCGTGATCGTGAGCGCTTACCAAGTAAAATGAGAGGTAAGAGTTTTTTGACCTGGTTGGTAGAATGTCCGACATTAAAATTTTAAATAGCAGCAGGATTTATTTAAATTAGGGTATGTGGAATATATTATTAAAGTTCACTGGGAGCGACCATACGATGTACTAAGCTTATTAATAGGCTCTAAAATACCAATATTTTTCAACATGACAATGGAATATATTATTTCACATAACCGCATTTGTTTATATTGCAAATCTATGGAGAAATTTGGTCTCTTCTATACCTAGTGATACTTTTTTATCAAGGAGTTCATGGCCTGAGCTTATTTAGCTATTGGCACTGTTTACCTACTTACTGTATATGCAGAGGCTGCTAAATGAGTAATTATAAATATTGTTATTCTAAGTACAGTGCCGGTCCTTTGATAGTGGATGACTCATATAAACAAATTGGCTATAATTGGCCTTTGTGAAGCTGACTTGAAAATATTAGGTTCAAATCATCATGGGCAATCAAATCATGATGGAAAATTTAATTCGTTTCTCTCGTACTAGTTCTAGTAAGCGAAAAAAATCGAAAATAGGTAGCAAATTATTTGTTTTTCTAATACTAAAATACAAGGGCTATTTATTCGCGGTCATCGAGATCTCATAATTATTACAACAAGACACTTTTCGTCGTCAGAAAAACGCGATTCGTAAAGCTAATATTTTGTCCAAGCACCATTTTTGCCCATAATACGTTGCAATCTACGTGGCATTGATAAAATTATTGTTCTTGTGTAATCCTCAGTGATGTTATCCCATGCGTTTTCAATTGCCTCCCAAAATTCTTCCCTAAACCCTAAGCCCAAACGAAGCCCAAACGAAAACGGTTCCGCTGCGTGGGTTTCACATAAGGCTCCGAATACCTTGTATTCTTCGATTGGTAGACACGGACAGAACAGTTCGAGCAAACCTGAAAACTTTTCTCGTCCGGGAGCATTTCTTCAGCTCTTCAAAGAAACTCTTCAGTGCCGAATCTTTCCACCCGCTTCCTTGCAGTTCGCACTGATCCAGGAAAAATCATCTCAAAGAAGGCCGTTACTGCCGTGTCAAAAGGACTTACTTATTTTTCGACAATCACCTCCGTGGACATAACACACGTGCCTCTCCGTATTCCATTTTTCTTTGAGTTTAAATTGATAACGCCCTGCAAATTGATAACGCCCTGCTGAAAAATCTGCCGAGGAAATCAATAACGCAGTTGACCTACTTAATCAATGCAATGTTAAAGCATCAGTACTTTCCGCAAGACTGGAAACATGCCATTGTCATCCCTATTCCTAAACCAAAGAAAAACCTCACAAATCCAGACTCCTACAGACCGATATCCTTACTCCCTACCCTCTCCAAATTAACAGAAAGAGTCGTCCTTCGAAGGTTGGACAAAATAGACAGCAGGAAATGTATAACACCAAATCACCAACATGGCTTCCGCAAAGCCGCAAATACCACGATGGCAGCCGCCAAAATTGTTACAGAAGTAACGAAAAATTTTAACAAAGGAAAGAACACCGCACTCCTCCTGCTAGACATGACTGACAAAAGCCTTCGACACAGTCTGGCAAGAGGGGTTGGTCGCTAAGATAAATAAATTACAATTCCCACCCTATGTAACCTCCCTAATAACATCTTACCTATCCCAGAGATCCTTCCAAATCCAGATTCAAAACTCTCTATCCTAATCTCACCCACAAAAAGCAGGGGTCCCACAAGGAACAGTGCTGGCCCCAAAACTTTACACATATTATACATCGGTTATGCCAACATTTAAGCAAACAAAATTAACAACGTATGCAGATGATACAACGATCACAGCAACCAGTTTTCACTCAGAAGTTGCAAATGCACAGCTTAAAATACACTTAACCCTCCTTTTACCCTACCTAGACTACTGGAAAATCAAATCAAACCCAAGAAAAACGGAACTAATTAACATTACAAAAAAATTCACACAAAATGAAATCCGAAATAATTTAAAAATAGAAGATACAGTATTCAGGGAGTCGCCAAATGCAAAATATTTGGGTGTCATCTTAGACAAAAGGCTTAACTACTCTAAACAAATGAAGCATATCACAATAAAGTCAACGGTTGCTGTAAAAACCCTCTACCCTCTGCTGTCGCGCACTAGTGCGTTGACAGCAGAAAACAAAATAATGCTCTTCAAACAAGTTATCAGACCACTCATTACATACGCGTGTCCGGTATGGTGTAGCATATCGGACACTAAATATCTGCATCTACAACGGATACAAAACAAAATTCTGAGACTGTGTACCGGATCTGATAGGTATGTTAGAATCAACACATTACATAATCTATGCAAAACGCAACGCATTAAAGATTATATCACAGAAACCGCGCAGAAATTTTTCACATGGGCCGAACGCTGTTCCACCCTTGCTACAGACTTAACCAACATAACACATAATCCCGATATCCATATAAAACACAATCTCCCATACCAAACCCTACCCATCTTCTACACCCCCCTACCCACACCAAACCCTATCCCTCCGCAAAATTGACGTAGACATCACAGCGATAGGACATGATAGTAACAGTAACTAAAGAGCCGGAAGGTGGCTATAAACAACCCCACAAGTAGAATAATAATGAAAACAGGATTTTTCCTAATATTTTTCCTGTATAAATAGTCACAAAAATTTAACAACATCATAAATACTATCAAGGACATAGTAACCAAAAAGGATAATGCTTTCACCACATCCCCTATGAGCGAGAAGCGGAGAGGGGGCGATCATGCCGGCAGGCTGAGTACCATCATAGCTATCAGGACAATAGAAGCCGCAGTAGCAAAGACCACAACAACTGGGTGAAAAAGCAGGCTACGTACAATTAAATCATATTTAATATATGTGTAAAACATACTGCCGCACTGTAAGGCTCCTATAAATCTGATGACATTTAATGTATATATTGTAAATAAATTTATTTTGAATTTGAATTTGTTCTTGCATACATGCAGATCATCCGCATCTGCTTGCAGTGACCAACCATACTGAAGTAAAGTTATAGCTCTAATTTTCTCTTCTTCCGTTAAATGCGGCATCTTGAATTACCAAGCCTTTTTCACTATTGACACTGACATAATTATAAAAACTCGTCATAGTATAATTATAAAAACAACTCATAACGTTGTTTAAATTTGAATGTTATTTGCTCGCAGACCCTGAAGAGCTCCAGGAAAGTGGATTGTTTATCGCCAAATGCGTATTGTACTGTACGCTAATGCGGTTGCTTGCTTCTGGATTTCTCCTTTAAACACTCATTGTGGTATACCGCGCTTTTAGTTCTGATAACTATACTGCGATCACCTATGCACATTCATCTGAATTCATCATGTGCTCAAACAAGTTATTTCAGATTTTAGATATGTGTATCATCTATCACCACCTATGTATCGTTACTAGATACTCTCATTCACAATTCTAGTATTCAGGCAACTATGTCACAATGTATGTAAGTCGGAGTGCCGTCCTTCTCAACTATAGTGCTTAGGCCTCATTAGGCCCCTTCTACTTTCCTCCTTTTTACTTAGAGTTATTTTCTTCAAATCATCCTATTTATTACCGGTGGCTTGGTAACAAAGTCTCTTACAATATTATGCATGGCTCTGATTTACCGAGATTTATTACTCTGTCCCTATTACCATCTATCGGGAACCACACGACCGCAGCAGACTTTGAGTATTACCAGGTCTCAGGTGGACTGCCACAGCCCGTCCCCAATAGCCAGCCGGCGTCCGCCTAGCTTAACTCGAAAGATCGTAATATTACTGGACAAGTCTCGCGGAATGGCGGTCTCCGTCTATGGCAACTATGTCATTTTAATTATTGTTGTAAAATATGAAGGCACGACATGTATACTTCCTATATAAATTTAAATTAAAAACGCCACTGCATCTAACTTTTTATTAGATCTGGGCGTATTGTTATGATACTGTGCCAAATGGTAGTTATTTCGATAAAGTTAAATGAAATATCCATATCATTACTGCATTTTTAAGCACGCTATGGCACAACGGCGCTATGCACGCTAACATCGGGAACAAATTCAATATTTTAACATCCACTAGAATTATATTTCCTGTTATAGGTAAGTATGGAGTTGGAGTTATGTCACTTTGCATTTTACAGCCGTATATCGTGACAAATAGCAGTGACTCGCTATAATTGGCTTTAATCCTCTGTTATATTCGTTTGTCTGTCATTATATAGTTTGATTTAATGAATTATAAACCCATATATCAAAGTCAGTTGACGGTGCAAAACTTAGCGGCTATTTAAATTAATACTGGAATCCCCGTGGAAAAACAGGATGTTCTAATTTAAAATTGCATTAAAAGGCTACGGGAAAGATATCACTAGGCTCGTTCATAATGGACTATATAATATTCATTACACGGTGCCGGGTTTGTAGTTTCCTACTTTGCGATACCTACTCGTATCGGATCCACTATTTTGGATCCAAATAATATGGATATAATAGTAATATGGACAAAATAGTGGATCCACTATTTTGGTCTTATAACGTAAAATCACATGAGGTGGGCGATAAGAAGGTCTGAAGGTCTGCCGATCTTATGTGATTATCAGCATATCATACATCTTATATCCGTATTATTCTTATATCCGTAGTATATCTTATTAGGTGCATACAGAAATTTGCATATAGAAATAAGTAATTTTATGATAAGTTGGTATATATTATTTGATATCAGGATTTAATATCGCAAGGTCCTCAATAAAGACATAGGGGACACTGGCAAAATCAATCTACTAGAAAAAATCGATTAGTTTCTTCGAATATACTTATAGTCGCTACATTCGACAACGTTGTCAGTATAAAACGTACGATAATATACCATAAGTTTCGGCTATAAGAATCCTAAAATGTAAGTATTATCGTCATAATTAATACCTTTAAACTTCCATGGTAACTGATAACTTAGCAGGCTTAGTCTTAAATGTGGATTAAGGCTAAAATATAATATATAAATACAATAACTAGTTATTTATAGAAATGTTATTTATTTTATTGTTCCACAACCTCAAAATAATCGATATTAATATACCGATGCACACGGTTGCCAATAATACAGAATATTTTGTATATGCATGTATTCTGGGCAAAGTCGATCAGGCAAAACAGATCGCGATCGGTTTTGCCATTACCTCTATGCGTTGCAGTAAACGACACCAATATTTTTTTCTTCTGAATTCCCGATGGTATTTAAATATCAACGAAAAACTTAAAGAGGCAAGTCTTGGACTGAAGAGGTTAGGATGGTAGCATTAAGTGAAATAAGTGATGGTAAAATTTCTATTCCGGGGTGCTTCGAGGAAATATAATATCCCATAATATGCAATTCTATCCGATCATAAAAAAGCCAATTCGTCAAAGAAAAAATTAGGTACATATGTTAAAGTTTTTTCGATGAACGATGAAGAAAAGGAGTTAGTTGACTACCTAATCGAATTAGATAAACGGTTTTACGGTTTAACAAAAAGAGATTTTTGTCAGGTAGCATTTGAGTATGCAGAAAAGAAGAAAATTAAACACCCTTTCAGAAATAATCAACCTGAACAGACTCTAGAATCGCAAGGACCTGTGCTGTGGATTCAATAAACCTCAAGTTAAAAAATTTTTTGACAACTTGAAAACGGTGTATGAAAAGCACCACATTATTATGGACAATATTTATAATGTCGATGAAACGGAGATCCAAACTTCTGCCAAGAGACCTCCTCAAATTATATCCATCAGAGGCAAGAAACAGGTTGGTAGCATCTCGTCCTCTGAACGTGGAACTCTAGTTACGTCCCAATTCTGTTATTCAGCCACTAGGAAATGTATTCCACCAACTCTAGTCAGAAGCATTTCTTCAATGGCTTAAGTTTTTTGTTTCGAGCGTCAGACCAACTGTAGAGCGAAAATGTCTTCTTATTTTTGATAACCATACGTCTCATCGATCCTTAGAGGTTTTGGAATATGCATCTGCTAACAACGTAGTTTTTTATCTGTGCCTTCACACTCCACGCACTCCACTTTATCCACGCTATTATGAGAGAGCACTCGATAAACGTCCAAAATCTCATCCAGCGCAAATGGTTACTTTCTTCGATGTTCGTGAAATCTTTACAGAAGCTTACTTATATAGTGCTATTTCAAGCAATGCAATCAAAGGATCCAAAAAAACAGGGATCTTTAGCTGTGATATAAACGTTTTTTAAGATATTGACTTCATGCCCTCGGACGTGACAGATAAATATCAAAATAGCAGTATAGGTAAAATATCTACAGTCAAGTCAGAAACAACATCTACAGTCCAGACACAACACAAAAATGTGAGATATTAACGTCAACTCCCATCAAAGAGGAAGTCAGACAAAAAGAGAACAAAAAAGTAAAAAAGGTGTCACAAAAATAAAAAGTAACCAACTACTTCCCAAAAATGTTCGAAAAAAGGACATGAAAGAAAAGAAAAATTACAGTGAATCCGCGCCAGCTTTAATATACCATAAGCCGCTAAATGAAGGTGAGAATCCAGAAAAAATCTGCCATGCTTAATATGTGGGCAATATTTGTCTAAACTGGGTTCAGAAATTATGCACAGATTATAAAACAGGAGTTTACATTTGCGATTATAGGAAAGGAATCATTTCGAAGAGACAGTGAATAGATCTTATTATAATCGTTTTGCGTGAATAGTATTTATTTTTCTGTTATTACTGTGAGAATATGTATTTATTTTTAAATTGTATTGCAAAGCAAAAATGTTTAATACATAACGTTAGTAAACATTGACTAGTTTGTTTTTATTTAGCTTATAAAACATTGAAAAGGTATGGTAAGCATTGACCGGTTTTGTCCTAAACCAGGATCGGTTTTACCCCGGGGGTATCGGGCATAACCGATCTTTAGTATATAATACGTTTCTCAATTTTTGTTTTTTTGGCTTCAATATATTTCAACATGAATATTTATTGCAAATAGGGAACTGACTGTTCCATTCCTCCAAAAAAAATTAGGCAATTGAAGCAATGTCTGTCTTTTTATGGAGGCCTAAACTTACATTATCGACTTTGCCCGAGTCTCCTTCATTTGGTTTCTCACTTTACATTGACACATTCTGGTCAATGTAATGTATGTAATAATTATTTGTAATAAAGTTTGGTTATGACACCATAACTGGTCATTAATGGTAGTCATTAACTTGCTTTAACTTGCCCTTTCTGTTACAAAAACAGATTTAATATGAGTAGTTTTATGAGAAAATAATGGATTGCACCAAATGGAACATTTTACTATTTATACCATTTGTGGTCAGATAGCGGCGGCATTAGGAACAACGATGTTCCAAATGTGCCTGCCTAGTAGCCATGTGACAATCATGCATTCCAATAGTTAAACCATTAAATTATCCTGTTGATTTTCCTGCTGTGATTTCATAATCACCAATCCAGCTAAGCGATACAATACGCCACCTGACGAGAAATAAAGTAAGCCTTCGATGCTAGACGGTGACATAACCTATTTATTATTGTTCATTATCTTAATATAACTGAAGAGTTCTAGTTTGTGTACTCATTATTCAATGGCAAAGCCTCTGTTAAATTTAAAGCATAATGTGGCAACGAAAAATACAACAATTTTTGTGCATTTTTGAGAAAAAAAACAAGAAGACGGTTGTTAGCCAAAGAAATCGAGTCTTATTAAGGAAATAGTTCCAAACATCTTTGTCTGAGGCTTCAGATTAAAAGTATTTGACGATAAAAGTAATAAAAGTACATTTTGTTTGTTTGATATTGTGCTAACTTTATTTTTTCAGGTAATTTTGATCTTTGGTATATCTGGAAACATGTCCAACGAACTAGTGAAGATGACAGTTGATGATATGGAAGACATGGGATCTTTGTTGCTAATTCAAATTACAAACAATAAAACTAATAAGAATAGAACCTTCACGGTCTTGGGGGATGAATATTTAGGTAAATATAGAAAGTACCGTTAATTTGCGTCCTCTCGATTTTAAGGGACTTTTTTTTAATATCAATATGAGAAATGGTATAAAGCTGTTATGGATCTATAAAATTGGTAGTGTAGCAAAGGATGTGGCATTGTATTTGAAGCGGACAAATTGGGAAGAGTATACAGGGCATTGTCCAAGAGGAACTTCCGCAACAATGCTTGTCGATAGCGGAGGGATATTGCTACACTAAAAAGACATGGTGGTTGAAAATGGGATACCGTTGCTGAACGCAGTACATCGAAAATTCTGTAGAAATTAAGACCAAAATTGCTAAGAACATTTTTCAACCTAGCGCTGGAGAATGTCGAATAATTTTCATTTAACTGGGCTACTACAAGCAATGTATCTTTAAAAGCAGTTAACCCCAGAAATATTGTCAGGAGTACTGGTATTGTACAAATGATGCAAACCTTCATAATTGAGGATACTTTTACTATAAATATTAATAATAAGTGATAAATATGAAAATAGATTGCTACTGAAATCTTACTGTTATTTATATTAATTGTAATTATACGTTAATCAGTGTGAAGAAGGGAAAGAAACATTGGAAAGAAACTTCTTTAGTTAGTAGGAAGACGGTATTGGAAGGAAACTCAGTACATGGAAATTAGTCAAATTTATGCGGAATAGAAGAAAAAAATTATAATAAGCTGAAATTTCTAGGATAGTTAGCTTATGTGTGTAAGAATACATATCAAAAAGATCCCACCCCTAAGTGGTAAACTTCATCCCTATCTCACCCCCTTTAAGGACACCGCACTGGTTTTTTACAATATCTTTTAAACGCTTATCTTAGGGATAAAACATACGTATAGAAAAAGGTGTGTAATAAAATTCTCTACAAAAACGGTTCTATAGTACCTATGTGTCGATTTTTCTATTACTTTTTATGTTATTAAATCATAAACTGTAGGGTTAAACAAAAATGAAAGCCTTATTATATTGAATACAGTACTTAATCGAATACAACGCAGGCCGATAATATTTCAAATGATCCAACACAATCCTAACCGCCTAATTCATACACATGAATGAGAGAGGGAGGTTGTTTTGACCTGCCTATGCCTTTTGCCTATGAAGTTACGGCTGTTCCTTTATCTATATTTGATGAAAAAGGACTGATGAGAAAAACCAAAAATTCATCATTGTATAACATTTTCAAATCCGTACCAAAACGTCCAATTAATGTCTACAACTGTAAGTATGTAATTGATGGCGGAAATATAATTCATCGTGTTGTATGGCCGAGTCAGGGCACATTTAAGGAGATTTACAGCATGTACGTTAAATTTGTTAAAAGGCATTGTGACAATTATTTTCGATGGTTATGATAATAATCCTACGAGCACAAAAGGTATTGAACGCCAACAGAGAATTCTAACAAGAACATCTCTTAAAGTTATTTTTCATCAAAATACGCCAACTACAGACCCTAAAGAAAAAATATTAAGCAATCTTGCGAACAAAGAACGATTGATTTCTCAACTAGTTCATACCTTTCAAAATGAAGAGATGCAAACTATAACCGCGGATAATGATGCCGATACAGTTACAGTTCAAACTGCTATACAAAAAAGTTTTAGATCAGAAACGGTCGTAATTATAGGACAAGATGTCGATCTCCTTACCTTAATTATTGCCCTAACGCCAACTGAAACGGATATTAGTCTACTAAAGGAGGCCCAAGGTAATATAAAACAAGAATTTATAGTTCTAAAGATTTAGAGTTGTCAAATGTCCTTAAGAACTCAAGAGAAACAGTTCTTTTTGCATTGAGTGGTAGTTACACAACGTCTGGTTTTTTTGCAAAAGGCAAACTCCAAACTATTAATTTATTAAACTCAGAAAGACATTTACAAGAAGTTGTTAAAACCTTTAACAAACCAAATGCTACAATACAGGATATTACTGAGGCTGGGAAAATATTTACTCTTGCACTATATAAAGCACAAAAAAATTAAATATCAATAAATCATCAGAGGTATGTTCTGTTTAACACCTCGGTTTGCAATTCTAGTCAAACGGTTACTTTGGCAAGGCTACCCCGTTTGCAGCTTTGCAACAACATTCGTTGCGGGTTTACCACCAAATTCAGGCTTGGCATGGAAATGTTTTAGAGCCAGAAAAATGGGGATGGAAGAAATCAGCTGATATTTTAATACCTGTTTTGACTACTGAAGCATCCCAGTTCCCTTATCAAGTTTAGAGTTAATTTCGTGTGCCTGCAAAAAGGGCTGCGGAAAGAGATGCGGATGTTTTAAGGTTGGTTTAAAATGTTCGGTTATGTGTATGAACTGTCACGGATAAGGATGCTTTAATGCGGACCGGACCGATGCACTTGAATTGGAGCAAGAATAAATGCCTTTAGTGTATTAGGCCTCAAGAGGAAACCACATAAAAAAACGCACCGACAAACTCTACTTCCTGGGTGGTGTGGAAACGAGTTTGGTTTAGAAATCGCTACTGACTATTTTTGGTTCTTGTTAAATTCTATATAATTTATAAAAAGTTGTTGAAACCGAATGCTACAAAATATTAGTAAGGCTGGATAAATATTGCGTTGCCATCCAACAGCGTTATTGTTACCTACTTTGCCGTCAATTAACATGCAAACGACTTATGGGACATGTTTTATAGAAAATTTAATTGTGAATATTTGTTAATACCTCTATTTATGTCGTAGAATATTACATTTTCAAGATATTATTGGAAAAACAGCGCGGTGTCATTTTATAATGGGGTGAAAAGGGGTGAAAAGGGGATGAAGCTCACCAGTTAGGGATGAGAACTTTTCGGTACTGTATTGCTACCCCTATCAACTGTCGATTCAGAAAATATCAGCATATTACAAATTTTTTCTTCAATTTTTGCTAAATTCCCTGTACTATTAGCATTATTTTTTACTCTTACTCCTTGTAAGACATGTGCCGCCTTGTGCCTAAGTTACTAACTCATGCTGAAACACATCACTTATGGGAATAGCTTAAAGAATTATTGTAGCACGATTTTGAATTTTGCAGTACTAGTATCACAAGGTGGCATGCGGTTTCAACACAGACAATGGCGAGGGTCCGAGATTACATTTTCTACTAAAATATGTGCACATGAATCCCATGATCTGATAATAATAACCATAAAATGTCTATAACTATATATAATTCCATTCATTGGCAATTAGTACCCATTATACACCTATAATAGAAATGGTCTATTTGTGATATATATTTCGATAATTGCCATTACTGCGTATTCGATAAATTGGAAAACCGGCTATTCATCTCGCCGAATTGCTAATCACACAAATTGTAATCAATGTTTTTTGTGGAAATGCAAAAGCAACAACAATTACTCTTTGAAACTCAAATTTCCACTAATGAAATGTTTTCAATGGGATATGCTTGCGTGAATTGTTTGTTCCAGTACATTTCACCATTTACTTTCATGGCCATTGACAAAGAGAGCAACTTAGTTTCACGTTTAAATCTTGAGTATTTTTGAATATTACTAATGATTTTTTTGTCTTAAACATGCAATGAGAAAAATATATCCAACATGTGTTTTGCTTCTTGTAACTTTGCCTTGTGGACCAACATGCGGAGAGCAATATTTTTATCGGATCGAGATAAATCTTGGCACGTAATCTTGGCACGTAATGCTATTATATTTTTGATTTTTTTTTACTATAGATTGAGATTTAAAACACTGCACATATTAATTTTGCACCGTACAATAGTTACATACACTTAATTTTTACTACTGATACATATTACCATTTTGCCTTGGCTAATCACGCTACAGTAATGTGTTTTGCTACGAGATTAAAAGCCTCGACTTCTACTTTCGGAGATGCTTAAATACATATTTATTTATAATTAGACATAGTTTAAGTTTTTATATTAGATAAAACATAATATTATCGAATTATTATTGGGTTTGGGTATGTGATTAAAAATTAGTATATGTTCCTGACCATGTGTCTTTAGCGTACCATTCTGTAATCATATTAGCTAAGGCAAATCTTTTTTGAGTGAAGTGTTTCCGAACATTTATTTCTAAGCGGTAATCGATAGCTCTTTTAGTGTGGAATGGAAATCCAAAAGTCCCAAAAAAACGCATGTGAGCTAAAGTCGCCATTTTAAAAAACATGACCGCCAGCGCCTTTTCTTTAAACGATGTTATTCTAAGTCACCGTTTAACCGATTTGCATCTTCTTTTTTTTGTTTTATTCGTCATATTGAGTCCAATAAAAAGTTTCATTAGATCAATAACGAAAAAATCACAAATAACGGCCAAAAAAAATAAAAACTAATATTTATTTCTGAATGGATTTACAGGTAACAACTACACAGAGAACTAATATTCCTACCTGTATTGAATTACACCTGCAAATCCGATAAGATAGCTATGGTCATTCACCAATACCTCCACCAGGTGTAGACTAGTTTCGAGCTGTTTGGCTCTCATCAGTACACCGTAGGTAGAGGAATTAATGAATGACCCAAACCATCAAAACAGTCAAGCAGACTAAGCAGTAGTGTGCAAGCGAGGGATACCAGACCCCTCTAGCGGTGAATGACCATAGCTATCTTATCGGATTTGCAGGTGTAATTCAATACAGGTAGGAATATTAGTTCTCTGTGTAGTTGTTACCTGTAAATCCATTGAGTATGTTGTTTAGCCTACCTTTGGCTAGGGTCGCTGCTCTAGGTGCCTGCATTGCAGGACGCTGCTTGTCAAAGACTTTACTTAGTAATGTCTGATGAGTAGTAGCAACTGACCGCTAGAGGGGTCTGGTATCCCTCGCTTGCATAATATTTATTTGTTTATTGTATAAATTGTAGTTACAATAAATAAAACCTAATAAAAATGTGAAATGGCAAAAAAAATTGGAGGAAATTTAAATACATAGGTTTTAAATACATAGTATTGGTATAATTGTTGTAAAAAGTTATATAAATTTAAACATCTAAATTGCATTCTTTAGGATCACATCCGCTATTGGTATCATATCCGCTATTGGCATGTATAAAGAGTAGATTGTTAATAAGAGGTAAACCCAAATCATCGCAGACATATGCAGACATCGCAACTATATGGAAAACATATTACATCTTAGTCTCCGCGTTCAGTCTTTTTAAAATACAAGTTAGGTATTTTTTTTCCCAAAACAAATAACAAAACTATCAAGTCGGTGTTTTCTCCCACCACAACTATCGATAAATTGGTTTCATTTTTCGCTAAATTTACAGCAGTACTCACAATTAGGTGGTCTGCGTCTCCACTTGCTTCAAATGTTAAAATATTCCTTTCTTCAAGACTAATTTTCAGTAACTGAATAAGGCGATATTTGTTTTTTTCGTGAGATAAGAAATCTTGCCCTACCGTTAAAACAGAAGATTTATTAAAAACAACTTCAACGAGGATTTTCTACTTTTTTCTTCGACGGTGTTCTTCATCTTTAGTAGAAAGGATATCATAATATCCATCAAAAACAACCCTAGTGTTTACTCCAAAATGTTTCAAAATATAGGAAACGTACAAATCCGCAATTTGCTCGAAGGTAGCTTGGACCATATCACCCGATGTAAAAGCCACCCCCCATCGACGACATACAATATTTCGTTTGTTGGATAATTGCAACGTTTGGGTTTCAACAGTTTTATTAAATAAGATTTATTGCCTTTTCTCATTAAACCATTATTGAAAAAGGAAGGGGGCGAAGGTGCTACTTCATGCTGTTTTTTTTAAACAAATGATCCTATTAAACAATTGGTGCGAGTCTAAAAGCATGGTGTCGTCGCGTAATTTTGTACTTTTTGTTACAAGTGCTAATGGTCTCACTTTATATTTAGTTTTGTAGTGTTTCCGAAATTTTTGTAATGTACATTGATTCAATTGACAATAATCTTGCCATGTGGCTATTTACATTTTCTATAGCTACAACTCCAGTTGATATGCACGAAAGTTGGCAGAAATTATCGCTAAAAGGATTGTGATTTTCCAGCCATTGTAAGATTATTTGTCTGTCCTGCTGGATGTGCACCTCCATGCATGATAAGGGATATCTTCAGTAATATATGAGCTACAAAGGCGCACAAAAAAGCAGACTAGAGCACATTTCCTATATCCTATAACTTTCATCTAAAGTTTTTTTGCTACTTTTTATTGTTTATTATTTATTGCAGTCAGTACCCACAATTTATACAAAAAAATAGTTTTTACTTTTTCTGTTATCTGTGATTTTTTCGATATTGCTCTAATGAAACTCTAATAAATTTTTATTGTGCTCAATATGACGAATAAAACAAAAAAAATAAGTTGCAAATCGGATAAACGGTGACTGAGATATCGTATATCGTATAAAAAGAGGCGCTGGCGGCCATGTTTTTCAAAATGGCGACTTTAGGTCACATGCGATTTGTTGGAACTTTTGGATTTCTATTCTGCACTAAAAGAGCTATCGATTACCGCTTAGAAATAAATGTTCGGAAACACTTCACTCAAAGTGGTATAATTGTAGAAATTTGCCTGGACGAGGTATATATTTTTTTTATTGTATAAACTACTATAAAGTTAAATCAAGAAAATTTATTTTTTTCAATTTCATTGGTGAATAATTGTAAAGCCAAAGAAACATGAAAAGTAGTGTTAGCTTGTAAAAGATTACGAAGAGATAATTTTTGGCACGGACCTCTATTGTGGCGAGTTTAATAAAACCCCAAGTTTTTGACCTTGAGACATTGCCGCCTCGGCTGTACTGGAGATGCGCATGTAAGGACAGGTCCTACATAGCCCTTGTAGACCAACGTGGATATTTTTTCCGAAGTCTATCTGAACACTTGATAAATTATATTTAATTTTTATAAATATTTTAAGTATGTATCTCGTAGATCAGCTTTTTATGTGACCCAATAATATTATTGGCTTATTTATTTTTTTAAAATCAAAGGATTTCTGTGTTTTCGAAAACCATGCTGTGGATGTGATAGGTGCCGTAATTACGGAGTTGTATATAGTTGTATAAAGTAGGTATGCCACATTAACCATTGATGTAAGAAATCTAAAAATTTCAATTGTGAAATTTCGTGAAAATATATTTCTGTCAAACCCCCCGGAATTAATTCAACGTATTAAAATTAATTATTTATTTTTTAATTTAATTATTAATATAACTGAATTATTAAAAACAAAATTTAATAACGTACTTTCTAGATTTCCCCATCCTTATTCATAATGAAGGAAGGAGGAGAAAACACATAGAATATTAATTAAGTCTTCGTGCGAAAATAAAGCTTCTTCAGCATATGCTGAAGCCGCAACAGTCCTTAAATACGACGTGGCTGCACTCGCGGCAAAATAATTCTCCATTTTAATCCTGCAACCCTTTGCATCAGCTACATCCCTTATTTACATTTGACGCTATGAAAGAGTGTATCGGAGCGAAATATTCTATTTCCAATATCAGTGCATAGCTTTGTTGTGCGAAATAACGGATGAAGGGACCTATTGTTGTCTTGTCAGCTTCCCTGAGAGCAGCCCATACGTCGCGTGACACGATGCTGGACCATATTGGAAATTTATCAGATAGAAATTTAAATTGTGTGGTTACAAACTATAGTTTCATATAGTTCTTAGCTATTTGCAGGCGGTTCTAGTTTTCTTTTCATCGAAATTAAATCTACACTAATATTCGGGTAAGCATTGTTCGTTAATACAAATGCCACACATCGCGATACCATCGTCCCGTTAAGGCCATTGTGTGAAATAATTGACTTTTTCAATTGGAAGTGTATTATGCCGGGTATTTAAATGTGTAACTGATATCGGAAAGCCCCAGAATTACTCTTCTATGTAGATGAATATACATTTTTCGTGCTCAGGTCTGAAGGGCACCAGTCTGTCGGTGTCTTTGAAGACAATAATTTAATCTGGTAACTTTCATTATGATGTTATCTTATAATAACTAGGATTGTTGTAGCATAGTAGCCATATTTAACATTATTCGGTATTTTTATCTCAGATGGCCTTAAATGGTATTTTAAATATGAGCCTGCATAAAAATACTTCTATTAATCATCTACATAAATCATTTAATATTCACTAATGCTCAATGTTCACTCATTCAGAAACAAAAACAACAAAAAGTATTACAATAGAGCGTATTAGTATGACACGTGATGTAACTACGTAGTACTGTCGTGACACGCCGGCGCCTGTTGCCTATGCAGGATACTGGAATTGGCACGTTATGGTACATGTGTATAAATGCTATATTTTTATGGGTGAAACAAGGCTTAGAATTCTATTTTATTCCTCCCTTGTAAAAATATTTACGAATCTTCAGTTATCATTTACTATGCACAAAATATGTTAGATTGTGTGTATAATGTGCAATACTTTGGTAGAACTCATAGACGTATTAATACAAGAGACAGAATTGTTTACATTTTTGGCCGGTCCAAGATCGTTCCATCCTTATCGTCCGTCTTTTTCTCCCAAACGGCACGTTTGCCAGGCTTACTGTGAAATTCACTTGAGGTCTTTGAATACCTTAAGAGATGTTCAAATAATTTGACAATTTCAACGAATCTGATTCATTTTAAGACTAAAATGTTATTTAAAACAGCTTCTTGGCAAAAGTAATCTATTGTATTGCCTTATTACGTTAATAATATATGGTGAAAACCATAGACAACCGAAAATGTACTGTGAATGGAAAGAAATTTGCGAGGTTGCCGCAACGCTACCTCTTGTACTTTTGTTTTCTTAAGTGTATTCTACGAATCTTTGTATTTATTACGATTCAGGTGAACAATAAGTGTGTAACTATGGTGCATTCTTGTATAGTTTGTAAAAGGGTGGATCATTCGGAAAATGTTACTTTTCATCGGTAAGTAATGTAAGTATTTTTAAGGTTACCTACAAGTTTTAACGGCTTGGCTTGGCCAGGGGCGGCGTTGAAACTAAAAATGAACTTTTTATATTGCTGCTGCAATAATTAATCAATAATTATTTCATTAATTTTTATTCTGTGATTTATATGGTACATAATCAATGTGCGATATTTAAAATTATTTTTATTTGGGTGATGCAAAATACCATTTTCATCTTCATCTATGTATATTCAACTGGTCAAGTTGGTATTTATTATGAAACAAAAAAAAATAGAAAACAATAGGCGAAATAGAATAAGAAGTTTGAATACAAAACTCATATTATATAGGAATTAATAGATTCAATAATTATAGTATGTTTGATTAACAAAGTTTGATTTACTGTGTTGTTTGTATATAGAACATGAAGTTTGTAAATTTTAGAAACTTGTGATTTATTTTTAATATGATATACATTTATGAATTTTGTAAATCTCAAAAGTATGTTCTATATCTAGACGTTTTTCCATTCTTAATTTAAATACAGCGCTCATATTATTAGGATTGTTGCATTTATAATAGGTCGAGTAATAGCTTTACTTTATAATAACTTAATTTGCATGTATGATTAAAATTCTTAAATATATGATGTCATTTTATTATATGACAATTGTTAGCAATTTTGACACAAATGTTGTGTTCCCCCTAAACACCATGTTCACATTCCAGAAGAAGGTGATGACACATGTCTATGTCACTATATATGCTACAATACAGAAAATGATGAGATTTCAGAGAATGAAGACAGCGACATTGAAAATGAACAATGTGAATTTGACGATGAAAAAATTTAGAATGAGGAGGAAGAGAAAGAATAAATAGACAGACTTTGTGAGTTGTTTCAACAAACACGCAAGGAAAATTGTGGTCAGACACCTATTAAAGTGTCTTTTTTATAGAATTTAAATTATTTACAATGTGTCCAATAACTAATATTAAACCGTCCACTAACCAACAAATACGTCCAATAACTGTACTTTTTGCATTAAAATTATAAATAAATTTCTACAAAACACATGACAAAGTTTTATTGCAGTTATCAACTATTATCTTAATGTACACGAATTAAACTATGCTCTGAATGTTTTCTATTTTCATTTGATTTATTGCAGCGTTCAGATACAGGGTATTAAGTATTTTTCTTATGTAACTATGCAGTCTACCCTAACTCATTAATTAAAGATAAGTAGACACGCCACTGGATGAGTTTTGATCACACGAAGCGGCGTTGCCGAAAGGATACCTGCCTCCATTTCCTCTCTCGCACTCATTGCAGTTTTTAGAACAATAATAGATCGGTTCTTATGCGATCGGGCGTTTTATGAATGAATCGTTGGGTCTCCCCGTATTAATATGTCTTTTTATTTTGAAAATATTTTTTTACAGCTCGTAGGTAGTGCCTCCGCCACATAATAAGTTCCTGTCTCTCAGTTAGGCAACTATTCCTTTGCCGTTTAACAAAAACAAAATTCAATTCGTGCAACAATTTGTGAAATGTTGATCGTTTAAATTGTGGCAGTACTCCATCATCATTTACTACCTGCAAAATTTTGTCTACTGTTGGTAATTCTTTATTTCGATAGAACTCGTGTACTTTTCTCCTTATAGCAATTTTAGTGAAATCGTCGATCTTTTCTTTAAAAGACTGACGGCTTTTTTTTTAATTTGGTTCCGTTACCTGACCGGTTCTATTATATTCTGCTAAAAATTTTTTCATTGTAGTTTTTCCAATGCCCGTTTGTTTGGTTAGTGTTAAAACTGTCTCTTCGTACGATATTTGCGGATTGTCTTCCTTTAATTTCTTATATAAATTTATTATAATTATTTTTTGACTTTGATGCACGACCTAAAATTAAAAACAAAAATAAATCATTGACCACGGTTACTGGTGGTGAATAGTATGCGTATTAAATAAAACATATTTATTATTATATTTCTTTACCTGGCCTCTTTTATTCTTCTTAATTGGCGATAATGGTGGATTTATCTCGTCTCTGGCTGCTGCCATTCTTATAATAGATTTAAAACTTATTTCACAACCGTAAACAACACAACTAAAATAACCGTACTTGCGAGACTACAAATACAAACTGTGAATAGGTAGGCAGTAGGAGGTACTTTATATAATTCGGTACCAGGTAGGTATCGGACCCAGGCGCCGGCCCTGGCTACCTGCTGAGCCAATTAAGACGTTGAGGGCGTTGAACTAATGTTCTAAGGGGCGGAGATCTGACCAAAACAGACGAATTTTCGCTCGAGTGCAAGTCTATTCTCTCGTTGGATACAGTATAGGAAAATATTTTTAGTTATTGCTTTATTCGTAATAGAAAAGTTGGATGTGGGCCTTAATGGCTTAATGATTGTAATGATAATGATGGTTTAAAATATTTATGATTAAAAATAATAAATCAACAGGCAGAATATTTCAACACATGCCTAGACATCTAAATAATAGATTTCCGCATTAAAGCATTGAGATCGCCGCACGCCGTTAGCTGACGGAGACCACCGCCATCTCCTGGAGAGTGTCAAAACCATACAATATTTGATGTTGATTGACTATGTGTTGATTTCTATAATATTTTCATTAGATTGATGTAAAATTGTAGCCGCCAATGTCAACACGATAAATTGTATGTTTTATTTCTTGTTTATTGTTTCTTGAAAAATACAAATCTATTTTACTAAATTTAAGTACGTATAATGACTTCTAGAATGCCCCTCCCCCTAAGGTGTAATTGTGTTTATTATGCCGTAGGTACTTTTCTGTCTGAGAAACAACCCTGTAAACGACTGACACACACTGCCAAAAATATCTGATAAAAATGCTTTAATTCAATTCTATTCACCTTCAAAGGGAGATCAATCAAATGCTTCAAATTTATATTTTCAAGCTTACATTTTTCATGACTCATGTCAATCGCCATAGTACGCCATAGTAGGTTCCGCATTTTATATGCAAAAAATGGGCGATATGTGGGACTAGGGGGTTTTAATTTTTTAGTTCATTGTTGGAACTTTTTGATATGCTTAAAGCCTAGAAATGTGAGTGTGTTAAACCAATATAGAGGTGTTGTTGGTTAAACCCGTTTTTTTAGCCACCATCTTGAAAAAAAATTTCAAGAATCATAAAAAAATCGTGGGATATTTTCGTGGGAAATTATGGAAAATTTCATGCTGCAAAGGATTGTGACATTGGATTTAAAAAATTGAAATAAATAACAAAATACCGGCGGAAAACTGTAAACTTGCGTACCTAGTGTTGAAAATCATATTTCAGTCTTACTTCTTACACAAGAGAAAGGCTAAATCAGATTCTACTAATTATTCCTGATTTTGTACGTTGTCACAATTTTCTTCTACCCCATCGCAAAAACATATTTCTGAACAGATTAGTTTTGATTTTAAGCACATTTGTTTGTTGAGCACGTTTTCCTTTGTTTCAGAACCATCTTGTCTTTTGTTAAAATGTTAGTAGCATATATCACGAGCATGATGTATCTAATGGTTGCTGGCAATCGCCTAATTTAAATTTTGTTGTTACTAAGTGTTGCTGGGTCAGTAATTTCATGCCAGCCAATTCAGTCTGGATAAAATGTAATCTCTGAAAACGAGTTTCTTCACGTACTCAAAATATACATTTGTTTTTAACATATTTGGTTGATTTTTTGTTTGTGCAAGAAGCATAACTAGACTTATGGTAACCTAATTTATTATTTTTAAGGTCATTACCTGAACGATTTTTACACCATTTTAATATTGGTATATGTTCCTCATCTAACCAGTGTCCGTTGACTAATGGTAAATAAAGTTTTTTTTATGACTTCGGGTACATTAATTTTTCTTTGTTATTGGACTTTTACACTTTACAAAATTTATACCCCGTCTTTGTCGGAATTTGTTCCAGCCGAAAACATATCTACTATACTAATATGGAGACATCATAGAAGAACTGCTGCAAAAAGTATATAATACTCAGAGCACTATTTATAAGTAAATCCTTTCTGTCACAAGCGTATGATAAGAAGTTTATTTACGCTTCCATTTTTCCTCAAATTATTAACTAAATATAAACATCAGGATACATCATTAATCATTCCTGCTTTCATACATAATTCAATAGTATTCCTGAGTTGGGTGGGCCGCAGTGAACTGCAAAATAAAAGGTCCTCCTGAAAAGAAAACATTGCTGATCTGAAGCTTGGGTCACATAAACATCATAATGTATAGCCACGTACGCAGGTTGAGCTTTGATGTGATTTCCCTGGTATTTTATAAGCAGGGAGACCCTAAAACTACACCAAACTGCTCTTTATATCTGCCGAGATAAGGCACGTGGATGACCATCGTATGAGTAAAACAGCTTAATATGGTGGGGTGGCATCGGTTGTAAAAAGCCGCGAAAAGAAAGACATTTTGACCCTCGAAAGGGGGACCCGCTACATCCCTCCGGTTCAATTTGGCGTAGTTAACCTTACCGAGAGCCCCTTGATTTCCGGTATATAGAGTTTTGTGCCACGCTAATTCGGGGGAGACCGGAACCGGAAAATTTTAATGACATTTCAATCATGTAATGACGACCTTTTATTACATATTGCACGCCAGAAATATTATGTGCGCCCTCTAAAGCAACAAAGGATTATTTTAAGGGTGATCAAGGAACTTAATTATCACGCATTAGATCGATTTTGTTAATTTTTGCTTTTTAGTGTTGAACCGGACCCTAAAACTGAAGAAAATCTTGTTGCTAAAAAAATTTAACAGATTGACCGTGGTATATGTGCATTATTTATAGATGAATTGAATTTTCAAATAATAGCAACATTTTCATCATATTATGTAAAATACTTGTTGAATTTATTAAGTTTCTTTCTGCCTCTCGATCTTTGGTTGTATGTTATTTCTTCCATTACAGTAGTATTTTTTTGGTTTCTCGATGCAATGTTACGGAATCGCCAGTAGCGATTGTGCACAACACAAGGCGAATTTCCTAAATTTTGGGAAAATCGACACAATTTTACAACACCGCATCTGAGGATGTGGCAACATCGCATGTATGGATGGACGAGGGATGTCAGGTATACCACTGGGGTGTAGTTTCAATCCTCTAGACTGTAGGCATCTAGGCCTCTAGGAGAACTCTTCGATTTGTCCTGTATAGAATCTGAAATATGGAGAAATAATTTAAAAGCTTCTACTAATCTTGAAAATAGTATATCAGGACCTTCCAATCGTCGTGGCAGATCAGTTTTAGATTCAGTTCTTTGTCTTGTCTTGTCTAACAGTATTTATTTCAGTGGTGATCTCTTATTTAGTTTGGAAATTAATTAAGTGTATTGATTTCTCGTTATTACCACTTATTTTTATGAACCCAGTGGCGTAACAATTATTGGTGTTGGAAGTGGAATAAGTGAGCAGTGTATGGATAATTTTATGGTGAGAACTCCTTTTACAGACTAAAAACTAACTCCTTGTACAGACTATGATGAGAGGGCAGACTTCAAGGAATCAATGAAGGGTTTGAAAAAACAGAGAGGAAAAGATAAAATGAAAAAGAAGTCAAAAAAGAGCAAATGTGAGAATTAATTAACATACTGGTAAAGCAGAGATTTAAAGTTTTTGTCTTTATTTTATTGTTTAATTTTTTTCTTGATTTCATAACAAGTTTTCATTTTTGTAATTTGTTATATTTCATAACAACTTGCATAATACTTTCTAATATGACGCAAGATTATCGTTCATTGATACACATTTTGTAATATGCCTAAAAATCCAATTTTTTAAGTCTCTCTTTCACGTCAATCCGTTAGTTTGTACTTCGGTACTGACTACGTTATAATCTTATTTCACTGTCACGGAATGAATAATTCAATATTTGATTACTTCAGCCAACGGTATTTTCAGTGTATAAAGTGCACAAACTTTATAGTTAACATATTTTTTTGAGTTTTTTAATGTTTCAGTTCTAATGTTTCTAATTGATTTTAGTTTGCAAGACGTTTGGATAATTTGAACGAATGAATTTTGTATGTAAGGAGCCTATAAGGAGCTTCCTGTCATCAGTCAACTGTTATTGTTGTGATATTTTCTAGAAAATATTTGTCATCTGGTATGGCAACTCGTAGTTAAAGATAAAGTTTACTTCATTAAATATAGCAAAAATAACAGTTTATTTAGGAGCCTATTTTGTAAAGGCACATAAAATATTCCCACTCGCCCCTATCGAATTCTAATGATCTCCCGGTGGAAACTGAGTTTCCAGAAAATATACCGCTTGATGTATGAATGCATAACCGGCATATGCCCTCAATGATGCAGCCTGCAACAGCACCTGATATCCTACAATATTGCGGGGTTTTATCACAGTTATAACATCTTGGTTAATGTCGACCTTTCCCCGGTCTTTTTTGCAGTTATTGGATTTTACATGAAGACGGCTCTACTTTATATATGTTTAGGTCGTTGGCATTTACAAAAGGCCGCCGGCCGCCATATAGCAGCTATAGGCATAACATATAAGCCGAACATATTTTTTTATTTTTTAGAACTATTAGGTTCCTAGTAATAGATATTAATAAATTAACCGATCCATCCTTCAATGATGGAATTATATCAGACTTTAAAACACTTTTTATTAATTTTTTGTAAGGGTGCTCTATACCAACTGGTCAAATCTCACTCATAACGTGAATAATAATTGATTTTATTGAAGAAACGGTTAAAAACATCTATTGAACTATATTAATGGTTGCATATTTTTTTAAATATACTGTAGTCAAAGCTCACCGTATGGGGTAGCAAGCACCTTTAGGCGTGTTGAATAAAATATCAGAGAATTCTGATATTTTCTGAATCGAATCGACGAAAAATTGAAAATTATTTTCAAAAATTTTATTGGAAATAATGTTTGCTTTTGTATTAGACAGAATGGAAACTTTTTCGTCTTCTTTAATACTAACGCTACTCGCCAAAAATAGCCTCATTACGACAAGTATTGAGCTCAAAATTCCAAATTTACTAATTTCAATATGGCACTGCCTACAATTTATTAAATTAATTTAAATTTATTACGCCTTAAATTTATTATACTTTTGTGTCTGATTTTACAAAAATGTTTGACAGTTGTTTTCCTCATAGGAAAGTAAATGCAAATAAAGAAAATTATTCCTGAAAAAATGGTCTCGAAATTACAAATTGCAAAAAAGGCTTAGTACGCTATCTATAATGGCAACATACTTTATAAAGATGGGAATATACCTGGCAATATACCTTATGGTAATGGAAATATACCTTATACAGAAGTTTATAAATTAGAAAGAAGTATATTAGAATATTTTTAGAACTTGATGCCAAGAAAAAATATTACAATGACAAAATAGTAAATTCGGACAATGTATCAAAATAAACTTGGGATGTCATCGAAAACGTATCAGGAAATTTGAGTAAAACAAACAGAAATAAAACAATGTTACAGGTAACCTTGTTACAATAGCAAATAATTTAAATGATTATTTTATAAACTCACAGGACAGGATATCCTTGAATTAAATCCTAAAAGATAAAATGCAGCTCCTTGGACGTCTGTGGTCTTCACATACAGTTTGGTAAATCCCAGCTTACTCTTTGGGGCTGCTGAGGTGGTATTGCACCCAGTGAAGGCGTATAGAAATCATATGTCTCGCAGGCTCAAGCTCCTGGAAAAACAATGGTATTATGTTTCAATGGCCAGGCTAGATGAAAATGATGTCCTGGTCGCCAGGTGTCTTAGCCATCAACAGGACTAATAGGTCTACATCCTCCCCAATTCAAACTCTAATAATACAAGCTCTAACAATACAATTTGTATGATTTCTTTAGTATAGATGATTCCTCACTGATTTTCCTTGATAATCGATTAACTTGGCAACGACGCATTAAAACCAAATATCCTTGTGAAGCCCATATAAAAAAATACCCGAAATCGTGACCTTGGATATATGGTATACCCTGTATATATATATATATATATATATATATATATATATATATATATATATATATATATATATATATATATATATATATATATATATATATATATATATATATATATATATATATATAATATATATATATATATATATATATATATATATATATATATATATATATATATATATATATATATATATATATATATATATATATATATATACACGAATGTATACATCCTGGCGCTGGTAATGTATACATGTATACATCCTGACAAGATCGAAATGCGGTTTGCGCCATTGGGTTTTTCACAAAATTCAAGCCAGAGATTTTTCTACCTCGCTTAGAAATGGGCGTTTCCATAAGAAAGCGGCTATTTTGGCCCACCCTGTACATATTATTAAATTCTAGCATATCTAAACCAAATATAACCTAAATAAAACGTAAATCACGAAGTGGTGTTAGGAAACATTTATGTGATTAGGTTAAATAACATCAAACTTTTTATTCACGTATCTCTATATTTAGCACAAATTATCGATATATTAGAATCAAACCGTCAAATATTTAAACAAATTATGCCTCAAAAATATTAGAAATATTCAAGTTATTTACTGAAACATTTGTATGGTTGGTTTGACAACGTGCGGTGGTTACCTGAAATGTCTTTTTATTTAGCGGAAGACATCACAAGTTTCAGTTGTTGTTACAGACACCAGAGTGAAGCTTATAAATAATTGAAATAATTATTTTTGTATTTTCTAGTGATTATTTTGTGCAGTTGACTCAATTCTGTAAATGATTGGCTTATATCAAACATATATTTACTTGTTTCATATATATTTTTATTTAATACAATCATTTCTTTTTTGTGTTCATGTTCTTATACTGCAACTATTCTAAATGGGGCCAGGGGTGTATCTCGGTTATTTGAAGTCCTAAAGGGTTGAGACTTCGCCTTTGGGGGATTGTATCGGGTACATCTAGATGCGGTGTTGCCACATCGCATCGGCGGGTACGGTGTTGCCAGATTGTGCCGATTTTCACTAAATCTAGGGAATTTTCAATATGTCATGCACAATCGATTGAAAAAATCGATCGAATATGTCATGCACTTCTGACGATTCTGTAACAATATATAATAGTAAAATATATCCTTAAATGAAATTTAATGGTCTACAACTTCCTCTCATGGCTTTTCGTAGAACGACGAGCCGAAGAGATAGTCAAAAAAGGCAAAAAACAATAGGCAATTTTATTTTTTAAATTTTTAAGCGAATTTTGAGCCCTCGATTTCTCAGAAATTATGAGAGATGGCGAAGAAGTTAATGCTGTCAGCTTTAATTTTGTATAGAATGGCCTTATCGTTAGGACGATTATATTAGGGATGTTCTATGTGCCTCCTATACCCCGCTCACATCCTAGGAGTGCAGACATTTAGTATGTTTACCTCTTATTAGTCCAAACAAAGTCCCATTGTCAAAAATTGTGTTCCTTAGTAGGGGTGTAAGCCCTCTTTAACCCCTCTTTAGGGCACTCATGGACTGAACTATATTAATTATAACTTTCAAAATTCTTACTTTTTACTCATAGAAAAATATGTGATATTGTTATGTCACACCATCTAGTACCTGTTGAATATTTTTGTTCACTTATATTTGTGGTTATAATCAACTCTCTTAAAACTTACGGTCATTGAATTCATCAGTCTATTAAAACGTACAGTATTTATATTTTGTGTTATATTTTGTATAGTGTTTAGATGTTGGAGCATTACATTAGGCTAAAATAATTATATATAAACCTTCGATAATTCTATATCAACTGGAGCTTCTACTATGTAGTTCCCATTATTATCCATTATATACCAGCTCTAAGTAGCCGTTCTAAGCTGCTGGAATTTTTTCGGGACATCTTACTAATTTACATAGAACTGTAATAAAACTATTTTCATAATTCACTTACCTAACGTAAATAATAGTCTCCATATTTTTTTATTACGTTAAACTGGTATTTGGAATTATGGTAATTGCGGAGCTATTTCTTAATAATTCCTTTATTTTTTCCTGCATTCTAAACCTAACGATCACTGAACATCAAACCTATAGTTATGTTAACCTTCATTTAAAATTATCATTTTCCCAGCCCCAGCTTGAGACGTGCCGTACAATCCTTTGTAATATCGTCCGTGCTACCTGAACAGAGCTAGGCCATTACCATAATAAAAGCAAATAATATGTATATGTAGTAAATGTTATGCCTCATATTTTAAATACCAACCATGGAATTAAAATCAAATTATTATTTTAATTGAATCATTCTTGTGAATAATTACAAAACCCGTATTGATAGGTTTCCGTATATTGTATTGATTACGCCATTAAATGAAACATGTATGCACAAACATTTTAATGCGGTGCTTTCTTAGCAGAAAATGAAATGATTTTAATATGAAAATAAAATCATGTAAACAGTATCCATCTTGATTTGATGTTGAACTTATTATACGTTAATCTCCTCCTAAGGTTAACTACAGCAATTTTAGTATTTTTAGGTGAGCACGGTAATTTAAGGAAGTCTGAGTTACGTCTGACGTCTGAACCAAAAAGTTGCTCATACATTCCAAATTATTTCATAGAAAATCCGGATACCTACCAGTAGTAGACCAGGAGTCAGGGATTTTTAATATAAAAATTCCTAAGGAAGCTTTCTTTTTTCTGTCGCTCCTTTAAGAATTTTAGATGTTTAGAAAGAGAATTATCGAAAATTCCCCCTCCAACTCGGTTCGGAACATATTGTTTATCCAATTGGAAGGGGAATTGTTTGCGTTTTTTTTTATACATCTCCGAAATATCAATAATGGGACAAAAATTAAGAATAGAAATAAATGTACTCTCCATTAAATTCTACATAAAAACCGTGCTTTTGAAGATAAAACCGTGCGAGAGCGAGTCACAGGTCACATCAGCGTAAGAGAGCAAAAAGTTGAAATTATTATGAATGTGGTAGTTACAAAGAATTTAAGACGGAAATTCTGATGAAATAATTAAAATGATTGTTTATTCTAGATTATGCTACACATTATATTTATTGTTATTCATACAACCAGTCTCCTTATTTTGCATTTAGGTTGGTGCCCAAGATCTAGTTGCTCTGCTATTTCTGGTTCTCTGATTTCTTGATCCCTTCAGTCTCTCCAATGTCTGCGGATTTTGCAATCTCTTCAGCTTCTCCCATTCCTTCATCATCTTCATTTGATGTCCCTATGTGTCCAATCTCATTACAATAATTATACAAATAATTTGGTCATTTTTGTGTTAATTTTTTTTATAAAAGCATAGTTTCTTTTATGCTTCTTAGAATCATTGATTTTATGTATTTTGTAATTACTTAAATGGGCCAACAACTCGCCAACCGTCTCAATTTTACTGTTGAATGCTACCGTTTTAATTTGAACATCATTAATATTCCCAAAACAATTTCTAGCAACTGATTATCGCACAATTCAAAGTCAAAATCAAGACTTAAAGATTTTAGTAAAGATATTTTTTTTGCATTACCACTCACAAGTGAGAGTCCATAAGGTCACTGGTGTACAGGCTAGCTTTTGGTAGTTTGGTAGAAAATGAACCTTAGCTTACTAAGGTTCATTTTCGCTTCGTAGTTTCTCGCTAAGGTAACTTTTCAAATGCACGCTGATTTGTGAGAATTGCAGTGTTCACTCGTGCAAAAACATCCCCAAGCAATCAGATCTACGATGAGGACAATGCAACAACGAAGGTTATCGTAGCTAGAGGATTCCTCTGTGGTGCCGGAGAAGAGTTTCACCAACAACGAGCCTGACACTGAATAACAAACTATGAAAGAAACAGAATCTCGGGATAATACCAACGTTGACAACAAAAATATTTAAGATTGCAATATAGTTGCAAATAACATTCCATTTTAATACAAAAATGATTCGAAAAATAAACCATAAGCCCGTTATTATAGTAATGCCATATGGTTCATTGGAAGTCATTCATTGGTTCCTTTCAAAAAATTTAAGCACTCAAAAAATTTTCTGTAATAATTTAATCACTAGGGAGATTACAAGTGAAAATAATTTGATTGTGATATATCTAGCCGTTGCTGAGAATATGAAGGAAGAGGAATTGGTTACGACGACAACTAAATATTCGATTTTAGCCTAAACCATTACTTTTCTCATAAAAAGTAATAAAGTATAATACTTTTAATCATTTGTATGTTTAAAAATAGGATGCGCTTTGTGTGTTTTATTACTGCTGATTCTTTAACGGTCTATATTTCTTTATTTAAATCTGCCGTGTATGCACCTGCGGAAAACTGCTGAATATTCTCAAACTTGATCATAAAATTTAAACTGACTTTTGTTTATTATACCGTTTATGGCCTCCACTAATTCGTTTATCCCAACAAATACCTTGCTAAGCTCTTAAATTGGAGATGCACTCGAAACCATATACTTGATCCCTATTTATTATCCTTATATACGAATTTACATTTTCCCATTTTGTAACTGTGCTAAATCTAGTCGTGCCATATATTTAATCAAAAGTCATACTGTGCTAAAACACTGTGCAGTTATTTATGTCGAATTATTTAAATTGTATTTAATTACTACTATTCGTATTTGCTCAGATTTTAACCGAGATTTTAACCATATAAATTGCAATGAAAAATTTAAATTCGCAGTAAAAAATCGCAGATAGTATTGTTTTATCAGATATGATGCTAATAAAGGAGAGGATAGGTTACTTTATTAGTATCCTAACTTTGGTAAAACAATACTAACTGCGATTCATGTCACCAATTGTGACCACAAAAAGCCATTTATTTACGTGTAATTTTTCAGGTTTTACGTTTCTTTTAAAATTTATTAGCTTGATCAGTCACTCTATATTCTAGAGCAATGAAACATCTGTCCCAAGGAGAGTCCAAACCATATGTGCGATAAGTGGTGACCTTTTTGGGTGATTTTAAATCATTGTTTATCTGATTGAAAATTTATGTGGAAGAATCTCATTAATTTGCTTAGAAGAAAAGATTGTATCCAATTTATATCCACAAGTGATAATGATATTTTTTATAAAAGCATGTGATTATATACGTGTTTTACAATACTTGCAACTAGAATTTCTTAGAAATTACCTGAACTAAATAACATAGAAACTATAAATTTACATGGGATATTAAGAATCCTGGGCGAACAAATAAGAAATATTATGCAAATTTGCAACAGGAAAATATTTCAATAAAGCATGTGGGTCCTTAGTCTCATTATCTTAATCCTTTAAAACCTTTGAGGTCGTTGACACTTTCGAACTAACAAACACTACACTTGTTGAACTGGTGCGATGTGATTAGGCATTTCGTACTTCTGGGACTCGTACTTCGTAATGGGATAGCAATTATTTCTCCTTCGAATTATCTGAGAATTTCTCTGGAACTTTGGCACTTCGTATTATCTGAGCTTTTCTTGATGATGATGTTTTCCAACCCGTACACACTTGTGTACGATGAAAAATATTTAAAATATTACTAGCAATAGTTTGTACTAGCAATAGTACATCATCCTTATCTTATATGGCTCGAATCTATTTTGTTTTACCAACACCTTATATATCGAGTTTGCAGTGATATTATTAGCTTTTAGAGGAAGCGGTCGTCACACTTTCCTGACCAAGGGCTACATAGGACAATGTAAGGCATCATTGCTGGCACTTATGACTTGGATATCATGTAGGTACATTAGCAATGCTGACGTACCTTTATGTGAATTGGTGTGGATCCATATGTATATAAATTTTCTATACAATTATAAATGAAAAGAAAATAGTGAATTCCAGATTTTTATTGCAACTATAAATTATATTATTTATGAAACTTTATGCCATCATGTAATTTAAGTATTATGATGTTGTACTTGTTTAATTATTTCCTCTATATCGGCATCTTTGGGACTACATGCAGTCTTCATTGCATCATTTACAGGATGCAGTGGAAAAGCGATTGCGATATTTGTTTTTCAAGTAGCTCATTTTCGAAAATGAGGCTTCACAGATGTCGAAGGGAATATCGACAAAATAAATTGTGAAGTCTCGTAAACATTTATAGTTGAAAGGCACATTTCTCTAAAATTCAATGCACTCTTGCTTTTCACGATGTTCAATGAAATCAGCTTTTAATTGTGTGTAGCGTTTTAGTTCAAAGATTTCGTTCATCAACTGTTTTAGGAAATCCAAACTGACTGAATAATTTCATGTCATCGTTTTCAATATGCCAAGGACTTTCTATGAGAATAAAGCGGTTCTTGATATTTGTCACGTCATTAAATCAGGATCACAGTGCAGCAACATTTATAAAATTGGAAAAGTCTTCTGCAATATCTGCCATAAAGCAGTAAGTGCCCACCCATCATCGCTTTGAAGTGGATATTCTTTACCATTTTGTTGCAAAAATATCAAATTTTAAATGAAAGAACCGTTCCAGAATTTGTCCTTTGCTTAACCTCCTGACAGCAGTGTGTAGGACTTAACCATAATTAGCTTGTAATTCCTCAAGTAATTGTTTGAATTTTCGATGATTAAGTTCAGGCGCGCGAATGAAATATATAATGTTTATAACCATATTCATAACATCCTTCAATTTGTTATTCGAAATTCGACATGCGAAAGTTTCTTGATAGGGCCGTAAGAGGCCCTATCAGGCGCGGGGCGCGGTTTCTGGACCACGGTTTTAGAGTATTAAGTGAGATGTAGGCAGATAAACCTTTATGATCGTAGTAGATTTTAAGGATATTCAGTAACAGCATATTATTGCTAAGAAATGTTATGCAGTAAAACGTTTTATAATTTTGCTATTTTATCATTTAAAATTTAAATATTCCATCTAACAGTTCCCACATATAGCTGCACCGTCGGGTGATATTTAGAGATGCAGTAATGGTGGAACAATAGCCTATTCTGAAAGCTAATTAAGCCGAGCTTCCCGTATAATAAGTATCCATTTTTTTTAATAACAGCACAATAAAACGTGATAAGGTTTTATGTATATGGTAACCATGTAACCTCAGGCAGCACAGCGACACAGCTAGAGTGCCGCCTCCCTGAATACGAGGACGAGAATGCATGCCGTAGCGTGTAGCGTCACTTACAACTCTAATTTGGAAAAGCATGGGTTGTGGTGGGCTTAATGATGGCTTGAAATTACTACATAGTGAATTAATTTCGAATATACTGTAACTGTGGTGAGTAGGATTTACCTACTGGAATATACTCCAACCAGTCGTCACGGGGATTCCCTCGCGCAATAGGTCTTTTTTTATATGTTGTTCGAGATGGTTAAAATTTCCGTCATCCCCACCCCTTTAACTTTAACTCATTTGTTATGCTATTTACCGCAAAACGCTTCCATAGAAGTTGTAGATGATAAAATTCCCTACAATATTGATATCGTACCTTTTTTTGTATTGATTTCGTCGCCTTTGGTTGTACACCAAAGGCGACGGAGCTGGAGATATAGACGCTGAAGAAAGGGCAAAATCGAGACTTTCACAATTTTCACATTTGCGCCACTTTGGTGAGTCGAATATGTAAGATATTGAGGAGTAAAATGCATCTGTCGAATTTCCTCACCCAGGTTTTCGAAGGTAAACATTGCTAGTCTCAGAGGTGAAATTTCCGATGCTAACGATTTTGCAGTTAAATGGTTATTTCCCCTCCCCAAGCGAGGTCAGGGGTGGGGGTGACGGAAACTTGGAATTGTTATCTTCTAATCATCTCGAACAACATTAAAAAAAACAGACTTGCCGGACCTATTGATCTAGGTCCCCCTTTTTAAGTCTCTGGCGACTGGAGTAATAGGCCCCAATACAGATTAAAGTAAATATTATAATATTTTTTGTGTGTAATAATCAGTTTTAAACTCATTTGTCAAAGTTAAATAGAATATTATATCTACCGACGGTGTATTATAAACGTATCCAGTATTAATTAACTTCATATGTAATAGTGAACACGTTGATGTCTTGTGACTTTTTATACACATAATTTTAAAATTATTATCTAGTTGATGACAAATTAAATACGTATCAGGCCAGTTAAATGGATGTGCAGGTTTTTCTGTAATGGTACGTACTTAGTTAAGTGACCACATAATGTTGGACTGTTAATTACCTAAAAAAAAACATTGTAATAATGGTGATGACTGAAAGGATATTCAGCTGTATACTCAAGGTTAAATTTTAATGAAATATAAATATATATATATATATATATATATATATATATATATATATATATATATATATATATATATATATATATATATATATATATATATATATATATATATATATATATATATATATATATATATATATATATATATATATATATATATATATATATATATATATATATATATATATATATATATATATATATATATATTAAGAAAATAATTATTTTTGTTTTGTTTTATTGTTATGGAGCTTGTCATAATATTGGCATGAAATGAAGACAGTTCTAACAAACAATAATTTTGAAATATCTGGGTCTATATGGATATACATATAAACACTTCTGGTTTTCTTATTACTATTATACTTTGGCTTTGATAAAAATATATTAGACCATGAAAATCACTCACCTTAGAGGAAGTTCAAAATAAGCTGAATCGTTTAGTTTCTTATTAAAATTAATTTATTATCAATTTATTGATATTAAATTAATTTATAATAAGTATTGCTTTTAAATATTACACAAATTAAAAATTTTAATTTCAAATTTATTGTAAGATATTTCAAAATTATTGTTTGAACATAAATTATTTTAAAACACGCCCAACTATGGATTGATGCAAATTCGTTGATCACTCTTTTATTTTGTTTAGTATTTTAACTAGATTTCTTTAAGAGAAAGAATGCGAATGGCTACCTATTTGATGCCTTATGCTTAACTGTTCTGCATTTCATCATTACTTAAAATATCTTTCTTGGTTTGTGGACTATTCACACGTGTTTCACACAAGGTTTGTAACTAAGTTTCTACTTATACACTACACTTATATTACCTTTAAATTGTCTTTTGGGGATATTTACACAAGGAGCTCGCAAAATGCGTGGTGATCGCATTGGGCTACATTTCACGACTTTGAACGTTAATTAAAATGTTTATATGGGTTATATTTACAGAGAGCTAGTCACAAATTCTTGGTGATTGTCTTTGAACTAATAACCACACTTCAATTTTAAATCAGTAATAAATTGTTTTTATGGGTATGGGTATGGGTATATTTACATACCGGGACGCGAAATCGCGTGGTTAACAGTCCCCCGGACTATATTTTTTGGTGACCCTCCAGCGCTCTCGTTTGTTTTTCGTAACCAGGGATATATATATATATATATATATATATATATATATATATATATATATATATATATATATATATATATATTATATATATATATATATATATATATATATATATATATATATATATATATATATATATATATATATATATATATATATATATATATATTGTGAAAATTGAAAGTTAATCTTGGGTTTGTAGCATTTCATGACATAGAGAAATAAGCAAATAGACGAATAATAAGGAAGATACACTTACCCGTCCTCTATCTAGACATACACATGGATACGAACCACGAGGAGAATTGGTACAAGTTCTTTCACTTTCATTGAGGATCTTCAGAGTGATGTTCGACCTGTTTCATTGATCATTTATACTTGAATTTAAAGTATTAATACTCCAACACTTGCAGTGACGTATTGAGTATTAATATTTATATTTGGAACGGTAGAAGTAGGTACTTTTTCTGAAAATATTTTAGGGGTGTGACAAATTCATTTATTTGTTGCTTTTATGCCGTTCGAATAAAACAGGTACTCCAAAACCTTGTGCAAGACCTCGACTTTGATCAGTGCGATATCGATGATGATTTGAATGATGGCTTTCATCAAGATGACCTTGAAGTTGACATGAATTTTCATCAAAATGATCAAAAAGATTATATTCCCCAGCCAGAAGATGACTTTAACTCAGATAATTAGTGATTGATTTTAAATGATATTAAAATGAATTGCATGTATTTACAGATTTTTGATATTTTAATTTTATTTTCTGCATCTAAAATTATATACGTACACTCCAACGTGTCAGCGTTAAATGTTAAATGCGAAAGTACTTCCGGGTCCACGGTTAGTACTTTGGCTGGGTGACCAGGCCTATTCACCAAATTATCGCTGCGGTAATCCATTTCTAGTAGATTTTATATCATCTAGTAGCACAAGATCTGTTTGCATCACAGATACATGCATTAAATATTAATGAAGGTTGTATGGTAAATATATCATCCAAAGTACGGTATGTAATAAAGGCCTAAAATTGGAGGATGCCTAAAATTCGGTGAAAAGTTCGGAAAACTACAGCTCGTCGCGTAGCTCGTCTCATTTCCTCAGTGGCTATATAAAATAAACCGAAATAAAAATCTGTTTTTATTTTAAATATTTTTTAAAAATACCTATAAGTCTATATTTGCTTTGATGATTTGCAGATTTAAACCTGAGGAATAATGCTGGTAATACATTTAAAATAAACGTGTATAATTAAACATATTATATTCACGTACATAAAGCTATACAAGTCATTTTACATTGTTTGCAATTTTTAATGACGACAGGGACACTGAAAATACATCAAATACAAGAACACCGAAACAAACAGTGGAATAGTAACCAAATCTTGTTCCACCGAGGATGAATTATGCACCTCATAAATATATGCATACACCTGTGAAATTATAAACGACTTTTTATTGAAACAGACAAGGGCTTAAACCGTCCCACGACATCCTTGATAAATGGTAGTTAGTGCCGTAATTATGAGTCGAGTAGATTTCCATCGAATTAATTTAAACGCCGAATGAAGCGGGAGATTACAGGAAAGTATGATCGGACGACACTGTAACACCTACAAGATGATAAATATTGAGATTTAGTCGCAGTTCAATGGTCTTCGGTTGAATAAATCGTTATTTATTTTTAATAACTTGAGAAAGTATGGAATTGTAATTCTTGTTATGTGCTTTATAAATATGGATTTCATTTTGATTTATTGACACATTATATTATCGCTACTGGTACTGGTCGGTATTGGAGGATAGTTTATCGGTTTGCCTTGAATTGGAACTAAATTCAGTAAATCACACTAACTATGATTATTGTATACCGATTAGGTTGATCAGAAAGTGGTTGTGTCATAGGCATTATTACTCTTATGGATAAAAGAGAAAAAGAGAATAAAAATATTCATTTAGATATTTTAGATGTATATTCATTTTAGATTATTATCATTAATTTTTTGTTCAAAAATCTTGTTTGTACCGATATATGTTCTTTCTCATAAATAATACTATTTAACATCAATAAAATAATAAAAGGACAGCAATAGAATCCATCTTCAAGCGTTAAAGACGTTTGAAGACGTTGAAAACAGAATAGAAAATTAGGGTAATGGATACAGTTGTTGGTCAGGCGACAGTTATTGACCAGATAATTATATTCTTAAGTTTATTAAGCATTTCAGCTGATTAAGCATTTAAGAGTAGCATTTAAGTAGAATTTAAGACTAGTTGGAAAACTAGATGTCACAGAAAACAAAAAGAAGCAGAACAGAAGGAAAAACACAAACAGAAGAGGTTTTCCACGCAGAATCAAGGATTTACAAGCATCGGTATTTTTTTTTCTGAATAACAATCCTAGGGAAAATCCCTTTAAAGATAATCTTCCTGCAAACGGATGGTATTAGCTTATTTAATGCGTTATCCAAACATCAGTTTTAGGACAGCTAAAGGTATTGCCGCTGCCAGCTCGGTGGTATCAGCCAAATGTAAGGAATTAGTTTTCTTCTATGGAAGAATATTTATTAGGAAAAGGATCTACCGATTAACATTCTGATCGATCCAAGCTGATTATTCAATGGTGATGGGACTTGGTTTTCTGCACCAGAAATAGAAGGTCCTTGCACCAAAGGGGACGCGGAACATATATGAAATTAAACACCATCCAAAAAGCAACAAAACAGCTATGTTTGTTTTCTGCTCTGACATTCAAGTGTTAAAAAAATATTTGTGTTTTATATATGTGTTTATCATTTAATTGTAAACCTCTAAACCTTAAATAGAGTAAGCATTTTAAAGACAAAAAAGATACAGTTGTATAAAAATCCTCTAACTCAAAAATTCCGAAATGAATATATGTGAAATATAATGTCATTATTTTGTATCAAGGTAAAATGAGACGCATTAAGAATCGAAAATAATAAAAAAATATTTGTACACCCGGAAATAAAGATAGTGCAACTAAAATATTTATTTAAAATGCTTTCAAAAATCTCGTATACAGGGTAACACATGGGTGTGTAATTGGTCCATAACTTTTTTGCTCTTCAATATATTGAGATGCGATTTTTGACCACCCAGTAAGTGTATTTATATGGCACATTTCAAAAATATTTGAATTATAAATAAGATATTCGTATATTGATAGCAGCAGTATTTATATGTTTACCTACATTACTAGTCTCTACGTACAAGCATAATGGAACTTTACATACACCATTATGGGTCTAGTTCTTTCCGTTTCGGATTTATACAACTTTTTGATAGAAAAAGGCCCGATATTTGAAAAATCACACCGAAGTAGGCCATGAATAGTTTTCGACAAATGTGTAAGAAACTTTGGAATAACTTGTAGTTACAACAAATTGTTGACTTTTGATCTAAGCACTCTGACAATTTACATCATCTGCTGAAGCGCAAAAGTTGTATAACATTTTTTTTAATGAAGCACCCTGTATTTGTTTCTTTGTTTCTACGTGTCGATAACATTTTTGATAAGCTTTCCACTGATATACGGTTTGTACGTGAATCTTGAATATTTATCGAGGTTTTCCAAAAGTAAAATATATAATTACAATAAAATATTTGGTAATTTTTCATAAGAAAATACCCCGATGGGGACATCACAAGTTGTCGCTAGGACCAATTAGAAAAATATGGTAGCATAAAATAAAAAAGGAAGAAATATTGGGAGGTAGGATTGATGAAGAAACTGTATTAGTCCTACCCATGTAACAAGAAAATCCGCGAGTAATTACAGCTCAAATACACATTTTATAGAGCAGCGCAAACAAGATTTTATTGAAGCAATAGTTTAATCCATATCACATAGAAATACACCAAGAATTCATCATAATATATTTTCCGAAGTCAAGCGTGATATGATTGGTGAGAATATAGATTTTTTTAGCACAATTTTAAATAGCGATGAGGAACTTTTAAAAGTAATGGTGTGTAAATTGGCATAATATGCACTATTATTTGTCGGGGAAATAAAGCAATGAATTTCCGATTTTTTTAGCAATAAGGTGGATCTTAAAGCCGTTTAGTGCGTTCAAATCGTGAGAGGCTCTACAAACTTCGTGAACTAAATTGATCAATTCATTTTGAAAAAATTCATATCAATTCAATTCATTTTTGCATATAAAAATATGCATTTTAGAAGTGCATCTCGTAAAGCCAATAAATTACAAATTTACAACTCGGTAAATATTGATGGAAATCCAGTTTTGCTACTCGGTGGTTTTTGGGGTCGCTGAAGACGAATATCATGACGGCAACGTTCTCCAAGGTTCCACCTTGCACACCAGGTCGCAAGGTGGACAGTATGAACGTCGTCTTCTAGAGTTTTATGGGAATTCGTAATATAAAGTCTAAACTCGGTACTTACTCGGAGGTTTGGGGTCGCTGAACACGAATATCACGACGGCAATGATCTGCAAGGTACCTGGTGCCCTGAGTAGACAGTATAAACATTTAAGTTTAAGTATAAACCAGTATGTTTTTAAGTGCTTTATTCCCACTACTCTATTTAATGGAAAACCCCCCACTAGATTGTACAAAAGAGCCGATTGTCGCTCAATGTTTAGGGAAGAATTATTGCTACACCAAGTGATGGTATTCTTGATGGTGCCCAATACCTGCAATAAACCTAATAAAAACTTCTCACGGTACTAGAAAATGTCCATTTGAACACAAGAAGAGATACGTGATTGCAACAAGCCGGCGAGGGGCCGCGGCGCGGCAGTCAAATTTACTATCAAATAATTATTCGGCACTATCAGCTGGAAGGAAGGTGGATAGGAAGAGGAGAACATATTGCTTGGCTAGTTCAATCGCCCGATTTAACACTAATAGACTTTTTCTGGTAGTAAAATATGATGAAAACAGTTTATAGAGGCATACCGACGACGGCTGAGGAAAAATTGTATTTCCGAAGCATTTCAAGCAGTCGGCGAAGATATGCTAGCTAGAGTCCAATTGTCTTTTGAAAGGCGATTAGCGTTTTGTGTAGAAAAGAATGGTGGACTATTTAAACATCTACATTAAAATGTAGCTCTATTATTCCAAACTTGTAAGAATTAGTATACATCATTGTAATCAAATATTTAGTTCTTGGAAAATCTTGATAGATATTGAAAATTCGCCATATAAACCGCACCTCAGTGGAAAGATTATCAAAAATGCTATCGGCACGTAGAAACAAGTGCAGGGTATTCCATTTGAAAAAAAGGTTTTCAACTTTTTGCATTTCAGCACACTATTTGCGGTGACTACGAGGTATTCAAAAATTTTCTGACACAAGTTTGTCGAAAAATATTCATGGCCTACTTCGCAATGATTTTTCAAATGTAAATCCTTTTTCTATAAAAAAGTTGAATAACTCCGAAACGGAAAAAACCTAGGCCAATAATGGTGTATACAGAGTTGAACTTTTTTATACGTAGAGATTAATAATGTAGAAATATATAGGGTGTTCTATTACGATTCGAAAAAATGTTTTGTTCACCATGCTGTATACAAACACCCTGTATTGAATTAAAATAATTTTAAAATGTGCAGCATAAGTACACCTACTGGGTGGTAAAAACCGCATCTCGATACATGAATAGCAAAAAAAATATGTACTAATTACACACTCCTGCGTCACCCTGTATGTATTATTGTGATTTGATTTATTTTTCTACCATATCTTTGACCCAAAAGAATGACATATAACCATGTACAATAATTATTCATCTTTCATAAACTGTGAATGTAACTTTTAATCATAGTGGAAATCATAATGTTTATTTGTCTGATATACACGACTAGGGTCGATGTGGGTAATTAAAAAATATGTTCTTGTCTCCGCACACATGTTAAGTTAAAAATACAATAAACACATTATTTAGCAAGTGGATTACGGCAGAGAAAAATGTTCGCACGTGTGTTACCTCACTAGGGGTAGATTAAAAACTTTAAGCTGAAACATGTGTTGATTTTTCTTTAATTTATTACAGGATGGCTGGAAACAGAGGCTTGTATATTACCCTTAATAGACGCATGATTATATTTTAGAGTGTAGCTTAAAATATTACTGGTGCACATTAAATGCTGGTGTACATTAGAGGTGTCAAAATGGTAAATTATGTAATATATTTTTATTGAAATCTGAGGTCCTAAGTTACAGTCGCGATCAGTTTAAAGTGCACGACTTATGCCAGATTTCCTTATATTTGGCCTTTGTAAAACTGACTTGAAAATTTGAAGTTTAGTTTGAGTAGGTCTACATGACAAACACAATGAAATTTACCAAACACTGTATTTCTTTATTTTTTAAATGCGTCAAGTGACAAGATAATACCTCATTTGAAAAGGACGGAACACAATTTTGTGGAGTATTTCCTGAATACTGGAAACATAGTTTTTTAAAAGCGATATACAAATGTGGACCGAAAAATAATGTTGGAAATTACCGAGCTTCCAATCTGGATCACCAAAACTTTAGATTGTCTTGTAACAAAATGACAATGTAAAAATCTTAACTATATTAATAAACAGCATGGATTTACTGAAAGCAGGTCAATAACTACAAATCTAATCATGTATGAAAATATAATACCTACCCTTGAAGGCTGAACACAGGTTGACTCGGTTTATACGGTGTTTTCTAAACCCTTTGACAGCGTCAACCTGGGTATACTTATTTTTAAATTAAAAGCTTTTGGTTTTGATGGAGCTGTGCTCAAGTAGATTCAGTATTACTTATATTTACGTACTCGATCTGTTAAACATGGTGGGTTAATTTCAAAAGTTCAGGGGTTCCTTTAGGGGTACCTCAGGGATCTCATTGTGGTCCTCTTTTATTCAATTTGTTCATAAATGACATATCCGGTAAATTTCTCTTGTTTGCAGATGAGATTGCAGATTGACAAAATATTCAGGGTAGTTCGCTCGAGTCTTGATGCTGAATCATGGCAACTCGATTTAGATTAGTTGGTACAATGAAGCAACAGTTATATATATAAATAAATTATATGAAATAACTTTTGTTAAAATTAATGAACCAATTTCTAAGTCGCTAAAAATGCTAGGCTTTATTAAACGTTTATATTTTTCACCAGACACTTTAAAATTATTATTTTATTCATTAGTTCAAGCTATCTTAGAATTTACTTCCTCAGTATGGTGTCTGCAATATAATACTTCAATTACTCAAATTGACGGGGTTCAGCATATATTCTTGAGAAACTGGAGTCTTAAATATAGTTATGAGGGTTTATTATCAATTCTTTACATGCAAACATTGCTGGGGTATTTTCCCTCGATCGAAACAAAAATGGGCAATTGCATATTCAGCAATTAATTTTTTTTCCTTAATTTTTGACATAAGACATAACGTGCACTATTCAGAGATAAGTGTTTAATTGCAGTTTGATAATATATGACATAATATCTACGAGAAAAATATGGAAATCACTAGATATATATGTATACATAAATACTATTACAACAGCAATGGGTGACAGGAAGTATACGGCATTACGACCGACAACTTACCGTAAAAATCACTACATTTACCCCACTATTTAAATTTTCGTTTAATGACGTCACGTGATTTTTTTGGCTTGTTTTAGAACTAAACAAAAAAAATACGGCTTTTCTTTTTCGATTTACTTTATGCAGCCATTTAAAAAAAATGGTAAAATATCCCATTGTTTCAGATATATGTCTCTTATATAAGATTTTAAATAGTCAAATAAACTGTCCTGCGGTTTTGAGTTTGCTGTCTTTTAAAATTCCTAACAGAAGAACACCACGTGACACTGAAGTTTTGTATCGGTTCATAATACCAACTATGGAATTAATGAACCATATACTAGATTATTAAGGCAGGTTAATAGATATGTTCATTTAAACTATTTTGATTAGGTACTCATTAAATACATTTCAAATACAATTAAAAACTCAATCTTAGATGTACCTAATTACTTATGATTTCTATTATTTATTATTGAATTATATCATTTTTTTAAATTTTTACTTAGATTATTAATATAGTTATAAATGATTGTCAAATTATATTTATAATTATTTTTTATAACATGGGTTACCCGCAAATAATAAACAAATAAATAAATAGATTCTAACAGTATTAAAAATCTGTATTTAGAAACATGGTATATGGAAATTAATGACATTTCCTTTTTTGGAAAATTTATTCTGTGTTGTTGTGACAGATTTTCGGTCGTGATTTTACCAAGTATGCCTTTTGGAGGGTACCTATTATGATATGCATATTTATGTTTTATATAATATATTTATATTATGTTTTCTTCATGTATTATCTTATTCATAATTATCTTCATATATTATCTTCATTCGTTTTTTGTAGCTGAAGTATAGCACAACCATGTTCTACTATACTTCTTAATGCCAGCCTATTTAGAAATGCGGATAACTATTTTTTTGTAAATACAAGCACACCTAATCCTGACAACAATTTGAACTCGCGCAATAGGTATACGTATGACTTTGCGACTATGGTATTTTACTTGAACTTTATTTTGGCATCCGAATAGAAGACACCCCACCCCGATTAAAATCGTACCGAACCGCTTAATTTGCAAACAAAATTTTTTAACTAACTTTAATATATGAAGAACCCAGGATGAATCTCAAATATGTCATGTATTATTATCAGAATATGCATATGATAATAGCCTCGAAAAGGCATACTGGACGGAAATCACGTCTGAAAGTCCACTAATTTAATTTTATTATAAATTTTATTTAAGATGAAATTTGATTAAACATGTCACATTCGTTCATAATAAACAATGAATCCAATTTCTTAGGTAATATACTTGACATAATAGGTTAAAATGAAAAGGGGACGTACGTAACGCAATATACTTGTCGAACATACTTTACCACTTTACAGCAAGATTCGAGAAATTGCTAATTAACAACATCGTTCCTTAAGTTTTAGCAAAGGTTTCCGAGATAAAGTTGTTTTCTGATAACTGAATTTTCTGACATTACTTGCGTAAGTTGTTTACCGCAAATATGTCAGAGGCGTAGAATTAATTTAAATTGTATTTCTGTTTATTTTTTAATTTGAGTTGACAGTCGCTCTGCAACTGTGAAACAGAATTCCTGCAATGGCTAATTAAGTAAGGAGTTATATACAAGTTATAACATTCCACCATAATTCAATCAATAATTTAAGTTTTAATGTTAGTTATATAACAAATTAAATTTAAAAAATTATCTCATTTACGTTAGGTAGGTACTGAAAAAGTGTATAACTAGTTTGACTAGTTTGAGTGTATGACTAGTGTATAACTAGATTGTCTTTCATTTTCGCGTATTAATATACTATCCACATCATAGTTATTTGAGGAGAATATAGCAATAAACTATAGAATTCAGTACAATGGAAATCGATGTAGTTAATTCTACAAGTTTTCTGTGATTTTACGTATATTTTCAATGTCTATGAACAGCATCATCTCTTAGATATTGAAGAGCATGCGTAAATTAAAAGTTCGGATTATTTTAGTTAAACCTGTTTTGCTTTATATTTAATTACTCTTTTTTTTGTTCATACAATGAAGTTTTACTTTACAACTGGCATAACCACACTTCGTTTCAAATTTTAGCAAACCTTACATTTTTAAAGAACCCATCTAACCACTCTTTAAAATAAACGGGCTGTGGTTAATTTTAACATTAAAACATGGTTAATTTTAACATTAACGTGGTTAAAATTTTATTTGGAACAACGAGAATAGCGTTTCTGTTAAAATTTTCCGTTTAAATTTTTTCAACGGATTTTCTGGTCCGTTTATTTTTAACATTTACAAATGAGAATAGACCCGTTAGTGGTGAATGAGAACAATTTGACAGGTACTGGAAAAATGATGAATGGCTACATCTACTGATAATTTTAAAATGGTAGAACGTAAAATTATTGTTGTGTTTGCAAGCTATAAAATCTAGTGTAACAACAAAAATACTCACTGGAGCATCAACTTCGGTGCTACTTAGAAAGTAAATATTACCGACTGATTTCTGACATTCTGAGCAACTATTTAACTGAGCAACTACAGAGTCGCTGATATGTATGGAAATGGTCGATTATCTCCTTATAAAATATCGAAAAATCATGAGATATAAAAGTTTTTGGGGTTTCAAAAAAAGTATTCAATAAAGAAAGAATTTAGTACACAGTATCACACTCGGAGTAGTTTCCACAAACACCAAAACACTTTCACTTCGCTCGACGCGCGTTTCGCAAACCAAGTTGGCATCATCCGGAGACGATTAAAACTGTTGGTTAATGAGATGATTAAAACTGTGACGATTAAAACTTGGTTGGCGAAACGCGCGTCGAGCGAGGTGAAAGTGTTTTGGTGTTTGTGGAAACTACTCCGAGTGTTACAGTTACATCAAAGGTTCCACCCCTATCCAGTACACAGTATCAGTCAAAAAGTCATGACGAAACAAAGTTACTTTTTAATTAATGGAACATTCGGTATATTATTCCACATTTAAATTTTTCTCTCATTTCTAAACAAAATCTATATGTAGCTATTATGTACCTGAACTTAACCGTTTTCGAGATATCGAACTTTGAATGTAACTTCCCAAGGGCCCCAAATTATGGATATTTATCTTGAAAATAAGGCGCAGGATATAATTTTATTAATAGTTTTTTAAAGAAAATAAAAAAGTATAATTGTTCAGGGTTGATAAAAATGCATTAAACGAAAACATTTATTTTTTAAATAAAAAAGAGAGAACACAAGTTACTTACTTATTCTGCTAATCCTTCCGAATTTTTCGTTAAATATGTAGGGAGGTGGGTGAAAATCTTGATTGGGTTGAAATCACACGAGTTGAGATCTTAATTCATTTTTCCCCATGCCAATCTAAATGACAGCACTGTAAATCGGCATATCGCTATTCGTCATTTATAATCAATTTTCATCTGCATGGCGAAGGGGCATATTCGGTAACTAAACAAAAGGAAAATTACACAGATAAAGGTACTTAACATTCATAGTAAACTTACCAGCATCGATGTAGGTATAGCAGATAATGATGGTATGGAATCCCAGTATGATTTGCACAGCAAACACACATGTTGAATATATAATTTAGCATCGTGTAGCCCAACGATGTTTCGCTGTCCTGTCAGTTTATCTTATTATCGGCTGCTGGCGCTACACGGGGTCCTGTCGATCAGCTGATTAATGATATACTCGAAGGGGTTTATAAGCCCATTCATTATTAAATTAATTCGTCTTTATTCATTGTGTGAAGTAAACCATGTCTAGTGACGCCTTGTTGCGATTTTAAAATGCACTTGAATTTTGAGTAGCTTCTCCAAAATGATAAAGTGAGTTTAATCATAATATAAAGTGAGTGTAAATTGACGACCCTGGCCTGGTGCAATAATTTTCTTCTCTTGTTTATTTTATAAAATATCTTGTTTTTGCATAAAAATAAGATCTGCTGCGTATTATATAAAGAAAAACCGTTAAACTAGTTAACGTATTTTATTTTATAGGTATAAGGAGTCATACAAAAATATTGACCGAGCTGTAATTTTTTTATTTATGGTCCCTCGAGATGCACTTCTAATATGCATATTTTTATATGTAAAAATGCATTTTTCAAAAGTAATTGATCAATTTTGTGCACAAAGTTTATAGAAGTTCTCTCACGCACAAAACCGCATTAAGATCCATCTTACTGCACAAAAAATTGATAGTTAAGCATATTTTAGTACTTTATTTCGTCGACTATAACTTAAACTTGAAAAAGTTCAAAACCTCTGAAAATATTTTTACTCACAAATGAATTTTACTCATAATGAGGAATTCTTAGAGGGAGCTGTTAATCATTGGTAATTACTAATGTTGTTTGTTGGTATTGTTAATATTGTTATTAGTATTTGTAAAAAAAAATTAGTAACCGCTTCCTGAGTTTTAGGGTTATTTATTGCTTTGACACTCAAGTTTTATTTATTTTGAACTTAATTAATGTCAAGTATTTATTTAATTTTATTTCTTGCATTATTCAATGTTTGGTATTTGTAATTTTCTATTTATATATTGGTATATCATATTATTACGCCACTGAGTTCGTATAATACGTGATGCTGTCCAGAATCCAAATATACTTTATTAACTTCCAAATACAACTAAAAACTGTTTACGATGATAAATTACTACTGAACACTTATAATTACTTGTTACTGGGTCTTATGTATACTATTTTCAATGTGATGGGAAGTTCTAGAAGCTTCTAGATTATTCCATCCCATTCTAGTTTGTATACAAGGCATCTCGAAGGGTTCTACAGGAGGTAGTCCATATGTTCATATGCTGCAACTATTCTAAATGGGGCCAGGGGTGTATCTCAGTTATTTGAAGCCCTAGAGGGTTGAGACTTCGCCCATGGGGGTTTATATCTGGCAACACAGATGCGATGTTGCCACATCGTCGGGTGCGCTGTTGCCAGATTGTTCAGTTTTACCTAGATCTAGGGAATTTTCAATATATTGTGCACAATCACTTCTGACAATTCCATAAAAATATGTACTCATATTCTCCTCTGTATCATTTCTTACTTGTGTAAATACTTGTGTATACTTTACAGACGTATATAACGCATCAATAAATTTCAAGACACAAATGTTCCAATAGCAAATTGGCTACATTGCATTAGGTATATTTATATCAAAATTCTAATTGGTAAAAGTCGTTTCCTTTTATTATATTGTAATTCAAATCACAACAGTAAGGTAAAGAAAATATTGCCCATACAAGTCTTCTGAATGTTACTGAATGTGAAATAATAACGATTTCAAATATTCAGTTGCCATGGGCGATTGAAACATTGGAAATGTATTTTCATACACTCGTATTTTCAGATTTCAAAAATACCTAAGAATGTTTAGATCTGGCTACATTTCGGGGAGCATGTAAATATGTTAAACTCCATTAATACCGCCCCTAAAAGGGTACCCTTAAAAATCATGTAAACACGTAAGGAGCTATCCATCGCGAACATTTGGCAAGTCTACAGTCTACCACATTGACTTACGATTTCCGGCATGAGAGACGGCTGCCGTCGCTCCACCCTACCGCCGAATTCTGCCTTATCTTTCCCAAATACAAGATGTTTCATGGGGTTTAAGGATTTCCGAAATGGCTTTAAAACGATTTAAATAAGTGTAAAGTAGCACGCCACGAATCATTTAGCTGCGCCAGGATATCATAAATTGTCGTTTCATAGTGCGGCATATGGGCGGTTACTTTAAGTTACGAGTAGTTTGAGCCATTTTGCGGATCAAAACGTCTGACCTAACATATGTATTTTATTTAAATTTTCATGACACGTCATTAAGGGGGCTGAGCGCTGAGCACTATTATGTCGTATAAAAGTCCTCCATGCGACATTGAAAAATGACTTAGGTATGTTAGTTAGAATGCTAGAAGGCTAATGGGTGAAAGAAACTGTTGCACCTGCCACGTTTGAATGGCAAGGCGGCGAAAGATTTGATTAGTCGAGCTTAACAGTTATTATATTATCTACTTTGATAGTTCAAAGAAGAGTATTACATGTACTAATGACAAATTTTTAGTATATTAAGAAAAATACTTCATTTAAATATCTTCAATGACAGCTATTAAAACTCTTTTGTGTCTACCGTCTCATTACCGACACTGTCGGCACTTCAGTCCGGTAAAAATAATTACGTCGCTGTCGTATTAAAGACGTCACCTTTACCGGTGACTTGAATGTATATCATATACTATTACTATTGTTATCTCATTTTATATGTCTAAAAACAACAACGTATTAGAGCATTTTCACATATTATATTTTACAAATCATAATATAACAATTGTCTCCCAAACGTGGGGCTAACAACACAATATATATACATACTTACTTACACTATTTCTTCCCTGATGGATACTTCTTATGGGCGCCAGTTCTATGAACACTAATTTATAATTTGAGAAGGATCATTGAGAACATGAGTACCCTATCGTCTTAGAGGGGGTCCAATTAGGTCTATGTAAATATTTTGCAAGATTAGAATTTTTAAAACAGAAGTTATTTTCCAAACGTCAAGACGTCACCTTTACCGGTGACTTGAATGTATATCATATACTATTACTATTGTTATCTCATTTTATATAAGTCTAAAAACAACAACGTATTAGAGTTTTCAACGTTCAACAACGTTTTCTTTTTACTGGTCACAAAGTCTTCTGCAGGCTGGCGACGTTACCAAGCCTCTAATTCTCACGTCTTAATTTCGACGAAAAACACTTAATATGCAGTTAAACCTGCTTTAAAACCTTTCCCACTGGTGTTCTACTTATTTCTCACTATTTTTAATTATTTTTCTTAAGTTTAATTATTAATTTTAACAAAGTTTTATAAAAATGATTATAGGAGCTGTTCTCTCCTTGAACGCTATAGCTGGACTCTTTTGTATTATTATATATAACCACGGATATGCCGTACAGAAAATCCGAAATTCCGCTTGTTTTGATGTAGTATACAATAAGATGGCGCTCTAGGTGTTCCGGCCTAGATGTGACGTCATCGTATAAAGTTAAATTAATACATGAGTTAAACGTGGATGGTCGATATCGACGTGTTCAATTCTGTCAGGAAATGTTGGAGAGATTACGCATAAACCCCCCCACTTCTTTAAAAAATTCGATTTTATTTTCGGACGAAGCGACGTTTTCCTTATATGGCGTTGTGAACAGGCAAAACTGCAGATACTGGGATAGTTACAGGCTAAATTGGGTAATTGAGGCTCACACTCAATATCCACAAAAAATAAATTTATAGGCGCGTATCATAGGAAGTAGGATTTTGGAGCCATATTTCATTGAGGGAAATATAACCGGATACACTTATTTAGATTTTCTCCGCAACGACTTAAATTCCGAATTTGCCGTATTGTTCCCAAATATTGCCGAATCAGACGTTCCATCCAATGAAATCTGGTATCCGCAAGATGGAATACCCCTTATTATGCAGTAAATGTCCGTCGATATTTACACAATGTGTTCCCCGGGCCGTGAATTGCTCGAAGAGAGCCTGTAGAATGGCATGCTCTATCGCCCGTTTTAACCCCACTGGATTTCTTCCTTCGGGTTTACTTGAAACGCAAAGTTTACTCCCAAAAACCCAAAGGAACGAATATGGAACGAAAAGTCGAGATCACAATGATCTTCTTCTAGCTAATTAACGCATTGATATAAAGAGAGGCACGTCAAAGAGTCATCGATGCACACAGAGCACAGATCGACAGCGCATGCAAGAACGTCGCGCTTTGACACGTGCATTGTTCATCAGTCCATCGTCTTGCCAACGCCTTGCGTTCGAATATGAGCCGGAAGTAGACTATTGCTCTCATGCATTTAAAGACAAAGGTGAATTGGGGCTGCGCATCAGGAAAAGTTTCACTTCCACCATTGAATTAATTAATTGAATTATATTAAAATTAAAAATATATTTAAATATTTATTTTTCTCACATTACAGTTTTTTGTACTCAACACATTTAAGTTTATAATAGAGATACAGATACAGTCACACGTAACTGATAGGTCGATTTTTGTGAAATATTTACAGTTGGAATTACTGAATTGAGTTATATAAACATATATAGACTCATGTATAATTATTAGGCTTACTAATACAATACTGGTATATGTATTCTCATGAACGTTGCTAAATCTTCATTTAAGATATTAGTCCTCCTAATATATTATTATACGATAGTTTTGGTTACGATAACGTTGTCCCATATATTAGGTAACGCAAATACTGCGATCATAAATCTACACGGGAGCTTCGGAAACTCATTTCCTATGAATTATGCAGACAATATTTATCTAAAATCTAAAGAACAAAAACGGAGGGTTCCATAAATTTCTTATCTAAACAAACCCTGTGAGATAACATATGGAAATCATATAAAAATATTTATTTATGATCCTCATTCGTAGAAAAGCTCGTACCTATATCTAAATATTAAAGGGTTGATACCTTAATGCTTGGCCTTTTGTTCTAGGAGAAATGCGATATACTTTAACGCTTGTGAAATAGTCGAGAATTGGACCAGATGTTCCGTTATCTAAAAAAAAAATATGAGCAAAACATTTTAAGCAGTTTGTGAAATGCCGTTGTCAAGTATATTTTAATATTACTATTATTATTATTTGATCATATATTTATTGTATTGATCAATATTGTGGATGTAGTCGTAGAGCATTTATGAAGTAGATGGTATGGATAGAGTAATAATGTATCTATCTATATTACTTACGTCTGCTGCGATACGCTGTAGAAATGTTTTGTATAATGCTTTTTAAATATAATTTAGTATACATACCTAATATCTGCACGAAAACCCCATCATCTAACATTTAAAATTCAATATCTATATAACACATAATAAAACGTGATCAACTTCAGCTCCATTAGAGTTCGTAATTCTATAGTTCCTGTTAAAACGTTAGTAGCCTTGTGGCAGTACTGTTTAAATGATTTATGCTCGCATCTATGCAAAAACAGAGTTAGTCAGAGAATATATGGACTTGGATCATTTGCCAAAGGGTCTATTACCTTTGTATACATATTAGAGAGCTTATGACGTTACCGAATCAAAGCAAATACACTGTGGATAATACAAGGGGCTCTTTATACTGCAGGGGTTGCCAAATGAATACGAAAAGCAAATATAATACTGTAACTGGAAAACCTTTTTTAATTCTGTTTTATGCAACACATAGGGGCAGCTTGAAACAAAGTATAATAATAGGTTATACGTAACCACATGATGATATACGTTGCAAGTATTAAAATAATTACATATATATTATTTTGGATTTTGTTGTGAAAACGCATTTGTTACTTTTCGTTTATATTAAAACGCATTAGAACTAAAAGTATATGGAGCCTTGCACAATCTCAAACAATTAAGTGACAGAGAGACTGGTATTACATACTAAATTGTTTCTGTTTATGAAAGCAATTCCATCGAGGATTTTAGAGAAAGATTTTAGATGAACACAAAGAGTTGTAATAGTAATATAGCAGGAAACAAAATTCCAACAGTGTTAAGATACTTATATAGACCATAAACTCACAGGAAGAAAAATACACTATCAAAATTAAAACTATTGAAATTCAATTTAGAAATTAAATATTACGTATTACATGGTACAGGGTACGGGGTACTGGGTACGGAGTACATGGTACAGGGTACAGGTACAGGGTACAGGTACAGGGTACGGAGCACAGGGTATAGGGTACAGGCACAGATCTCACTCTAGCAAGTGAGGAAACGTTCGCGGACTGAGATACTTTACTATATCAAACATGTTATTGGTTGATTCTAACACCATTCTAACACCATCCTAACACCCGAAAATTTACTGGATTTTGTTTACAAGTATTGCTTCCTACTGCGTCCCCCTCCTACAAATTTCTGTTTATTATGTGGACAACAATATTGTACTATGGGTATTCACGGTACTTATTTTTATATTTTTGATGTGAGAGTATAGGGTTCAGGGTACAGGGCACAGGGTACAGAGTATAGGGTACAGGGTATAGGGTGCTAGGTACAGGGTACAGGGTACAGGGTACAGAGCACAGGGTACATGGTACAGGGTACAAGGTACATGATACAGAGTACATATTAGAGAATAGAGTAGAGAGCTGACATTACAGATATCAATCTAAAACTGTTTTTAAACGGAAAACGTAAAGAGGTGATTCCAATCAAAGAGGCTCGCTCTATATCATTACAATAAAGGCAATGAGAAAATTACATTGTATAATGATGGATAAAAGGGCAAAATAATGCAGTGATCGAAATGATATTTTAATGTATGCTATGTACTGAATAAGATGACAGGAGAATATCAAAGTGACAGACTTTTAGGCAGAAGAAACATATTAAGGGATTAAGTAGTACAACTTATAAAAGCAATTAATTAAGATAGCAATTTTATCAAATAATTATCAGGAGATCAATGGCATTTCTGATACTCCATATGAACACTACAATGTTTCAATGTTTCACTACTCAGATGTATGTAAAAATGCCTCCATATTTTTGTATGTGCCATTGACGAATACTATGATGGCTTGCTATATGGAAAATAAATTAAAAACCACGACTGAATGATGACAACGGCATAAAAAATATCTACCATACTATTCCATATTAGCATGATAAGTATTATTATTTTTCTGTAAATGATAAGTAGATAATATTTATGTTATTAACATATTCTACAAAAATATCTTCAACTCATATTCTTTTTGAGTTATGGAAACATTGGAGATAAATAAGGCAAGCTCTAATAAGTAGGGAAACAGATTAAATACATATCATTTATGTACGAGATACTCTCTACTCTCTAGAGATGTCGTAAAGCACCCTAATTGACAATTTAGTTGTTTTAAGAAAGGGGATATTTGAAGACCCCACACTTTAAACCAGACGTGCAAATGACGTTTATGTACTTCTAGAGATAATTTATGCTTTGCCGTCTAGCTTTGTTTACTTATGTTATATTTTTAGGGCTTTATGTTCCTACGAATTTCCACATAGTTCGTTTTAGTTTTCAGTTGGAAGGTTTATTGATATTTCTGGTTATTTTTTATATAGTGCCTAATTTTATACCTTTATTGTATAAAATAAGTTCCCAATTCTTTTTTCATATTTACTTTAAATAATATTTTTTTAGACTGAAATAACTGAGATAAAATATATGCTCATGGCACTAATATTACAACAATTTACTTACTAACAATACATTAACATTACAGGATAATCTGGTTCTTTTACCAGTATCCGAATCGAAGGTAACCTGTCCGAACTTTAGTAAATAGTAATTGATTGATATAATTGATAGATTGTCCATTTTATTCCTTATAATTTTATTCAAGTGTTCCGACACAAAATAATAATTTAGAATAAGATTCGAGGTATCTAAATGGCATTAAGAATATTAGTCGAGTCGAGTCGAGTTAATTTTCATTTATATTTTGCGTTTCGGAGACTTCATCATCTTCAAGCGGGTGTTTATAGCTGTCACTTGCACTGCAAACAATGCAGGCAGGTGAGCAATGAGGTGCACTTTTTCTGCAGCCACACGCTGAACCGCATCCTGTTTTCAAGAGAAAAATATGATTTTTAAAACGTCATTAGGTGCTGCTGGTTACGTCATTTTGATTGGTTTTAAATTATTGTGTTTGTGCCAACCCCATTCTTCAGGAGGTATTGAAGATTTATTTTTCCATTGCTGGACTGCAAGTCCAGCTGTGTTTCAAGTAAGATTACATGCATCTTACTATCTCAGTTGCTATAATAGTCATTTCTTACACAGGGTGTCTAGGAAAACATTTAATAAGCACGTGTCACAAAAAATCTGTAAATTTAAATAAGCTATGTGCAAAACCCTACATAACTGTGCATAACTCTATCTAATTAACTCAATGGCTTGAGTCAGATCCTGTAGAGTTTCAGGTGAATTGGACCTGAAACTACCAATAATTTTAAGTAAGACGTTCTTTTTTAAGACGATTTAAGACGATTTGAAGATTATCATATTTAGATCGGGTGATTTTGTAGACCAATCCATCCTGTGCACGTGGTTTTCTTCCAAAATCTGGTTGACAATATGGGCCCGATGAGGTCGGGCATTGTGATCGATTAACACAAATTCTCCTCCATAATTATTCGCATCGGGAATAACTATTGGAACCAAAACATTGTCCATATAGAGTTGAGCTGTGACAGTGTCGCGGGTAATAAGAAATTATGTTCTACCATTCCACTTCACTCCAGCCCAAATAGTAATACCTCCTCCACCAAAAGCCCTCTGAGCTACCATATTTTTTTCGGTTCCCGCCACACTAACATTCTACCAACCGAATAACCGGTGAAAAGACAGTTTTTCTACTATTCTCTCCAATGCAAGCGATTGCGAATCCACGTTAATCGAGCTGTCAGATGACGGGAAAAATTTGGTCGACGTCTGGCTCTACAATTGTACAATTAGGGTATTAGGATTACAAAGCGGCATAAAAACAAAAATGGAAATTGAAAAGAACATTTTTTTTTGGTAAAATTCTCTACACTCAAATTTTTTGTGTCACACTTTCACACAGCCCCTACATTTTCGTGTCATAAGTAGGATAAATACACGATTCACTCTTGTAGACAACTTACCTTAAGTTGTTGCGATTCATCATTCTTGTTTTCGTGTGATTTGAGACTAAGACCGATTTGATTCCGAAATGTATCATTAATTTTTCTCGAACGTTGATTCCTATTCCATTTCTTATCAAAATCCGTTCTTCTGGAGCTCCATTAATTTTTTTTATAATAATAAGATTGACATCATCTGTTTCATCAAACTCTTTTTTAATTTGTCAACCATACAACGGTATGTTACGTAAAACTCTCATTTATCCGGCAAAATCAATCGGCTGGAAAAAAAATCCTTTGTTTCCAGTGGTGACTTGATTGTTACGTGATTGTTAAGTTCGTTATTACTTTTTCTCAAAAAGCATAAACGTTGAAAAATTTAACTTGAACTTACAGCAAGTTCAGTGCAATTAATTTTAATTTTACTGGTCATGTTTAATGAAGATTTAACGGTATATTTTATGGTCATTTTTATATCTTTAAAGTCCAAACCTGAATATACTGAATATACTGAATACTGACTATACTGAAATTTATATATGAAGAATAATTTAGGAAAAAATAGATACAAAACTGATTTTTTTATATAAATATCATGGATACTGTTTAAAAAATATAAATAATTCCTTCCCCGCTCCAAAAGGTTTCTTATTTTATAATTTCTTAATAATAATATAAGAACCAAATTTTCCAAAAAAAACTATCAAAATCTGGAGCTGTTCTTGAGGATTTCTGAAGAAAAGGATTCATTGATGTGACTATATGACATTAATATATTTTGTCCTTCTTGTACCAGTTCAACAATTAGTTCAACAATTTTTAATTTAAAGAGTTAAATCAGTATGAGGACTGAAGTGTCAAGAAATAGATGACTATATTATTCCATTATTATATTATAATTTTATTATGCTAGCTAATTATGTTTCAGGTGTATAATTTTCCTTATTGACTGTTTTCGGTTGTTTTCAGGAAAACTTTTTCAGGGAACATCAAACAAGATCTGATACCCTTTAATAGGTAAATCATACTCAGAGAATCACCCCACCCGGTTTAAAATTTGAATACATTAATTAAGTAAACGAGGTAATTTGAAGGTAGTTCATCAACACATCAGAGTAGAACACAGTGGGAAATGGGCGTCCTAAGGCTGAAGGGACGGTCTGTGTAATTACAGATAGCGGCTTTCGCATAGGGTATTCCCCGCGTCTCTGTTGAAATATTAGCACCAAATACAAGGTGACTCGTGCGGTTACAAAAGCGTGGGGCGTCGATTCGCATGTAGATAAGTGGAACTAAGGAAAACTTGCCTAGAAAGAAAAGAAAATTGCTTGTTAAAGTCTCTAACTCCCACTTCGTGATTTATCTTGAAAATTAAAATGACGCTTATACGTACATATCATTTTACAACATATCATGTAACTATAAATAAATTGTATTTAAATAAATTAATTAAAAAATAAAATATGTAAGAGAATAATATATTATTTGCTTGGAATAAGTAAAAGTCTTTAATTACATAATAGTTATTTATTATATGTGCTATAAGTGGCATTTCATTTTGTGAGTTTTGGGTGCCGAGTGTGGCATCCATTCAAACAAACATTTCATCAACAGCATCCATTCAACAAAATAAAATCACTTTTATGACATTTATCTAATACACTATTTTTTTTACAAACTCGCATTTATTTTGCTATTAGGACCCCGCACATTTCTTATGGAAAATGGTTTTCGACAAAATTGTCTGAAAATTTGATATGATACAGTTCTAGAGTTCTTGATTAAAAGTTCTCTTTGGCACAACCCATTCCTATGACCATGTTCTGAGTTATGGGTCGTCGAAATTGATTTTTTGACAGATATATACTTTTTCAAACATATTTGTTTATATTTTCTTAATCAGTACATTTAAATTTAAACTTTTTATTCTTGATTGTGCGTTTATAGTGTCTTCTTAAAATGCGGCATAAAAGTTTGTAAGGGTCTTATACAAAATAGTGGCGGCAAATAAATGTGAATTTAGATAAAATCGCAAATAAATAAATTTGATAAATTGTGTAGAATAAAACAACGGCTAGATTTCACATATTTTTTAATATGTTATTATCAAAAATATTTTTAACAAAGCCGACTTCAAAAAATCTATACTAAAAAACTGCACTAAAAAGTAAAAAATAATAATTAATTAATAGTAATAATAAAAACGTTATTTATTCTTAGTTACTTATTTATTCTTATGGTTATTCTTGGAGTCGGTGCCACGGTGCCAGCCAAGGCTTACAAACGTATAACGAAGTAGTGTAGGTATACAACGCTCATTCTATTTGACATAATTAGGCGTTTGTAATAATTGATTCTTTATTAAGAACTTTAGTATTTTCGTAGTATAAGTTAGGACCTGTTTCGTTAGACTGTTTACATGGAATTTCGTATATACAATGTGTAGTTTTTTAAGTGGAGTTTTGTCTTTTAATGTTGTGTAAGGGAATTTTAAGTTGTTTGTATTTTTATGTGCTGTGTGAATATCATATGTTTTTAAAATGTTTGAAATATTTTCTGATAGTTGTGGTAATTCAGTACTTATATATTTCATTAGTATTGGTTGTACTGATGAGTGTTTGTTGAGAATTGTAGTATTTGTGAGTAGTATAGTTTTAGGTTTTTGAAAATTAGAGAATAAGGGTAGTTATTATTTAATAAAATATTTTTTGCTTTTTCTATGCATTATTTTTTAAAAGCCACAGATGTTAGTTTTACTAATCTGTCTGCAATACCAATTAATACGGTTTTTTATGGCTACACGGTTTTTTTGAGTTGAAATTGGTATATCTACCAGACCATGTTGTTTTTGTATTCCATTTTGTTAATATTTCAGTTTTATTATTTATAACCTAAGAATCTGAGTTAAACCTAAGAAGTTTTGAATCGTTAAAATTTATTTTTGGATGGTAACTGATAAATTTATTTAGAATAGAATTTTTATTATCATAAAGTTTCGTAATGGTATTTTTCTAATTTTGACATTTAAAGTGACACTTTTCAAAACCCTTTGACGTTAGGAAACGTCTTACTTTTCACAACCAGTTACGAAAAGTAAAATTTTATCCAACTGGTTTTGTAAAATTCAATTCACAGTAGGTTATAGACAATTATGAAATTGGCAGTGAGAAGTTGTCACACCGTTACAACCAACTGGATTGTTTTTAAACGTATAAAATTCAGTTTTCTTCTCATAAAATATAAAATTGGTCAAAATTAGAAAAATCTTATATGAAACACGTTGACAAGCACTATTTTGTGTAACTCGCATCCTTTTGCGTAATGTCCGCGGTGCATAGAATGTTTTATTTCATACTAATTCGTTATTGAATCCACAATATGAATGAATATTGAGAATATCATTGGAACTAATTTGATGTTGTTAGAGATGCTATATTTTTATTTTTGTCTTTAACGCCATAAAATGTGCACTATTATGTAGTTAAGAACTAACCAATAAAAACACAATAATGAACTAGATTGCTAACCTTCTGAGTTATATAAGGTTGTCTCTATAGTGTTTTCGTTTGATATACAAATTAGAGCAAATAATTGCGCGGCATTTTACAAAGAAAACCCGTACCAATTACTACAGAAGCCGTAAATCACATCACTATGCAATACAGGATATTTAGTGTTAAATTGTATACCGCCACAATTTTTTGTGAATAGAACTAGGGTCTCCAGTCCGCGGCTTACCATATCGTTCGCTATCCCTCCTCAACTCATATAAATCCCATTTCCCTTCTCGCTCACTTAGAAGACACCTGCATCGTATCACTTTCACTACTGTCTTCATTTACATTTATTATGACTGGTTTAAGAAGTATCCGGAGTATTCATCATAATATCGTGATCCCGCATTCTTGATTCCACCTTCTTCACATGGTCTATACATTTTATCCAGTTGGCCGCATGTACTTCTCTCTCTATTTTCTCTAGAAACTTTCCCTTTTATTGGCTCCCAAATAAGCTCAATTGGGTTCAGTTCGCAGTGATATGGAGGGAATCGAATTATCTCCATTCCTCTTGCTTTGGTCATTTCATCGACTACATACTTCTTGAAAGCTGGAAAATGTTGCCTTGCCAGTGTCAACAATTCAGCTTTAAGTAGTGAATCATCCTGTTCAATGCGGTTCAATCCCTTTCCGCCATGCAGTTGTGAGCAGCTGTTCTGTTCTACGAGAATGATAAGATTATTGTTTTTTATTTTATATCCTATATTAGGATAATTGCGCGCATTCCATTAGTATGTATACATTCTATTAGTATGTATACAAACGAAAGCACTGTAGTCGGAAATGACAACAATTTGATATTTTTTATGTTTGAGAAAGCACACTTCCTGTAGATGCATTTAGTGGTGTAGTGTCGTGGTCTATTATGTTCAATTTATTGTTCTAAATAGTTTATTAAAGAGTATACAAGCTCTTTGCAGAGGCAAACGCGCAATAATATTAATAAATTGAATTATAGGCAATGAATATACTCGTAACGATCATAATAATATCATTACGCCAACATTACTTGCATCAAAGACCACAATATAAAATTATTGTGCAAGCAATGAAATAGCTTCTTTAAGAATTGCAATCCAATTTGTTATTTGCCCAGGTCTAGTGGATTTGCGGGGCAACTAGAACTTGACTGGGACAAAACAGGCAACAATAAAACTTATTTTAGATCCTGAATGAAATGCTACATACTGCTCGATATCTGGTCTCGACGTGTAATTTGGTGGCTTTTATACAGAACGGAGTGTTTCAATTTGTATTGTAGTGTCACCAGATACTACCAGTTTAAAACTTGGCTGCAGTAGTTTGCGGTTGGCTCAACTTTATTGGTCCACCAAAAAGCTGACCATTTCTCTTGTTTGTGTTATGCAGCATGTTTAAAATTTAATCTTTGCATAACATTTGTAATTGCTTTGCAGTAGATTTGCTAGAATAAAATGTAATACGTATATTTATATACAATGGAGTGGGAATGGGTTTCGTATGAGGTTAATTTCACATAATTTTAATTTTTTTTTTACTTAGGGGTTATATAATAATATGGGTTATTTTCAAAATATACCCACAAAAAAAATCGAATTTAGAGGTGACTGAGAACTGTGCCAAATCAGGCCTTATATTTCTTGTTCTGGTTAGACAATTTTGCTAAAAAAATTGCTAACTGAATCTGAAATTGAAACTCAAACGGAAACGGAAAGGGAAAGGGAAACCGAAATCGAAATTTGAATTTAATTGGCAAGAAAAAACCTCACTATAGATCATTTATACTACTAAATGCATATCGCTAATAATGTTCATGAGGCTAATATTTTTCTGCATAGGTTCCAGTCACTCTGCATTTAATTACGTCCAGCTATCTATCTTCATCTTTATTTGATTTCCTGCAATCCCCAGCAGGAAATTACCCAGGCGTTCGTTTAATACCTTACACTAGTAGGATTCAATCATTTAATGGCAAACACGACCGATCTGTTCGCATATAATTGCAAGCTGTGTACGTCCACAGTTTATTTCATAGATGCAAAAAACCATCAACAATTACCAATTATATTTCGCGAAGATAGTGCTGTACGGCGTGCATCATAAATTGTCTCGTTCCTGTATGTACACAAGCATTAACCTTAACTATATATTTAGCAGTAATTGCTGGCAGTAAACAAAGCTCGTTAAGGTAAATTGTCGCTAACAGTTCGTGAATCGGGCGCGTGACGTCGCATTATTAGGGGGTCGTTCGTTGTTGAGCTGACCGCCGCAAGCTGATATCCAATCCTCAGTCAATAACATGAAGGTTGAGGTTAATACTAATAATACTCATGTATTAATGGTTATATAAACGATGTATATTGTATAATTGGTTTTATAAATAAAAGTAACCAAATCGAACTTATAATGGATATAAATCATAATTATTGTTATAATTAATACATCAGTGTACATACATTGGGGTTCTAGAGTAGGTATAATTGATATTACCATAAGCAAATCTAGTAATAAAATTTTAGGAATGGAATAAATTTTATTTATTAACAGAAAAAAATAAATGAAGAATAATCGTGCGGACAAAACAAAAGTAACATTAAGAGTAACAAAAAAAACATTATTAATTATATAAAGATGAAAGGGAACTCGCTAAATAATTAGTAATATCACAGCAAAAAGAAGAAGAGAGAAAACATAACAGGCAACAAAAACTAATGAATCGTCAGAAAGACACGATTTACTAAGCTCTAACGAAGATATTTAGTTGTTTACTATAAGGTATCCAATAGAACAAGTCGCAATCAGAGGATGAGGTGGAAAAAACGATCTACCTACAAACAGAAAACATATAAGTATAATTGGCACCACCGATATACGACAAAGTAATGGGCGAGAAAAAAAGGGAAAGGTCAAGACAAATTGGTTTGGAGTAAGTCTATAGAAGAAGCAAATGTCAGTTTTTGCTTTTTGATATTCCTGTGTATGAAATACGTTCACTCAGTGAAAGTTGAAATAGCGTGGGCTGTGACTTTAGTTGAAGATTAATTCTCTATCAGCTACGTAGCAAAGCCGCTACAGACTAGTCCATCTGTCATCTGCAGACTTTGACTTTGAATGACTTTGGAATCATTACCAAGCAACAGATAGATATTCCAAACGGGCTGGACAATACACAGAACGAGAAATAAGACATAATAACATTTTAAAACACGGAGTGTAAATAAACGGAGGAAAATACAACCCAATTTCAAATTTGAAATCATGAAAAAAACCCAATTCCGTATTTTTTTAGGCCACCCAATAACTTCTCTTAAAATATAAACTCTGATAGTGCCTGTTACAACTTGAGCTGTCTTAAGCGCCAGTGTCTCCACGGATCACCTGCATGACAAAAACAGCCACTAATCCAACTTAATGTAAATTATTTGGATCTCAATGCCCGCTATAAGTTTTTAAAAACCATAAAACCTGTTAAGAACGATATATTTATCTTATTTTAACGACCCTATCAGGCCAAATAGTACACCGAAAAATTCCTGTGTTACCGATACCTCAATAGATAATGTTAAGATGCTGAATATTTTATTACTAATAATTACGTAACTGGGGCTCATTGGCTTCGATTTATTAGAGGGGCAGAATACGGAACTAAGCAATATACAATATAGAAGGAATGGATAATAGTTTACAATTTTATTACTTGGTAAATTTACAAGCAAATTGAAAACTCAGTAGTCAATGTAGGTTTAGAAAATCCGATTGCCAAAAATAGTTTTTCAATGTAATAAATCAATTATCATCTTGTAATTCTGGCACATTGACACAAATAGGAATAACAAATATAACTGAAATGAAATAATCCTTACCTGTGAGAAACCTTTATATTTTAGACCATGAGAGTTTCAGATAATGAGCGTCATTAAATTATAAATAATTAACTGCACTGTTCTATTGATGCCAAACAGATTGCGAAAAACGGTTATGCGTTGCCTATAGGGCGTTGAATAAAACTATAGTACCAATAACTAGAAGTGGCTCACTTTAACTCTATATATTATACGCGGTGGCCCAATAAATAGTATTAAACTTTAAACCTATATTATTTTACATCTTATAATAATTTATAAGACTGAATTGATTTAACACAATATCCAAAAAAAAATATAAAAATTTTACCGGCTTTATTCCTAGAAAGATTTACAACAAACAAAAAATTAATTACTAAAATGCAGATAATCTCTGTGATCGGCCTATATATATCATGGAAATCGGCTTATATATATACAATATATGGAGCAACTATTTAATTCAAGGAGTTATTGGGCTACAGATAATAACAGATATTATTTATATAATATTTTTTCATACTTTTGTGAAACATTAAAATGAAAATGCTAGGAGTATAATGTATTATATAATAAGCAATAAGGCCCGCATAGTACAATAACATTTTTTCTTGAGAGAAAAATACTTATGTCTTTTTTAGAACATGAAACAAATAGTTAATAAACATATATTCTTACAAATAAGAGGTATGTAGAAACGTAAAAAATAACACAAGTATAAAAAGACAAAAAACATAAGCTTGCATTTCGTCCTGGTTACCAATTCAGATACGTAATAAGGCTGCAAATGGCCGTGTCTCTTATAAGTTGTAGCGCTTTTGCCATACTTTATATCGTAAACATAGAATAACCGAATTACACTTATTCAACGCAGAAAGGTCCACCCTACACCCCCCCCCCTACACCACCCACCCAAATCATCCGATCAGACCACCTTAGCTTCTTTATAGCGCACTTAGACCTCGACATAATTTTATTGAAATATTCAAAGCGTAGACCTTCACTAGTTTTCTCCCTCTTGCCATCCCCGTAAATTTACAATGCCGGGATCATTTCTGTTCGATGCAGAAAGGTCCAATCTACACAACGACATCAAAATTATCCCCATCGGATCACTCAATCGTCCAGCGGTGGTGACCGAAGATTTGTTTCACTTCCGCTGTTTATGTACCCCTGTATCTTACGTTACACTAGTGATTTTATGTACCCCTGTATCTTACGTTACACTAGTGATCCCTTAAACATTTCCAATGTTAAAACATTTTGGTGACCCCTGACATTGGCTTGTTGATAAATTAGTTCAAACGCTTGGGACGTCACATACGCCAAGTTGTTTTTCAAGTTATCTTATCTGATGAAGAACGACGCGACGTAATGAGTGGAACTAGTGACTAACGAATGTTACATATCTAGCCAATAATGAATTTGGTGAAATAAAATTCACAAATTCTGTATCTAACTTGGGCCAATAGTAACACACTAAGATAAAATAATAAAATTTCAACAAAATATTAATGACTTCTTAGCTGCATAGTTCTTACTAATGCGGCAGCTCCAGGATCTTTAATATTACTAAAGCAGAACAAGTCATATCTCAGTCAGTTAGTTATATCCGCCAATGAATTAATGGCTTAGTTATGTCATATTTAATATGAAAGGCCATTACTTAAGTTAGTACCAATAAATTTAAATATTAACAATTTTTATAAAGTACCCCGCTATAATACCGTTATCATGACTGGAAAACAAAGGAGGGATAGTCATTACGGAAAGCGCTGAGGCTTCGAGGCAGTCGTGAAACCATTGTTAATGAACATGAATGTCTTAATGGTCTCAGTCGATATTGAGGGGCGTAGGAGTTGTCAGATTAGTGCTCTTTAATTACTTGTAATCAATTACAGTAAGTCTCATTGTATCGCAGAGGAACCTCATCATGTCGATACATCTCCTTACATTTGTATGTATATGATGGCTTTAGTTTGTCACTTGCATTCCGACAGCAGATGGGTATACACTTGCTATTTCCTATTATTGATTCTCAATATATGCATTAGCTCTAGGGCTTTCATATACTTAGGTTGCTGTGAGAGCTATACAACGCCAGTATTTGAATTTGGAATGCATAGTTTTTGTGTAACATTGACAGGAGGCAGGGGGTGTTTTAGTAATATTTTCTGTCCAATTTATGTAAAACGTACTATCTACATCTTGATAAAATGCCGTCACGGCATTAGTCAACTCGGGAAATATATAGTAGGGCCAGTATATATCAGGAAACAACAATCCCGTGTCGAGAAGAACATGCAAACGGGAATAGAATGGCAAAATACGTAAGAAGCTATCCTGCCTCTTTTACAGGGATATGAGTAACTGGCGATGTAAATTGTTCATTGGAATAGAGCAATGTTAAACGCACTTTACAGGAGAGCTGTCCGAGATGTCAATTTGAAAAAAAATGCGAGATTCAGTTAATGTACATAAATACGAAATAAATATTTGGTTAATTACGGCTTTTGCAAAATGAAAATCCATAGTTTCTAAGTGGTCGTTTCTAAGTGATCATAGCTTTGACTCGGATCAGTATTTCTCCTTTGGTCGAAATGTGAATGAAAAGTGGTTGTCGAAATCTATATGAGAACAACGTCAGGTACCTTGGCGTGACTCTGGATCGAGCCCTGGTGTAGAGGGACCATATAGATGCCACTATGAAGAAGGCAAAGTTCCCCCGAGCCCTACTGTATTCGATGTTAGCCAGCGATAAGAGGCTGAGCCTGAAGAATAAGACAACCCTCATAAAGACCGTCCTACGCCCACAGCTGACCTACGCATCCACCGCCTGGGGATATGCAGCGAAGACGCACCTCAACAGGATCCAAGCAGTGGAAAACATAGCACTTCGGACTGCAGTAGGCGCCCCATGGTATGTGACCAACGAGGTCATCCGTAGGGACCTGAAATACAAGACGGCCACGGAGATGATATAGGACGATGCCAAGAAGCTCTACGCCTTCGCAGAGGACCACGGAAACCCGGCTGGATACAGACTACGATCCAGAGGAAGCCGAACCCCACAAGCGGCCAAAGTCCCAGATCCTGGACAACAGGTAAGATAATCACGATTTTGTTTCAGCACGACTGATGCGAGAAGAATCAGACGACATCGAAGAAAAGAACAGGACCAAAGAAAACGAATCGAGAAGACACTAAAACAGCCCAATTCAGTGGACCGCGAGGCCGACTGCCTTGCCAAACCACACATCCTTACCTTACCTGACGGAGCTAGCGAGCTGACAGTTGATCATCTCGCGAGCTCTGTCATCCTGAGCTAATGCTCATGCGCCCCTACTAACCTGCATGCCGCCCAGCCGGGCTCTTACTAGCCCATGGGGCTAATACACACCGACGAAGAAAGTCAAGAGCGCCAGAAGCAAGGCTCTGCCGGTGGGGCCCATCAGCCAGGACCGGGGGAGGCTGCGTAACTTCACGTGAAATGCGCGGCCTACCCCTTACGAGGCGGTCTTGGCCTACATTGATATTAAGGGTAAAGAGCGATAGTACAGCTCGGCCCTCTCCTACCGAGATCACATCATTAGCCAAGAATATTGGCGCGCTTGTTTCTCAACACAATTCAGCGTGTCAGATACAGCTGTCCTAATTTGTCATACGTAGGTATACTAGTTGAACAGCGCTGGTTTATTGACTGCGAAGGATACGCCCTGAAATGTTGATGCTATCCCCGCTGCAAATGAAAGGCATAATAATATCTAAGTTTAGAAAATGCTCCCATGAGTAAACTAACTGCAAATTTTTTACTATTTAAGTATATTTTTCTGATGATTATATTGAAATATTATTTACCAGATAATACAGTTACATAATGAAATTAAATCAAAACTACTTGATTCATAGCAGATTTCTCGAAACGAATGAACCGATCTATTTGTTGAGAAACAGATTATACTATTCGCTGCTAACATTCCGTAATTGCATCAGGAAAAATTAAAACCGCCAATTTTTGTCGGAGATCAAAACACTTTGTGTTCGTCATTGAATTTTAAACAACTTCAATCTGACGGTTTGCCCGTCTATCCGAATGCCACTTTATTGTGATCACGCTACCAAGAACGTTATATTTAAGCATTTACGATGGCGAATTTACGTTAATGTGTGCATAATTACTTTACAACTTACATCGCATTATCTTCGCCCAAGAAAACTCTTCCTGAAAAATGGATAATTATTTAGTAAACACCCTGTTTAGATGCATACAATAATTAAAATAAATTAATTAAGGAATAAGTACAAAAAAATATAAATAGTTGTGGAATCAGTGGGTAAGATGATATGAGACCGATAATGGTTTCAATATAGAGTTCAGTTATGCACTTGACCGTACAAAGTAAATACTCCCATGACTAAGGTTAAGGACTAAGATCATATCGAAATATAATTGAATTACATGGAATGCTGAGAAAACATGGTCGTCAATTACAGTACAGAATTGTATCAGAAATCAAATTGGCTAGAGGTCAACCCACCTCAATTAAATCATAAAATACGGTTTATGTAAAGTTATGAAATGTTCATGAACTGCTCAACTTCGGGCGGTACTGTTCTATCCAATACCTACAATTCGTAATTGGAAAAGATTCGTGAAAATAAATACTTACAAAATGCTACAAAACGAATTGATATAAAATATAAACCTTTTCCTAGTTCTAGACTTTTCCTCCACGGCGTATATATTGCTGTAGTCTAGATCAAAATTTAATTAAATATCCGATGTAACAGTTGCATGCTAAAACATGTTTAATATCGCTAGTGTGACAAAACCGTGCACATCAGTTCTGTAAAGTTGTCAGAAGGAAAGTTAGTTTACGACAGTTTATGATAACACGAGTTTAGGTTCAGAATATTGTCTAGACGAAGTTATTTAAATTTCCTACGTAGATCCCTTAATTTAATTATTCTTCTTTTAACATTTTTTTCTGTCAAGTCAAGTCTGGCTACTGATTATAATAAAACGTAAAACTTATTTTCTTAGATAATTCATTTCAGAGCCCAAATGCATGCAAGAAATCATAAATTATGTCCGGATCTTTAATTACTTATCTTACAAAACGGCAAATAATAAAAAATAACCCTTTCATACCTTATTACCCCATGGAGTACATTCAATAGCGATTAAAGTGGGCAATAAACGTTTTCTCAAGCTAGCTTAGCTCTTAATAAAAATAAAAATACAAATCAAATTAAATTAATGAGTTCGGTGATTACCGAAGTCACTAATTACCGTGGACGCCACTGACTATGCGCAACTAAGTCCTCCAAATTATCCTGGGTATCGAATACACTCTGGCATTTTCTGTAATGTACACGAAAAATAATACACACAGTATAATTACTACTAGGTTTACTTTAAAATTGAAAATTTAAAAATGGCGACAACAAAAAAATTAAAAATTACAACAAAATGTGGTACTATACCTGTAAACCCAGCAAATACAGAAACAGCTTATACAGAAAAACAGATTAAATATCAAAGTGCAAGATAACCTTTCCGCGAAAAGATAGCTAGCTGTGTCCCTCAATTAACTCTGGGGAGTTCAACGCAATGCAGGCTCTAAAGAACACAAAGTAAGCAAAATAAATATGAACACGCGGTTTCAAGAAAACAAAATGGATTACCTCAATGTGTTGATTAAAAGTTATTTGATCCCACTAATGTAGTAGATCTTATAAAGTATGCCAAAATCTGAACACATGCACAATGATTTCCTTGTATCCCATTATATCGGAACATACATAATATGTTATTTAACCAAGAAAGGAAGTGACGATGCCAACACCCCGGAAATTAGACCATTGATCTGTCGATCTAGGCTAGCGTCACAGAACTGCCAATATTCAACTCACAAACAATAAGGCGACACAGATATGCACAGATATGCACAAGATATTTGTGGTAAAGATCTATGGCGAAGAATTTATAAAATGCGCTGTGGCATTATTGATGAATGTACTCGACTAATGAAAGTAATATGCCCACCTGAATTTCTAAACACATGCAAAAGGGAACGCGTAGTCACTGTTTAAAATCAATTTTATCCGTCAAATATACCTACAATAAATTTCGGATTCTCAAATTGTTAACTACTAAAAGCGAACGTAACAACCTGACTTTCACAACGAAAATATTCCAGAAAAAATATCATAAATTACTTATTAAAAGAGCCTATTTCAGGAGTTACAAATATAGCCTTCAAGTTACAATCAGTAAAGACCAGGAATATTATTCGGTGATAGCTTCACATTCATTTTGTAGTGGTTTTTAGTATAAATTATAAGTAAAAAAATTATTAAGTATTAAAATTATAAGTAAAAAAATAAAAAAAATATGACAGTTACTACAATTTTATTAGTCATGTTTATGTTGGATGGTACAATTAGATTTTGTGTGCCATTTGAAATCATATTGGTGAAGGGGCTACTCGTCATAGTATTAAAGGTAATGGTGCTTGCTATTTGCTAATTTATTGATAGTTTATTTGGTAGGGAATCCTTCACACATATTGTTGCAGGAACTGGCGTTGATGTATCCTCCCACTTTATTTATTCCAAAAATTGCTTTTCCGTTGTTTGCCAACACTGTTGCCAATGAACGACGCCCAGAGGAAGAATGCCCAAATTAGCCAGTTTAAAGTAGATAGCTGTCTTCATTGAAGTTTCACCAAAAACTTTTTTCCCAACAACTTGTCAACGCCATGTCCATTTTTGTATTGTAAAAAACGACGAATTTCGATTGTTGATGGGTGCATAGATTCATATTTTTATAAATATCCCAAAAACCCGATTGCCTATCATTGTTAATTGATCTTACCTTATTCATTAAATATATTCCATCGGGTGCTTCATACAGAAAAGATTCGATCGCTTCCATGACAAAAGCCTTAGATTTTTTGGTCTTGTGTCAATATAAAGGTAGTAAACTACGAGGATTTTATTGCGTACATTTGGTTTCATTATTACAAGAAAAATATTCATTTACCACATTTTTTGTTATTAATTGAACACAGTCAAATCCCAGTCATAAATATTTTCATCTGGAAGTAATAAAATGCCAAATTAAAGAGGGGACGCCATGTGCCAATCTGCTCAATTATGTCTCCTACATTTTACGTTAAATTGGCTCTAATTCTGCAGCTCGTATTGCAATAGCATACCGAATCCCATCAGACATCAGACCATAATGAGGGGTAAACATCAAAATAATAAGCAAATAATATGGTTTGCTTTAATTTGGCAATGAGAGGTACCTATCGGGAACAGACCAATTACAATTTAATACAGACATTACGCCGAAAGGTAAACCTTGGGAATATATTATTATCACAACATTGTCATTGTATTTAGCGAAAGGGAATGAATATCAGACATGGATCAAAGAAAGCAAAAGATCAAATATGGAAAATAAATAGTGAGATATATTTCTTAGCATTTCAGTGATCGCGCACTTAAATTCCAGACGCTTTTTCGTTCTTGAAATATTTTACTATTATTTAGCATAGACTGTTCGATTAGTATCATAGGGAATAACAGTCAAGAAACCCTACGAACTTATGTTATTTTATTATTACTATAATTTTTGTTATGTTAATATTATGTAGATGTATATTAATAGTAAGTAGGTATGTATGCGTGTACGTTTATATTTATTAATTTATCTTATTTTCTGATTCCTTTTCAATTGTAAATTGTATTTTTGGATGGTAACTATTAAATTTATTTAGAATCAAATTTTTATGTTTAGTTGGAAATGTAGTTATACAATCATCAAGATAACGTTTAAAAAATGGTGCTTTATAGTTTAATGTTGGAGTTATGGTTTTTTCTAAATCTTCTAGTACCTACTAATTCTGCGATTGTACTGGATATTGGTGAACCCATTGCACAGTCATATGTTTGTTTGTAATATGTATTATTGCATTAAAAAAATGTGCAATTTAATGTGAGTTCCAAGTCATATAAGAACTCTTCTATTGGTAATGAAGTGTGATTTTTTATTTGGTTCCAACGTTTATTTGTTATATTTTTTACAAGGTCTATTGGTTCATTGGTATATAGTAAAACTCTATCTAAAGAGAAAAATTTTTTTTGGTTATTAAGTTTTATAGTATGAATAAATGTTTTGAATGTCCAAGAGTCCTTTATATAATGGTTTGTTTTTCTAACAACATTGTTTATATTTGATAAAAAAATTTGCTAAATTATAAAATGGACTTCTGAAATGACATATGAAATAATAGGTCATACTGGAAAATTTGGTTTATGTAGTTTTGGTAGACTATAAGAGCAGGAAGATTATTATTTTTTAAAGTATTAGCTATATCTTTTGTGATATATTTTTTAATTACCCATTTTTTTAAAATTATTGTTTCAGTTTGAATTTCAGTTTTTTTTCGCATTTTAGCATTTTTTCTGTATTGTAGTTGTCTCTAATTTGCTTGTATTTGATAAAAGTTTCCATTTCTCAACCAAGAATATATCTTTATCTTCTTATTTCTATGCCATGTTTATTTATTTGTACAGTGTTTATCGTGGGACCGAAAACCGAAAACGGCACCGTAACGTTAAGTAATATAATCAGTGGTTTTATTACAACCATCTCACGATAAATAAATATATATAGATATATATATATATATATATATATATATATATATATATATATATATATATATATATATATATATATATATATATCTTAATAATTAAAATATCGTTATTGCCATGGTAACATTGGAAAGCTATAAATAAATAGATCAAAAGTGTCAGCTATACATTTTAGAAATATAGCTAGAATATTTGTTAAAGTAAATGATAATAATAGTAAATGCTACGATTAAATAAAAGCATAGTGAATTCGTATAGTAATGTGCATAGTGATGAACAATTTCGAGTCTGTATCTTGCATCGAGGGAAGTACACCAGCTTCAGATCTAGAAGAGACTTCTTCACATATTCACAAAAAGGTCACCACTCAACAATTTTCTAAATCATAAAAATAAACATTTTTATAAACATTAAAGTCGATCAACAAGTAGTTGTGATTGTATACGGCCATTCCCAATGTCAAATATCTGCTGCATTGCGCAGTATAAACTTTTATGTAGATCTTGTAGGTACCAATATCACCTTGTCAATATACTGGCAGTAGTACAAATTTTCCTATTTGTAAAATTATAAAAGGACAATTTAAATAAAATAGGGCGCCCAACAACCAGATATCAATGCACCTGATATCTTATGTGATCTATAGAAGTAGATAGATAGGAGTAGAAGAGATATTCTATAGTAAAGAAGTAAAGAATATCTAAATGTCATAATTTAAATTAGTTAAGCCTATAATACTGTTTCACTGTTTATAATTTCTTTAACATTTAAAATTTTATATATACAATATAGGTGTTTCCGTATATAGGCAAATAATTTATATTTGCTCAGAAGCATAACCTATTTAACCTATCGTTCCCGGAGACTGTTTTTACGACCCGAGAGCCGGAAAAGCTAAGCAGACACCTAATAACAATAATGAGGCAAATAAGGTAGGGTCTTGTGATAGTATGTGTGCATATATGACTATGATTTCTTTTAATAATATATATTGAAACAAAAAGAGATTGTAGCGAGAGAGCGAACATATAAGTCGATATACATATAAAACATATTATAAATAAAGTTTTATTGCATAGTATTAGTTAAAAACTCCATGTAAATAGTATTTATAATAAGTAAAAATAGTCAAGTACATTTTAAAACAAAAATATATAGATATTTATTCATAAAATAAAACAATTTCATATTCATCGGTAAGAATTTGACCAGAATTACCATGCAACGCAAGATTCGGTTAAACATTGAGCATCTTATACTAAATACAGCCTATTCAAATTTGACAAAGTAATTGTAAATAAAATGAAGCAAATTATGACATACTGTACATTACTGGATAGGGGTGGAACCTTTGATGTAACTGTAACACTCGGAGTAGTTTCCACAAACACCAAAACACTTTCACTTCGCTCGACGCGCGTTTCGCCAACCAAGTTGCATTATCCGGAGACGATTAAAACTGAGCGCGTCGAGCGAAGTGAAAGTGTTTTGATGTTTGTGGAAACTACTCCGAGTGTTATACTGTACATTATAAAGCGAGTAGAAATAAAGCTGGAATATTTAATCAAAGTAAAAATATGTCCAGATGGTGATATCATTTGACAGCTAATGTCACATGTAAGACTACTTTCATAATCCAAAATTATAATACCTTAAGAATATTAGAGAAATATAATTATATATAAAGTCAGAAAAAACAATGTAATATAATAATAATAATAGTGATAATAATAATAATAGTGATTAATAATAATTAAAATGTGATTTATATATAAACATAGTGAAAGTGAATATAAGTCAAATCTTATTAAGTGAAAAAGAAACAATAAACAGAACTTTAAAACAAGTAGGTAAATATAAGGTTTCCAAGGAAGTAAAACAGATGAAAAAACAATTTTATTGAGTAGCAAAGAGTGGGTTTTAGAAGAAAGCATGTTGCATAGAAAATTTTCATAAATTCTCCTTAAAAAGTAAGAAATTATAAGAAAAATACCAAGAATATAAATACTTCCAGACGAGGTTCCAGTTTCGTAAGAACATTTATTGGCCATTTCAGAAGAGCATCCATGAGATATGGTATAAGCAGTGCATAAATACAAACCCCAGCAAGGAACTAAGGCCTAAAAATAACAGCGAAAACAATATAAAAGGTACACCTTATAAACATTTATATATCTGATCAGAATATAACAAGTAATTGATAACCTAATTAACATATATCAAAGTATTAACATGCATGCTAAGTTTACTTACCAATTTGAGCTCTAAAACTAGTAAAGTAGATCTTTTTCTAACATTTCTTTTTAAATAATCTTCATAAATGTAGAACATAATAAGTAAATTCCATATCTTAGGTTAAAATTTTAGAATATTTGAGTCATAGATCGTAGATAGTACATCATAGATAAAAGACAATCTATAGTATCGATCTATGATGTGCTTAGGTTTAAGGCAGGTTTCTGTGTTTTTAGTTTATTTCGTAGTATAGGAATCTATGTTACATAATACCCAGACATCAGAGAGACATATTAATGGTTTGAGATTTAGCTACGACTCGATAGATGGAGTGATGTGTAACATAGAATTTTATATTTAAATTAATGGACAATTTTTAGTAGGTAGGTATATAGTAATAATACAAGCAAATATTTAAATTGTGAATAAAATTATGTTAAATTTGGGTAAATTGTATCTGTATTATCTTGTTGTGGATCTGTAATTTCTGTTAGCTTCCCTAATGAACCGACTGCTGGGAGAATAAATATTTCAAATGATGCCAGTGGTAGGTAGGTATACTTGGGTAAACAAAATTTAAAATAAAAAAACAAAATTATCAAAATAACATAAAATTTAATACATAAACATAACTTATTATTTCAAATATAAAAATAAAAACATAACTTATTATCATTTCAAAATATATAACTAACTACATAACTTATTATTTCAATATATACAGGGTGAGTCAGTTTTTTGTAGACAAACTTTAACAGGGGATTGAACGCACGTTTTTAAAAAGAAAAGTGCCTATAAAGATATGGCCGATCTAGCTTCCTAAGAAAGATACAGGGTGTTAAAATTTAATTTTTTTTTACATTAATGTGTAATATTTTCTGAACGGAATGATATATTCACTAAATATTTTACACATATCTTAACCTGCATAGGATCAACATGTTGTATTGTTCCTGTCGAAAATACTATAGTGGATGTTACTTTTTTCGGGTACTTCGGATATTCTGCATAATGGAACTTTTTTTTCGTACGCCACTGACATTATCTGATACATATTTCTAAAATAACGGCCCCTTGGTAACAATTTTGATCTCTTGTAATTTTGCTCTAACTATTAGAGTTTTAGAGATATTGGCCGTTGTTTCTCTGACAGTGTAATGTCGTTATTATATTTTTTTTCTCGAATTTTCTTTATGACTTATAAACGAACGCTTAGATTTTTTCATGTTTGGGGGATAATGCCTATTAATTAAGGCGCATAAAACAAGCGGTAAGAATGTTCAAAAACTTGCACAGTGGCGGGGTGGAAGGGGTGCTCCACCCCTTTCGTAAACAGAACATCTACGCCAAAGACTATTTAAAAAAAAACTGTTATTTCCATTATCTACATACAGTTTAACAAAAATAATGTCCCTTCTTCTGTTTCGAAATTCCTGTGCGGTTCCTAGTTATTTTGATTTTTAGTGTTTGATGTGGTACTAAATTAAGTAATTTATTTATTAGCAATAATAATTATCTGCTAAATATTTAATTCTTTCAACGAAACCTACCTAAATATGGTTTGTTAAGGATTCTAAAAAGCCGAAATCTCTTTATCTCTTTCCAAGTAATTACAATTACAAAAAAAAACATTAGATGAACATTGATGTTAATGTTTATGGAGATATAAACATTTTTGAATTTTTAGCAATATTTAATTAACAATAATAATTGTGGAATAAATAACAATTGTTAGCAATAATGATTTATAAATAACAATTACAAGAATTAATAACAATAACACTAGTACCTACATACATAAAATTAGATACTTTGTTCAAAATGTATACCGTTCTTCTCAATACACATTTCACTGCGACGTATCATAGAACGTCTTAAGTTAACTAAATGATGCACCCTTATTTCATTGCAAGCATCTCTAATGCGATTTTGAAGTTCCTCAAGTGTATTAACCGGAGTGGTATACACTATTTCCTTAATGAATCCCCACACAAAAAAGTCAAGTGGTGTTAAATCGGGGGATCTGGGAGGCCACGCCACTGGACCTCCACGACCTATCCACCTCCCTGGATAGTTATTGTTTAGCCAATTTCTTACATTTCTGCCATAATGGGCCGGGCACCCATCAAGTTGAATCCAAGACTGTCTTCTTAAATTCAAAGGAATGACTTCCCATATATTACCATGTCATAGAGCAAAATTACAAGAGATCAAAATTGTTACTAAGGGGCCGTTATTTTAGAAATATGTATCAGATAAAGTCAGTGGCGTACGAAAAAAAAGTTCTATTATGCAGAATAGTCGAAGTACCCGAAAAAAGTAACATCCACTATAGTATTTTCGACAGGAACAATACAACATGTTGATCCTATGCAGGTTAAGATATGTGTAAAATATTTAGTGAATATATCATTCCGTTCAGAAAATATTACACATTAATGTAAAGAAAAATTAAATTTTAACACCCTGTATCTTCCTTAGGAAGCTAGATCGGCCATATCTTTATAGGCACTTTTCTTTTTAAAAACGTGCGTTCTATCCCCTGTTAAAGTTTGTCTACAAAAAACTGACTCACCCTGTATATATATATATATATATATATATATATATATATATATATATATATATATATATATATATATATATATATATATATATATATATATATATACATATATATATATATATATATATATATATATATATTAAACAAAACTTCTACTACATTGCATCAGTAACTTATCTCCCCCGAAATATAAAATGGTCTAAGTGCGGTATTTAGATCTAATATAGATTATAATGTTACTGGGGTGACGTAGATATAATCTTATGGCTTAGTCATCAGACAGTATTCCAACCATTTCTTATTTAAAATCGATAGCAACGTTGTAATATTACATGGTACTATGAATATATAATATTATATGTATTTAGTTAGCCCCACAAGTTCGGATGTCAATTTATTATGGTTTACTTCCTTAGATAGCAGGTAGCCACATAGTTGGGTGTAAATTTTATTATGTTGGAGTATCTTGGAAATTAGATACTCTACCAATTAATATGACATGATTATTAATTTTGTTTTTGAATTATATATGGTATCCACAGAGACCATAGAAGCACATGCTTTGATTGCAATTCATATTGCATATGCTCGAACAGAGAAATTTCTCTGTATAAATATATTTAATTAACTGATGATATATCATAAGTGTATGCTCATATTGAGTTTACAAGGGCTCCATAACACTTTTGGTTAATTAATATTTTATTATTAATTTGTATTGACTTTTTTTAATTAATCTTACTGCGTGATATCTTATTTTGTGGGCTTAGTGCATGTGGCAGCAATCTTGGATGCTCTATACTAGATGATATAATCTGGAGGAGTAGTTTTACTGCTTTATTGGCCTTCCTGGTAGTATGTTCAGTTATTGACACTCGAAAAGAATACACGCACAGAATTTTCTCCGGAACTTTTTTGTATCAGAATTTTCTCCGGAACACATACAATTTTCTAATAATTTTTAGATACATATATAGATACATTCATCAATAAGTAATAAGCAATAATCTTTACAAGAAACCACCTTTCATGCCAGATTTATTTACTCTTCTGCTTATTTCAATTTTGGTTTTCTGAAGACGACACAAAGCAAAACATGCTTTTCCTGGGGTGAAAGGTGACTGTCCGACATTTCTGGTAGGTTAGTCTATTTATAAACTAGGTTGTAGGCCTCCTACATTTTTTTGATTTTTAAATATTTTAACATGTAAAATTTATGAATTACTAACATATGCCCTTGCGGGTCTTTTATGTTAATATTCTTATTGTTTGTATCATTACCAACATCTTACTATTTATTTGGACTCATTACGTTCACAAATAATGAAAGTCTAACGTTCGTTATTTAGACTATGCTACGTCACATTATGTTATTAATATCAACTTAAAGTAATCAAATTTATATTCATAAGGTTCCTTATACTACATAAGTTATAAAATTTATTATATTAAAGTTCATTTAACGAGATTCCTATTCTTTTATTCTACTATCTATTTATTTTCATAGCATGTGTCACTACAGGCTCAAGTTTTAGAAATACCTCTTATACTGATGACATTATACAAACATAAATAACTCAAGTTTGAACGAATCTAAAAACGTTTCAGAAGTGTTCAGCAATTAAGATCATTAGGTAATTATGTCAGCATCCATTCTCGTTTAGAAATGTGTAAAATTTCTACATATGTAAAAACCTCAACATTACTGCTGTAAAATATGTAGTTTTTGAATTTAATTTTATCGAAATAGACATTATCTTCCTCTAATAATATTGACAATAAATAGTAATTTAGGAAATGTGCTTCTTATATCTGAGTACAATTATACACAATATGCAATGGAGGTGCTTTTAGCTATCACATTTCAGCATCGAAAAATAATATTAGGGAGACAGAGGGTTACGATAAGGGTGCATTTATTATAGCGATTAGTTACATGTCAGTCTAATTCCATGACATATCCAATTTTAGAAAATTTACGCCCTAGAAACCGCTCTGCTAGTGTTGATCATTGTATATTGAGATAAAAGGGATATCTACTACATTTGAGTAAGCAAGAACAGGGGATTTAGCGTCAGCACACACGTGCCAATACGAGGATGCACGTGTATATCTAAGTCCATGCCGCAACGCCACGTTTGGGACATCCTTCCTTTTACCCAGCTCGCAGCCAGTTTATCTTAAAGGCTCAACTTCTTAAAAGCTGACAAATTGCTTTAAAAATTGTGGAGACGTCTATTCCTGGGATTCTTAATTCTTGTTTGGGTTATTTTGTTTTTGCTGTCGCCGTTAGAAGTCGTTAAGAATTTATTGGTCGGTTGGGTGCGAGAATGTCACTTCAATAAGCTCTTGCTTCAATTACACAAAAATGTATATAAGGGAGTTTTCAGCTTCTGTGTACGACGGTTTTAGGTTGTGGCTTAAAGCTCACACAACAAAGCCACTTTTTGGATAAATTTCTCTCCAATATTGTCGCTGGGTCAACAATTTTCTTGTTTAGTCCAGTGTAATATATACTGAAGTGTTTTAAAATTGGTGTTCCGTAGAGAAAAATTATGATTTACCGTACAAAACCAAATTTTATTGTATGTACTTTACGTCTTTTGAGGGCTGAAGCCTTCAAGTCTTGTGCAAGGCATTCACTTATCCAGCATTATATTCCTACATCTTTACTTGACAGACATTTTCTAAATATATCTAATATTGTTGTCATAAAGGGTGTCTTGGGAACTAATCAAAATCCTTCTGCTCCTACAGATGTATTCGTCAGCTCCCCTAATGCTTTCGATATTCAGTTCCGCTATTTTTATAAATAAAATGTAAACAAGTTCTTCTCAATGGGCTGTAATTAAAATTTATAATTTTCGTTAATAGTCGTCTGCAAATAGGCTTCGTAAAATAGTATCGCATGCCGTTCTACGGTTGTAGCGAAATTTATTATGTTCATATATTATGACAATAATAATAATAATCCATTTATTTCCCAAATTAAATTTTTTTTTATATATAATGTAAGCACATTCCTACTCTTTAGTAGTACCTACATAGAGTATAAGCCACAAATTAAAATATCTAGAATACTTCTAAAATTTTAAAATATCTAAAATATCTAATAGAACATTGTTTAAAACTATTGCAGAGCAATTAAAATTTTACATTCACACCATGATAATTATAAAAAGACACGTTTAGTAATATAATACAAAGTGAGATAATCGACTAGACATCAAATGTCTAGGGAGTTTTTAGTTAACGTGACTAGAACTAATATGATTTATGGTGGTAAATTTGAATTTCGAAGTGAGGGAACATTTTCTTCATCCAATCAAAACAGGATAAATATTAATAAGTCTATTAATATCTGTTTTTTATTTAAGGAATTATGTACATTGTTTATAAAATTCATTTCTAAAAACAAGCGTTTAAAATAATTATTTTCTGTTGGTCAAACTGTGGCATTTTGTGAGTCGGGTTTGTGACAAGTTTTAATTGTAAGTTCGGCTAAAGCACAATAGCGTCCTAGACCTTTGTCCAACATAACGCAATTATTACAATTAATTTTATGAACGCCATTTGATATTTGTGTGGGTTTAAGTAGCATTTTAGTTATAGAGAATAAATTTGAAACAGTTTTATGGTTTTTGAAAGCTAATTTGACGTTTACATTCTTAAATAGGGGGACTAATCTGGGTTAAATAATGAATATATGGTAACGCTTTATAAATGAATAAATTAATCACATTCTGGACAGTTTTTTTTTGTTCTGCTGTATTTTCCATTTTCAACTATTCTTTGTTGACTATTATCGAAAACACAGTGGAACAAAACACTGTCCAAAGTGTGACTAATATTTTTACCGCCACTATTTCGTGTAACACCCTGTACAAACTTTTGTGCAACATTTTAAGATGGCACCATAAAACGTACATCCTATAGCAAAAACTTTTAATTTAAATGTATTAATAAAAAAATTAGTGAAAATGAAAAGAAACCAATTCTGGCGACCCATAACGCTGGTAATAGGATTGAGCTATCGGCATTAGAACTTTTAACCAGGACGTTGAGAACTACATAATATCAAATTTTCAGAAGATTTACATTAATGCCATTTTCCATAAGAAATGTGTGGGGTCTTTTATTTATGAAACAATATTTTGTTTAATTTCGTAAATAAAGCGTAAGTGATACTTATAACAGAATAATAGTTCCATAAGTGGTTATTCTTTTCACGCGTGGGTATATCGATAATTAAATGAATTCATATTTATAAATTACAGTATATCTTGAGATCGTGTTATTTCTTCTGGTATACATAAATGTTATATAAATATATGTCTTTCCTGTGCGGCTTATTATTTATTGAGCGTATTGCTATGCTAATTAATAAGTACAATGTATTATTAACATTCCAAGAAGATAAACTGTATAATATCCCTTTATGATTCGCATGAAACAAAAAAATAGTTAGCAGCCAATTATTTCTTGGAAAAAATTTTAAATTAAGGTGCAGGCAAACTATCCATTTAGCCAATTAGGAATTAGGATGGGCCTCTCAAGCGTTCGACGTTTAACAATAGCTACAAATCATGCAATCAAACCATCAAAATTTATAATTTAATAGTTATTAATTCTAAAATATAGCTCTAATAGAAAGGCTGCTAACCGTCGATCATTATGTGTTTCACTTATTTCGATAAAATTAAAAGCCGTTTTATATACGTAGATGGTAGAAAAGTATAGTTAAAAGATGGTAGAAAAACTTACCCTTAGGCATGAGAACTGGGTAAATGCAGCTCTATTATTTGGTTCGGCTAATAATCTAAATAGATATTTTTACAGTGCTCATTCAAATATCATTTATTTTGTTATATCATCAGTTAAAGTTAATTACTTATTACAGATACTAACGAAACTAAAGAATGAATTATTATCAGAAAATGTCCAGCTCCCATTCATTTATGGGGTAATCTGGGCATGATAGCAATAAAAGAATTGTTTGATATCATTAAGCCCTTTTGGACTCTTTTCAAAAGTTGTTATTACAAGCTTTTATTTAACTTGCGATGTATGTATCTATCTATATATGTTTGTTCGGGTCAAATCTTGCAACTGAATTTTAAAGCAGTTATTCTCAACCGATTGAGCTGAAACTTTGCATGCACGTTTAGTTTGGAATACAATGCATGGTTAGATAAGTGGCGTCATTTTAGAAGCTTTGACTTTGACTGAATTTTAAAGTAGTTATCCTCAACCGATTGAGCTGAAATTTTGCACGCACGTATAGATTGGATGACGTCATTATAAAACCAATATGGGGGACTAATTATTTTTATGAACTTCCATGACATGGGTATCAAATGAAAGGGTTTATCGATTAGAATACAAAAATAAAATAACGTCACTATAAATCTAATATAACGGACTCCCAAAGATGGTGGACTAGCTGCTTTTATGCACTTTCTTGATACGGATATCAAATGAAAAGGTTTGGTAAGAAGAATACGAAGATAAAATGACGTCACCCTAAATAAATATGGCGGACCCCCAAATATGGCGGTTTAGTTATTTTTTAAGCACTTGGTATCAAGATATTGATATCAAATGAAAGGGTTTGCTAAGAAGAATGCGAAAATTGAATGCCGTCATTCTAAATCCAATATGGCGGACTCTCAAAGATGGTGGAGAATGTTTTTTCATGGGGTGCATAAACCCCATGATATGGATATCAAATGAAAGGGATCAAGAGGAAGAAATTGGGCAAAGTGGCGGAAAACAAGATGATCGTTACACCAATTTAAAAGAGTTATAACTCGGCAAAGATTATGGATATGGTGGTGCTCGAACAAATGTTGTAGGGATCGACAAGGGTCAACTAGAGGCGATACAAATTTTTCAAGATGGCGATCAAAAACCTAGTTGCTCCAATCCATCTGAAATTATACCGGGGTTTTTGGAGTCCCCGTTTACGATTTTAGGGTCGATTTGTTCGGGTCAAATCTTGCAACTGAATTTTAAAAGTACGCCTTGGTTGGCTTCATACTACGACTTGTATAACTTGGAGAGAAGGGCGTCAATAGCATTGGTGTTTTGTTAGGCACAAGTTAGTTAGGTATTCAAGCTGAAATAAGTTGAGTTAAGTAGAGTCAAATCACTAGAATGAACACTCCTTATGAAAGAACTAGGCTGTACTAAATTAACAGGCAAACCACCAAGCAACAATGACGCTTTAAATGAACTGAACAGACTTAGGAACATGTCCAGCGATAACTAAAAAATAAATAAATTAATAGTAAAAAAAATTTTTTAAAAACAAGCTTTTATTTAAATCTTCTAAAAAGAAGAAAATAAACTTTAAATTAAACCAATCAATTTATTACATTACACAATTTATATGATATAAAAGCTTGTCGCGAGATTTAACTGTATAAGTAAACAAGAATACAATATGTAATTTGAAATGACATAAGCAATTCTAAGAAAAAAATAATATTTTTTTTGTAAAATAGGTAAATCTCGCGACAAGATTTTATATCATATAAATTGTGTAATGTAATAAATTGATGGGTTTAATTCAATTTAAAGTTTATTTTCTTCTTTTTAGAGAATTTAAATAAAAGCTTGTTTTTAAAAATGTTCTTTTTTTCATTGTACATATTTTTTATTATTATTAATTAATTTTTTTAATTATATTTTAAAGTTATGTTGCTATATGTATACTTTATAATATATATATATATATATATATATATATATATATATATATATATATATATATATATATATATATATATATATATATATATATATATATATATATATAAATATATAAATATATATATATATATATATATATATATATATATATATATATATATATATATATATATATATATATATCTCTATATATATATATATATATATATATATATATATATATATATATATATATATATATATATATATATATATTATATTATCTATAATTATATATAATATACTTTACCTCGTATATTTATAGTAGGTAGATATGTATGTAACTATATACTAGATATGTACCTATATAGGGGGAAGAGGGGAGGATTCAACTACTTTTTACGATGCTCACAGCACTTTTGTAAAGGAAAATCAGCCATATTTTTTCACCCACACTGCTACATTGTTGCTTTCTCAGTTGTCTTGACACTCATTTATGTTTAAAAAAATTTAAATGTTTTGAGATATATGGAATAGAAAAATATCTTGTAAATGGTTGAGTCTGCCCCGTATATCGAGTATATTTAACCATGTCTGAAGATAGAATAAACTAGTAGCAATCGTACAGATTTTTACAAAATGATATAAAATGATATTTATTCAAGAATATTTAACGAAATTTCCATACAAAGAGGGCCGTACATATGTCATTTCATATGACATATGTCGTTATGTCATTTTTAGGGTATATTCCAACTTTTTTAAATTCTATTAGAATTTGATGATGTTCTTGCTGTTGCTCTTGCAGTTGCTCTTGCAGTTGCTCTTGCAATTGCTGGTATTGGTGACATAGCAAAAATATCTCCTCTTTCAACAGTCGAACTGTCATTAAAACTGGGAAAGAGACATGCGTCTTTAAAATTTTATCACATTAATTTAAATTTTGTTTAAAAATTTACATAGCAGACAATATTCTTTATTTATTACATGGCAGCATACAAGTGGCAATATAAAAAAACCATAACAGTTTACATGTAGGTATGTTTGGTTTATATGGATGTCAGCATCGCCTTACCTTCCAGGTCGGCATCTCCTTACCAAACACCCTGTATAATATATAATAATAATAATATACTGTAAAATAGGTTAAATCTAGTCATTTAGTTTAATAGAAAAACATGTAGGCAAGGACTTGCGCCAATACACTGTTGAACCAATTTGGTTCTCAATGCAGTTCTTGATTTGATTGAGATTTTCTGTACTTTGGTATTCGAAGTTGCTATTCCTGTTGTGGATATGCTTATATGGGTTAAAAAGGCGTACCTACATATATTATGAATTTAACAAATAGTGGATTTATTTGCATATTGGAATTACTAATGATTATTTTCCATATTAGATCGCGTTTATATAGTTGAGACAGATATTTCACGAACCCTTCCAATTTCGCATGCAAACAAATCACTAAACTGTTATTTTTATAGACGATATCTACAATTTCTCACATGCAGCCATTATTTCCAATTCCTAATGGCTTCCTACGTTCAATTAAGCTGAAGCAATTAAATACATATTTGTCACAGAGTCATTATTTAACTCGTTTAATTTCTTCATCGGGCACGGCTGCTGGAAATTAAACAGTGTTAACGATGAGAGAGGGTTAATTTCTTTGTAATTAATTCCCGTAGTGGCATATATCGGAAGCATGTATCAAATGATTGAAGGGTCAACCCTTTAGCTAGGGTGATACCCCAAACTGAACCTAAATGCTCTAGCGGAACCTATTTGTTTGACTTCCAAGATGTTGGTTAATATTAAGGAGGGGCCCACACATAAACTTTAATATAATTCCGTTAAAGATAATTTATCGGATTTATGATAGCAGTATAAGCAAATGGGATCTTAGGCCTTTGTAGCTAATTTTGCGCCAGTGGAAATTCGAGGTTTAAATTTAGGCTTAAAATTAAACGGCGTGCGGACACGGGATGCGGCAGCACCAGAATTTTTTATTAGCGATAAATTCCTATCATTTTGACAAAATCTCTTTAATGAATGCATTGTTTTGAAATTATTCTCTCCTAATTTTAATAGATGGTAGTAGTTAGATGTTTCAGTACACAATTCCGCTATATGAAAGTTTCGCTGTAATATTTGAAATATGTTTAATGTCTTTTATACTGGAGTATATTTTTTGCTAACTTAATTTCATGGAGCAAATAATTTTCACTTAAGTCGAACACTATCGTAAAATATATATTGAAAGCTCAACATCTTCAGGTCTATAACCAAAATTAACTTAACTTTCGCGGTACCAAGTGCAGCAGGTACCGCATAGCCCAGTCAATGGCAACGTGCATAGTATAGTGCTTTCGTTTGATATGCAAACTAATGGAATGCGGTGCTAAGTGGCGCGAGCTATTATCCTAATATAGGAAATAAAATAAAAAACAATAATATTTGACTCATTTTAATGATGACTCAATTTAATTTATAATATATTAAAAACAAATTCCAAATGGATGCGAACTGCAAGTGTATTTGTTTTTATTTTTTCCGAGCGAACGTTTCATATGTTGGTATCGCCTGGAAGACATCTATAGGGTCATCATTGGTTATAGTTAATATTTTAGTAAAAAAGCAAAGCCCATAAAAAATCTCACATTTAATGAGAAGAGCACGTGTCTTCTAAGTGAGCGAGAGGGGAAATGGGATTTATATGAGTTGAAGGGGGATAGCGACCGATATGGTAACCCGCGGACTGGAGACCCTAGTTCTATTCACAAGAAATTGTGGCGGTATACAATTATACACTAAATATCCTTTTGTATTGTATAGTGATGTGATTTACCGCTTCTTATGGTCATTGGTACGGGTTGTCTATGTAAGATGCTGCACAATTTTTTGCTCTAGTTTGTATATCAACGAAAATACTATAGCATTAGCTTGAAAATTGTCATGAAGAGATAATTTTTGGTATGGACCTCTAATAACTGTGGCGAGGTTCATAAAACCCCAAGTTACATTGGAAATAGGTACAAAAATAGGTTTTTAGCGCATATCTACTGGTGGCAGACTAACAAAACGGTAAGTAATGTCTGTTTATAGTGCAGACATACCACTTTTCCCTAGAGACTGCAATGTAGGTGCCTCGGGTAACTTCTAGTGCGGAAACTCGACGCGGAAAATCCAGGGGTCACATGATTCACAGATTGACCTCTTATTACCCTATCTAAAGGAATGCACATGTTAATGGTTATAAAAGATTTATTGTCAGTCTTCGTTCAACTTCGTTATCTATCTCTCATATTTACCCACACAGGTGGTTCAGTCTGCATTCAGGCAAGCTTGGTTAAGTGGCGGTTAAAAGAGACATTACGAATGGAAAGCGGATGTGGACACGCGACAATATGGTTCTTGGAACCCAAAATGGCGGTGATTGAGTAACAAGCAGTGTAGTGGGTAATTCGGTTGGTGTCCCTCTGTCGAAATATAATACGGAATTGCTCGAATAGAACGGTTAGTTAGTTAGGCGACACCACTGCGGTCTAGTCCCTGGTCGGACTACAATATGGAATTGCAGGGCCAGGAAGTGTGGTGTTGAATTGCAATAAGGAATTGCTGGAACAGTAAGACATGGGATTCCTCACTTGTGTCACTGTTAGGGTGAATACGGTACCCAGTGTTCCTTGTCTCGCTTTTACAAGCGGACTTACTTTTGCGTCATAATCGATTATTTTTTACGGAGTCACACCGTTTGACGGTTTTCACTTAGACGAGCGGTTCGGAGTCGTACGCGTAGTTATTGTATGTAACTACGTATGTAGGTATTGTATGTAAGTGCTTAGAGAACGGTATGCTAACAGAATAATTTACTGTTGAGGAGCTGATTTTAAAGGCTCCATTTGGCGATCTAATCTTTTTCCTACATGTTAGGCTTTTCTAAAATAATAAATTTAGAAATAAAATGCTTACAAACAATGAAACAGAATCTGCTGTAGTTATGTTGAAAGAAAAAAAATTCTACTATCGAATTATTAATACCCTCGCCAAATGTTTTAGAGGCAATTTTTGTCCAAGATGGTCACATTAAAACAGCTTTTGAAGCATGGCCAGAAGCATTACTGATAGAAGCAACTTGCAAATTAAATAATTTACGAATGCCTTTATTTATTCTTATGCTAGATAGTTCTCATGGTATTCTTATGGTGATAAAGACATTTATTATAGTTGTCGACGAAAAAACGGAAGAAAGAAGAACTAAAAAGGAAGAACTACTAACCTAAGATAACAACAATAAAATTAACCGTAATTGATACAAATGAAGGACGTATATATTTGGCAACAGTATATATTTAAAATTTAAACTATATAATGTAACAAAATACATTTTTTAAAAGTATTTACTTGGCAACTTCATAGTTGTCCTGAGGGGAAAGTAGGCAACCCATATTTTTCCAGTTTCTTGTGTCATATTCTCTCAGCTAGTGCTCGATTTTTATAAATAAAAAATTGGGGAAATTTCTGCAAAAAAATTATTTAGAAATGATATTACTTCACCACCAACATGCCATCAACACCATCGGCACGGACTTTAGCTACACAATACATATATGCGACATATAAATGTATATATTATCTAACATATAATCTTTGTCATAGTCAAATAACAGAAAAGGGTATACTTCTAATACCGGATCTTGCACTATTAAGCGACAGCAAATAAGTGAAATGTAGGTCAATGTTAAGGAATTTTCCAATGTTAAGGAGTCTTGTGTTTGCAGTACTAACTACCTATTTTGTTTTGTCAATATTGCATAATAATTTTAAAATATTACCGTAATAGTTAAACATATAAAATTATATGGCATATATCAGCTTTATTTATATTAAAAAAATGTAACGTGTATCCCAAATTGATATTTACCTCCAATCACATATATTTTACAAAGTATATATATGAAAGCGGACATATTCCAGGGTATTAAAAAAACTGTTGTTTGATTTAACATTAATTTACGCCCAACTACAACTCTGTACCATATAAATTCATTAACTCTGGATAGTTTAATTCCCAATTTCGATAAAAATCCTGTCAACTACGAAACACAGGCCATTTGAAGCATAAATTTAATTCAAATCCAATAAACTCTCTGGGTGCAGTGCTGTATATAAAGAGAACTTATACATCTAAAGTTTAATTAACGTATATATATATATATATATATATATATATATATATATATATATATATATATATATATATATATATATATATATATATATATATATAGGTATATATATATATATATATATATATATATATATATATATATATATATATATATATATATATATATATATACTTAACACTTTGTCATCTGTAATCAATGTACAGTTAGTTCTATCATTGTTTAGCTTTATGAATGTTATAAAAGTTAAACTTATATTGCAATAGGTATAAGAAGATAGATAGGTATAGAAGTCAAGGGATGTAACATTCATAAAGCTAAACAATGATAGAACTAACTGTACATTGATTACAGATGACAAAGTGTTAAGTACCATGGCAACGGTATAATTTGTGTTATATTTCGGAATAAGTAGTGAAATGTTAAAATATAATTATAGGAGATCATTCGTAATTACAAACTATCATAGTCAATAAATAGAAGTGATAAACTAGTTGTATTTAAAAAATAATAACAGAATGGCTTTGTGGTGGCAGATTCGCCATGTGGTGGTGATTTTGTGGGATCACCTAATGTTAGTGGGTAAACCACCCATGATTGGAGACACAGTCGGGATATTTGGTATTAATTTATTTAGCACATTATCACATAGGCACAACGAGACGTACAACGTTCAACGCTAAAGTGCTTACTTGCTTCAACACATCAATGCCTTAACGCAATTACACTACTTTATATAATGTTTGACCAGGTCAGTACAATGTGTACGTGACCCAGTTTCATTTAGTTATTATAATAATGTTGTTTATTAAGTCGACCTAGACCTTAAATATCCTAATCAGCATATTATTGTTTTGTATATCTCACATTATTTATTCGCTAATGCCGAAGTGGTAAACAGAACCATACCTCTCTCACATACCAAAACCTACTACCTCCATTTTCGTAAAAATGCACTTCGGTCGTAAGTGTTGGCATTTTTTTTCTCGCTCTAAATTTGTTGTGTATTGAAATTTAGATTTTGGAATTACTATGTCGGTCAAGGTCGCTTGTCAACAATATGATGCGTGATATATTTCTATACTCACTACAATATTAACAAATATACATATACTATTTATACTAAATATACTTATTCTATTTTTATGTAGTTACCTCTTTTTCAAATTGTATCTGATATAACGCAAAAAATTGAAATATTTCAATTACGGTCATTCTTTTTTTTTGTATCATGAATTACTTGGCTTGGCTTGCACTATATTATAGATAAATATCTAACAACTTATTTCCCTTTTAATTAATTTCATTTAAAGTATACTTTGTAAATATTTCATCATTCAATTCTAATCATAGTTTTACAAAACCACAATTAGTGGCTATGTTCTGTAGCTCAGGCAATATTTTATATATTGATTCTAAGCGCTGATTCTATGATTCTATCCGTTTGGCATAGAGCTAAAATGCCAAACGGATATTCTTAGATATGTCGGATATTCTTAGATATTTCTTAAAATAAAATGATAATAACTTACGTAATTATACATTTTCTGTCCATTTCATTTAATCACTTATTTCTATGTCCTTGCATTTTCATTGTTAAATCACTAATTCCATTAATAGCATATTTAATTTTATTTATATTCCATTTTCCATATATTCACCCTATATCGCCATGCGTCGGCAATGTAGTGACAGAATCGCCATGTAGTGGCAGGATCGCCATGTGGTGGTGATTTTGTTGGATCATCAGGTAGTGGGTAAACCACCCATGAATGGAGACACAGTCGGACTACTTGGTATTAATTTATTTAACAAAGTACGTTATCTCATAGGCACAGCGAGACGTACAACGTTCAACGATTACTTGCAAGTGCTTACTTGCTTCGGCGCATCAATGCCTCAATGCACCAATATATCATTTCTTCTTTTGACCTAATTACACTACTTTATATATGACATAATCTAGAAATTATACATTCCAATTATATAGCATAGGTGATATATCACAAATATATCCTCGATTAGGAAAGCAACAATTCCTCCATTAATGAAGAAATCAGATCTAGAATAATGGGCCACAATCGAAAAAAAAGTAATGGAAGAGCTAATTGGGCGACAAAACACGCAAGCTGAACCGTCGCTATAACAACAGTTCTCAACAGAGATCTCGGATCCAAAAAGCCAATCTAGAAGATCACAAAACTAACATACCGGTAGGTCAAATATCAGGGACTGCATTCCTTGTCAACACTTAAAATATTTCCTTCTATAAAGATTTTTTATTTTTATAGAACTTTCCAAGATACAGGGCGTGAAACTTGTAGATTGTGCATGGATTTCGTTATAAGCATTACTGATAATTCTCACTGAACGCTACTACCATATATATATATACTGTCATGTAGTAAAAGAAAACCTATTAATAGTAGAAACACTTTTTAATAGCATGCCTAATTTGGCTTACCTTTATAGGACATAAATGTTTTAAGTTCCAATAAAACTAAACATGTGGATGGCCATAATAAAGTACTAAAAACAAAGGAAATTGTTAGTGTCACGAAACCTTACAATGTAGGTACATGTAATATAGTTACAAAATACAAATGATATAAGTACGCAGTTGTTTTGATTTTGATAACTGTATTCCAAGAATGTACCCGATAGGTGTGCCATCGTAATCGTACCCACAAATACGTAATCTTAGTATATAGTTATAATAGTCATATAGGTTAGCTATATTGGAATAAATATATAGGGGAATGTTTCGCTATAGTCTTAATTTTCTCACCCTTTATATTTTTTGGGTTGCTGAATATGAATCTAAATTTTGCTGACAGGAATTTTGCCCGGAATCCTTTTTGCAAAAAAGTTTTGGCCGATTTCCGTGGATGCAACCCATGTTGACCATGTATGCTTTTACAGTATTGAAAATAAGGAAAATATTGCAGACAAATGAATACAATAAACTCACAATTGCATCACAAATTCATACATGACAACGTACGTAGACTAAGGAATAGGGAAATTAAGAAAAAATAAAAATTAATGTGTGTGCAGTAAATAAAAAACTAGATGGACCTCAGGTTACCGTACAGCTTCAGGTAGGCCTCAGTTTGCTGGAAAGTGCAAATAGTATTAGATGGATACGTTGGGTGATAGTAGTGGCAAATAATTTTCCGATTGTTTCTGTACCCATTTAGTTTTGAAAAAGGCAATTTTACATACCTTCGGTGGCAACGAAAACGTCACCCTCGTCTTCAATCGTTACCCTGGTTTGTTTATCTTGTCGCCTAAGAGGAACATAGTCAGGGCCATCTGTAAAGAACATACAGGATAGAATTACAGCAGACTACTAAAGTTCTTGAACATTACACATGGATCATTCCTTTATATGTACCAATAACTCTAGTAATCTACTATAATTCCAATTTGACCTCGAACTTTTATTTCTTTGTGTAATCCGTTTACGCTACACTCGGTCGTCCACCACTGACTTTCACAATCTATGCTGAGATGACGGATTTAGGGTTTAAGTTTTTATGTTTAAATAAATAGCATTGTAGATAAAAATAACAAGGGCACATGCATAGCCTTTAATATTCAGTCTTATAAGTATCATTTTTGTAGCCAATTTGTTTATTATTATTAAATAAGTATTTCGTCTTCGACTATTTCATTTTATTGTCCATTTAAGTGTATTCCAAAGTTTTATTGTCCACATTTCGAAAATATAATAAATGTATACATATGGATTGGCTAAATAAAATTAAGCAAGTACCTAAACTACCAAACAATGTTTTTATTAAAAGTTTTTATTTATTATTAGTTTTGTGACTACCGTGCACAAATTTGACATAATA
>CAXKVY010000705.1:0-23630 GCA_964058915.1 Tetropium fuscum
ATACGACGTTTTATAATATAATATATATAATATTATACATTTGCAAATATTTTCAGACGAAAGTTAAGGCTATATATATATATATATATATATATATATATATATATATATATATATATATATATATATATATATATATATATATATATATATATATTTGCTCGATGAATATTTTTACAGTGCCTCAGTTTTTAGAGTTCTTAGTTTTGAGTTTTTCTGTTAAATTTATACCCGTTTCCAATTCTGGTTAAAATTTAACGAATACTTAACTTAACTTAATCAATGGATTAAGTGGGGGTTATGCGACGGTTAAGCAGTTTGACGTTTTTTGAATAACCTAAAAAATATCACTTTCTGACGTTTTTCCGTGTTGTAGTTAATTTTGTTCAAAATATGGCATTAGAATTTATGAATAACATTGGTATATTAGATGATGATCTGGATGTTTCGTCGTAAGAGCTCTTCCACAAAAAAATTGAACACCCAGCCCCCGCGATGAAAAATAAATTTCATTTTTCTTATTTTTGCAACTCCGATTTGAGATATCTCGCGAACTAATTATCCGATTTCGCTCAGCTTTAAATGAGCGTGTGTGTTTTGTCGTACTCTTCTTTTCTAAACCCACATTTTTTTGTAATCAAAAGCCGCCGAGATATGCATTAAAATTTTCGCATGGTTTTAATTGTTCGTTCTCCCCTCCCCCCTTGAAGCCGTCTGCACAAATCATACCAAAATGATGGGAGGATCCGATTTGATAGATTGAGAAGTAAAATTTTGAATTGTTTTGAGTTGTGTGGCTTCGACCAATCTTTCTCTCCAGATCCACTCCACTATATTTCTTTTACTTGAACAATATTCATTATTAAATATATTATAACGATAAAATAGAAAATTAGGGCGGCACAATGGTGCCCAATAAATTTAATATATTTCTTCTATTTTTCGCATAAATTCTAATTCGATACAACTGAAATCGTCGTAACGGAATATATAGCCCTATCCCCGAAAGATTGGTTTCATACCGCAATTTCATAATTTGCTAGCCACTTCGAACATGCAATCATATTTCAATGTAAAAATATCTGGCACGAGCATTTCGGGCCCAACCCACGCACGTTTTCCCCCGAGCTTAATCTAATCTTTCGTACCCTCCACATGTAACAAAATACTTCGAAATTATACATTTTCGCTATATACACAACACTTTACACGTGCCGACAAATATTCATATATACGTTGGATGTGTTAAGTAGCCCTGTATTGTACAGTGTAATGGTACATGTAAATTTAGCTTTAAATTTTTGAAGTAATGTGGACATAGATGCCTGTAGATTTATTAATTTAATATGTTGACATCCTGTTGAGTTTCCGATCCCGTGACAAAAGTAATTGCGTAGCAAAACTGGTCCTCCTTGGCAGACCTTCTTCCATGTACACATATTTCTAAGTATGTGATTATATAAAGAAAAAAGAAAAAATTGCAGAAGCTGTGGGATTCGAACTATTAACCAATAACATACGAGCAGCACGCTTTACTGCTAGGTTACTGCCGGTTGTATCAAACGTCTGATGAACTAAAAAATAGGAAAATTTAGTTTTATATGCTATCTTTGTGTTTTTTTTTGGATCGCTCATTTTGATTTCTCACTTTCCACCAAAAAATCTCACCGGAAATACCTCCACTTTGAAAAAAAATACGCCAAACCCAATTTTTTTTTCGTCAAAATAACTGAATTTTTGTTAATTTTTAAAAGAAAATAGCTTCAAATATACAAAAAAATAAACAAAAAAGATTTCTAAATGTTTTTTGGCAGATATTACCCTCCATAGTTACAACAGCGATTAAGTCGGCAATAAAAGTTTGCCTAAGCTAGCTCAGCATAATAAAATGAAAAAAGTAAAATTAGTTCGGTGGATCCCGATACTAATTATCCATGGGCGCCAGTGACTGTGCGCAACCAAGTCAGGTAGTCCCCAATTATCCTGGGTATCGAAACTACTCTCGAAACTACCCTCGGTATCGAAACTACTAAATTCAAGGTCGAAAATTGCATTAAAAACGTTACCTAAAATATGCTTGAAGTTACTTACATCCAAGATCACATATAAATCAAATATTTATACTGAACGTAATTTCGAACTAAATCCCAAAGTGGTATTGCATAACATACCTTTTAAATCAACACATATAAATACATATTTTTTATCAAACGTCAAACATCATATACATATACTTACTTAATTACTTACATATACTTACTTAATTGCGTCAACGTCAAAGTGCACGATGACTTCCCCACAACCAATATTAACAAGAAATAGGACTATACTTACATAAACGTATTAATAGCGAAAGTATACAGGTAAATAGATATCCAATTTAGATTTTGGAATAAACATACCGTACTATTTAAGTAACGGCAACCTTCAGGTAGGTACGTATTCGTACACAATGAAAATTACTTCAGTTAAGTTATTTTACTTAATTATTAAATTACTGAAGTTATGTAGAATGAGAGTTTAAACGGTAGTCGAGGGCTCATAAACATTAACTATTTAATCTAAAGTATTTCAAAAATCGGCTAAACGACCTCAAGATTTTAACTTTAAACCTTGAATGGAACACACCCGTTACTTGAAATAAATTAACGTAGAAAAATATTATTGGATTTATTTTTGGTAAGTACATATATCATGTTAAAATGAAATGTTTTTTCATATCTGCAAAATTTTATTTTGAAATAACTAAAGAAAGTGCCATAATATTTTAAGGAAATATTGAGATATTGAAATATTGATTATACGTTTATTCAAATAAATTAAAATAAACTTGGCAACATTCATAGTATTGTAGCTGTTAGATAAACCGGCTGGGGTTGGACTTTCGTCATAAGTGGAAAATTAAAAGGTGGAGTATAATTTATGAATAAAAGAATCAGAAAACTGTATTACAGCTCCATCTAGAATTCTCATTAGAAACCTCAGTTTCAATATAGTAGGTTGTGTAGATGTCGTGTATGATTTACAGCGAGAATTAATTGCATTGCGACTGATTATCTATTCACTTTATCTATGTTACAAGGCTCCTGAAACGGCCGCGAGTGGCGCTGTGATCTGAACATTAGAAGCCCATAGGAATTGACCATATTAGTTAGGTTATCAAATTCCGGGCGCGAAATATGAAATGGGTTCCTAAACATAATTCAGCAAATTTGACTGCCACGTATTTCTTATAGAAGATTCAAAAGTGTGATTTTCAGACGGGAAATTCTCGGGTTTTGGACATTTCTTAGTATTTAAACCTATTATACGTCAAACTTTAAACATATTTCTCTTCAATTCAAGTCCAAATTATTTTTTTAGACGTATGAGTTAATTAAATAAATGCTTTTAAGTTACATTGTCTGATTTCCATGGACGTACGTCGCGCATTAGTTTTAACATTTCTTACGCAAGAGCGCCAGGCCAGCTGTAAAAGTAAGGTTAATGGTTATGTTATGATATTGTTGGTAGGTTGTTTATTTGTTTATTACTATTTTGGTCAATGTTTATCGATTTTTTACATTAATGATGTAATAATGTACCTACTATGTACACTTTTATGAAAGAATAATGGAAAAAATGGGCTCAAATGTGGATTTCTCCATATAAATAATAATCCGGTAAGTACCTACCTAGATACCGGATTATTATTTCTATGGACATTTTTGTTATGTAAGGTTTTTCATTAATTAAACAGATACCGCACAGCAAACTTGATAATACTAATGGAAAAGCCTTGGAGGAACAATGGTATTGTGCTTTATACCTTTCGATCGAATAAGTGTTCTGCACTTATTCCTATCATATGCATACTCTGTTCAGGTCGGGGCAACCAAGAACAAGATACATCAGTTGATGCTGATCCTGAATAATGTACTTTTAATAAATTTAATTAGTCATCAAATTGAAAAGATTTTAAGTTAACTTAGACTACATATTCTGGCCTCTAGGAAAAAATCACTTATGGTTCCGAGTTTGATTAGGTAGGTACTCTATGTTCACCCATTTTCTAACCAACACTCAAAATCAATTATTTGCAATCAGAAAAAACAGATAAGTCTGTGATGAAAACTGCAAAACGTGAAATAGGTAAATCAAAATAAAATGAGATTAGAAGTTACCTAGGACACAAATATAATACAAATTCAGCGATGTTGGCACGAATATTGCCGGTTTTTAAATTAACACAATGAAAGTATAATTTATTATGTAAGAAACTCTTATTAAATATTAATTAACTTTATCCAAAACCTTACAGTACCAACACAGATACTATGGTACCTACCTCTCAAGGACCATATGTCAAACCTCTTCCTCTCTGAACCATTGGATCAAGCAACAACATACGTTTTTCCTACAAACATCGCCTTCTAAAATTAGTAATATTTTTATTTTGAAATGTTTAATCAATATTTTAACACTCTCTCAGTCAAATAAAATGTCAAACAATGTATTTATTCAACTTTTTTCACTAAGAGACTTTCTATATCACGTGTACAACGCCCTGAACTTGAGTCCCCATAAGACATCAATACATTAATTTTTAAATTAGCCGCCAATTTGAGATCATAACCTAAATAATATGGTCAATTAAGTGAAGTCAGAATGTCATCAATATTGGTTGTCAATCAAGTTTCAGATACTGATATTATATCGTATTTTTTACTGTAAATGATATAAAAGGAGTTATGTGAGGAATTCTAGTTGACAATTTTATTTTAAAAGCGTTGACCGGGAAAAATACCCTAAAACTATATGTTCTACACGCCAATGGTTGGAAATGACATTGGGCGCACGTTATGCTTTTATCTGTAAACATCGCTCGGCCCTGTAATGGCCACCATTGTGCAGGCTAATTTATGGGTCAATATCAGCAGTGGAGACCGATCGAATTTTCATAATCACTAGTGAACTGCAACGGAATGCACAATTTTTCAACCACGTTCGCTGATGATGCGCTGTAAGTTGGTAACATACGCAATACATAGGTAACCCATCATCCGCTAGGGGGTTCTAAAACAACCTTTTAATTAACCCTATAAAATGACTAAAGCGCAAGCATTTCACAAAAGACTGGATATGCAAGACTGGACTGGATAATCATTTTATGTACATTTTTCTAAAAAAAATATGAAAATTGAACTTAAAATAAAAAATTATGAGACCTTATATTTTACCAACTTGTGGCGTTTTTTGCACCTGAGTGTAGTATTCCGTGCTTGTACCTTAACTGTATTATGAGGATGACGCACTTTCCCAGGTAAAAAGTAGAATTGAAAGAACAAAAGCAAACATTTGTAACTGCATTAAATATGTGCTTTTCCACAACCTTTTCATTTTATAGGCAAGAGAACTGAAGTTTCACTCTGCAGACGTGGAAACCAGCCACGGGGAGAGAGTGTGGGGGCAGGTGGTCCGCAGCCACGGTGAAACCGGAAGTTGCTCCTCGAGGGAATCGGAGCCTGGAGCGGGAATGTGTGATGCTTCCGTTATGATAAGAGGACGAACGGACTGTCAAAGTTACTACTAAGTATAAACGAATAATAACCTGGCTGTTGGAGGATTGGAGCGTCATACAGTTCATGAACAAATATTTCAAATTTGCAAATTATTGCAATTTATCTGAAGGTGGTTGGATAAACGGAAACGTTTGTTGAATGAATAATATATTTTATATTTACTGTTCTCGAAACTTCCGAGAACTCATCATTATCCAAACTTACGACGCAATACATTTTGTTAATCGCAAATTAGATTTAAGAGGAAAGGCCGGCCCTGCCGTCAACTTTTTTAATTACCCTTCTTTTCACGGAACTTTGCAATTTACGACGATATTTCGCCAACTTTTAAATAAAACGGATTTTAATTTATGGACGAGGCATAAAATTGGAACAATAGGTTTAGTAGTTACTTTATTTTTAAGGGGAGCCTGTGGCCATAAAACGTTATTATCCCCCTTGGCGAGGGATTTTATATCAACACTCGATTGTACTCGAAAAGTTTGACAGTAATTCACAGCTTTGCAGCTTAATTACAAAACATTTACACGAATAGTGTGTTGAAGATAATACCAGAAACCTTAATTTTTTAATAATTATCTAAATTCGTAAAACTCTGATCTGAAATAATCTAATAAAATGCTTCTCCAGGGTCGTAGCTACGGGGGTGCCAGATGGTGCCAGGCACCGTCTAAAATGATTTGACACCCTCTATGACTTCGAATCTAACAAAAAATTATAATAAAACGCTGATTATAATTTATTAATTTATCATAGGTAATAGTTATTTACTGAACAAGTGCGGAAAATTATACTTTTCCGCACGCTGATTGCAGCTGATGCTCAATTTTTTATTATGATAAAGAACGTAAAATAGGTAATTATGACGCAGAAGGAGAGTAAAAAAGAGAGAGGGAGAAGGGGTAAAAATTGTTTTTTAAATATCTAGGCTCCCTTTTAACATGCGACTGAAGTCGAGGGGGAGTACCGTTGGAGAGGGAGGGGGAGTACCGTCATGTGGAGCGCCAAAACTTTGCTCCACATGACTTTTGTCGGATCCGAAAGGGTTATCATGTGGGGGGCGCGGGCGGGGCAAACATTTTCGAGGCAGAATTTTTTGCAATAGCTCCATATAATCTAGTGCAGTGTTATTCAACCTTTATCATCATGCGACCCCCCTGGTATGAAAAAATATTTCGCGACCCCCCGACCCATCGCTTTTTTATCATGTATGTATGTGTATGTTACAGTGTTACAAATATTGATTCCATACGACGTTTTTATGCGTCTCCATAATTAGGACTCGGATATAAGTACATAATATAGTACGTAAAACACATTATTTTACAATTACATACATCGAATATGTCGCCATTTGATAACTAACTAACGCAATTTTTGACTTATTTGAGCTTTCTGACTTATTTGAGCATTTAAATATCTTCAATAAAAGTCTTCAAGGGAGAGATGAAAATGTCATCACTGCAAAACACAAAATACATGGCTTTACAAAAAAAATTGACTTGTGGTCGTCGTCTATAAATCAAAGTAACTTTGATTCATTTTCGTCGACACAATCTTTTACTGAAGAAGTCGGATGTGAGATAAACATCAAGTCATATACTTATACCTGGTATGAAAATGGTGTTAGATAATTTGAAAGAAGAATTGTGTCATTACTTCTCAGTGCAAGAAACATCGGAGAACACTGAGCAGAGGTGGATCTTAAATCCGTTTTTAAATGCAGCTATAGGCTAATTTGCCAACTAAGCTCAAAGAGAATCTGCTAGAATTATCTGCCGATGGGATGTTACACATGCAATTCAAGTCTGCTAATTTGGATACCTTTTGGTTAAGGAGAAAAACAGAATACCCGGAATTGACAACTGAGGCTTTGAAGTGTTTGATTCCATTTGCCACCTCGTACTTATGCGCGTTGACATTTTCATCAATGGCCCAAAAAAAAAGTAAGCAAAGAAATCTCTTAAATTTGGAAAACGATTTAATTCTATGTGTAACAAATACAGATCCACGATGGGAGAAATTGGTTAATCAAAAACAAGCACAACCTTCGCATTAACATGAGTCTTAGGATTTTATTTTTTGTTAACTTGTTTGTATTAACATACAAATGTTTATGAGTATATCCTTTTGTTAAAATTATCTTACATCTTACTTAATAAATCGATATTTTTAATCTTTATTGTTTTTTTACTAAAGTTCTCTCGACCTCTGGCGACCCCCCTACAGAAGCTTCGCGACCCCCCAGGGGGTCGCGACCCACAGGTTCAAAAACACTGATCTAGTGAAATGTGTGTCACTCGAAATTTTAATCAACAGCTTTGTTATTAACAATTTCATGCGAAAAATCGCTGTTTTTTTGATTTTTTGCTTATAGAATGAAAACTATCAGGGTAATCGTAATGGTACAAATTGTAGAGAATAAAAATACGAAGAAAATGAACGGTCAAACGACTTAATCGGACCGTTAGTTTAAGAGAAAATCGAAAAAAACCGGCAAAAAACAGTTTTTTCAAAAATTCATCACTCGGTCATTTTTTGAGTTGTAGCGTAGATCCTCGTTTTGAGTTGTAGCGTAGATATGAAGAAAAACGGCCGAGCGGGCGAGAGTAGTTGAAGAGTGGGGGAGAGCAGCGGGCATGGAGAAACGAGTATATATATATATATCTATAATACTACTGTCGTGCCGCGCGTATTTCATGTTCTTTTCGTTCGAATCTCTCAGCAACAAATAAGAATATCGGAACTCATTTCAACAAATATCATGTTCCTGTACTAAGAAAGGATGCGTGAATACTTCGTGCAGTTGTCGCAAACGGTTTGCGATGCACTAATCTATGTATACACTGTGAAGAAGACACGTGTTACAATTTAGAAATAAGTGATGTCTGCGATATCAGACGATGAATGCGAGGAAGATGCTCACAATGATCAGATTGTAATGCAACTCGAAAACTTCTGTGAAAACGAAAATTCTTCTGAAATGGCCTATGTCGACGAAAATTTGGATGATGCTATTTCAATACCTTCGAAAAAGAGAAAAATATTGCAAAATTTTGTATTATTTTATTTTATACATCAGTAAATATGCGTAATAAATATCACGATTTTTTGAACATCCTATCCATACTGATTTTCCTCCTAAAAAGTGCCATAAAAAGTAACCATAATGTTTCTATAAAGATATAACAAAATATAGTGAAATATAGTCAAAAGTGGAATTTATGCCCTCCTGTTTGTTTTTTCAGTGATTTTAACAAAAATCGTGTTTCTCGGAACTAAATACCCCGGAATTAAAAAAAAAATCAGTTCCAATATTCTTCCGAGTTATAAATTTTTGAAAAAACTGTTTTTTTGCCAGTTTTTTCGATCTTCTCCTAAACTAACGGTCCGATTAAGTCGTTTGACCGCTCATTTTCTTCGTATTTTTATTCTCTACAATTTATACCATCACGATTACCCTGATAGTTTTCATTTTATAAGCAGAAAACCAAAAAACAGCGATTTTTCGCATGAAATTATTAATAACAAAGCTGTTGGTTAGAATTTCGAGTGACAAACATGTCACTAGATTATATGGAGCTATTCACCAAATAATAGCCCAGCCGGTTTTCCGCTAACACCTTTGTCACAAAATGCATACTCCAAAATCTATGTAGCTTGGCCTAAAATATCCGATAACTGCTTCAATTGCGAAAGAAGTGTGCTGGAGGTTACTAATTATGTGGTGAGAGCTCGGGAATGGCCACGTTTCGATCAGCTGTGGAGCAAAGAGGAGACACGGAGCGCCAGGAATCATTGGGAGAAGTGAATTCTGTAGTCTCTATCTTAAATGTTACAAAAGCTACCTGCACCCAACGGTTTTTAAGTACCCACTGCTTAAAACGCATACAAAAGATCAGCGAGGTAGGTAATGTCATAATAATATACCTGTCTACTGTACTACACAGACACTTAAATAAATGGAAATAATTATCGACAAATGATATTAATATCCGAAACTGAAACTGACATAACAGAAAGCTCAATATGACATAGATGATATGTGACCATAGCAAGTCTGTCCTTTTCTGTTATTGGAGATAAATAATTGATATTTTTCATTTTGCTTCAATTCAAATGTAATTAATATAAACTGTAAACAGAATCATTACATTTTATAATAATGATGTGCAATTAATATACTACTTAATAAAAGTGAAATTCAGACGAGTGAATATTAACCAGAAACTGTCGTCTCTGCATTAGTAAATTACGGCCTCAGAAGGAACGAGAATTAATAAAGTTTTCTGGTCTAGGCATAATCTCTATTCTAAAAGATTAAATTTACATTTATAAAAGTAGACTCTGGCAGAAAGTTTTAGAGACAGGAAAGGATTAATTATTTAATTTTTCATTTATAGAAGTTCTTGTAGCCCAAATGGAAAGATATAAGAAACATGAGGCAAACTTTTAGTTTTCACATAACGATTCGACTTTTTACTCTGCCTCTGAAATAAATAACATTTATACCAGCATAAATAATGTTACCTTAAAGAGTTGGAATGGTGTCTATGCTTTAAAATTGATAACGTGCCCTCCATTTGAGGCTACAGCTTTGAAAGAAAAAAATCAAAAAACGTATATTTTCAAGAAGATAATATTGCCTTGAATCTACTATACCCAGGTTGCCAAATTATAGCTACAATCTCATACATTTGAAATATAATTCAATGGAATTTCGTACAATATTGTACATTTGCATAAAGACCTGCTGATTATCATAATTTTCCCAGAGAAAGCTGTATTATTATGGTTGCTCTCGTAATATTAGAAAAGTGTTTTAATATAAATATATTCATATAAAGTATACACTACCTTTATAGAAATTATGTACTATTTATTATGTATAGGAAGGGTGTACAAAACGACATAGTGGGGTATAACGACATACTGTGTTTCGAGCATACTGGTTTACATTTAGTTCGACTTCATCAGTCAGCAGCACTGTATGCTCGATTATTCTATTTTTAACCTATAAAAGTAAAATGTGTTTTAAGATTTGATGTAACTGTTGATTTGATGTAACGAACTGGTAGTTAACATTTTTATGATGGGTTATAGGATTATTGCTCTTAGGATTTAGCATGTTTCAGATTTGTTAATTAAATTTTTGTTTTGGTAAAAATTGCGTTTGTTTATATTATGTTTACGTAGGGCAAAATGACATAGTATAGTAATATTAAACCCCAGTTAGACACAGAAAATGAACCTTTTTCTGCAGACGAGGAAGACGACTGTGCTTGTATTTATTCCACAGAGCCCTACAAAAAAAATCGCAACATGGTGAGATGTGGTTATGTTGTTGTTCATGTTGTTTGTCGAATGCGATTGTAGTACAATTTTGTTGGAACTCGGATGAGAACACACACGTAACGGTCTTCCGTAAGTACGAGTTGTCCGTCTTCTCTTAATGGATATTTCACTTGTTTACTAGACTGTATTTTTTTCTAAGGGAACAAAATAAGTATTAGAATATTCTCATAGCTTTAGATAGAATAGTATAACAATTATTCTATCAAGTTTAGCAGAACCTATTTAACGAAAATTATTATTTTTTTAAGTACTTATTCAGCGTTCTTATATTTTTTTTACCAAGGTTTTTGCTATTTTCACATACTAAATTATCTAAGTTTAAATATTAGGAAAATATTTCATTCACAAGATCCGGAATAAAATTACAAGTTTACTTACTATCCATGACTCTATTTTAAGTATGTTAAAATGGCAATCAAATTCAAGTTCAAATATTAGCAAAATATTTTTAGTCATAAAATACGGAACATACTATACTATAAAAATGAAAAATGTCCGAAAATTGAATGGTTTTTCAAGTTTTTAACAATGATCCGGAGAGCTTTCAAGGTGGAAAACTTGGATTTGTCATTACCACTTCATCACATACAACATATAAAAATCAGAACTACATCACCTGATGCAAGGGAAAATATGCCAATTCCATTGACTATAGTGGGAGCTCCTGCGTAAAATTTCGGCGGATCGACGGGGAACGACAGCGTCTTTGCTAACGGAGAATTAAGCCGTGCTTCGTACTTTTAAAATAGGTTAGTTTTCGGAGAGTCATATAAACAGAACTGAGTTAGGACCTACTAAAAAGGAAATATATCTCTATAGTTAACGTTCACTTAAAAATCTAAATTATACTGCGTACACATAGTAAAAAGTGGTTTGCGAAATTTTCACTTCATGGCATTACAGTGAACTAAGCTCGGCCGAAATTTTGGAACGTATTAGAGGACAGATCTCAAGGGTTCAAGTAAAAAAAATCCATAATAGTAGTAACTTATTGAGCTTACTTCAACTAAACAATTTACTTATAAATACTTGCAATTTATAAAAATTTCTTATAATTTGCCTTTTTAATAAGCTTTTATTACTCTCTTTCATTTTGAAATAGGGTATAGTAAAACATCAGAAACATGAGTCATATAAAAATTACTCTTTTATGTTTTATTAAAAGTGTTCCATTTTCATATGACTCGAATCGGTACATCATAGAATGCAATATATACCAGTGTTGTAAAAACTCATGTGTATACATTGAAATTGAATATTGAATAAATTATATATATATATATAGATATATATATATATATATATATATATATATATATATATATATATATATATATATATATATATATATATATATATATATATATATATATATATATATATATATATATATATATATATATATACATGCACACATCAAAAGATATGCATAGGAATTCTAATAATGAAGATACACGAGCATCCATGGAAATGGAAAACAATTTTAAAGCCCTTTTATATTTTAATTAACATTGCTTTTATCATGTGCGTTGCATATATATGATTAACAAACCAACATATGCGGAAACTCATAACTGAGGCCTGCAGCCTGTTTGTTGTACACAGCAGACGTTAACTATTATATTATTACGTTGTCGTATTTGTGAATAATTAAGCTATTGTATTAATAATTATTATTAACATCATAAAGTCATACTACTGAATTGTAGTTTAGTATATTATTATATTACCTACTATATGTTAAATAAAAAGAGGTAAAAAAAACTTTTAACTTAAAAGGTTTTATTTTAAATCATCAGTTGTGCTAAAAACTACAAAATAATTAGAACACAAACCTGGACCTTCCTAAGATTCTGACGTCTGGTAATAAATAAAAAACGTGGGGCGCATTTGAAATATGATTTGTGTGTGCCCCACTATTTTATTCCATCAATGATTTAAAATAAAACCATTTAGGTTAAAAGTTTTTAAACCTATTTTTATTTTGTGGTTTTTAGTTTTTTAAGTTCCAATGTTCCTCCTGCCTCCATGATCAAACCCTCGGCACCAAGTATAATGTATGGGACTCGTTAAAAGCAACCAAATGAGTCCAGTAAGCGTAAACAACCCCAAGTACCTCAAACTTGGTACTTGGGGTTGACCTAAAACACCGCGAAGCTTCAAGTTTGAGACAAATGGGTTCATAATTAGGATAGTCCGCCATTTTAGATCCGCCAATTGGATTTTTTTAAGTTTAAGTCAAAAATTGTCTTGATTGACCTTAAACACCGTAAAGTTTCAAGTCTGAGACAAATCGATTTATAGATAGACAAGTCCGCCATTTTTTATGCGCCATTTTGATTTTTTTTGTAATAAAAAATATTAAATTGTATTTTCACCGGAACACTATATACCTACCTAATTTCAAGTATCTAGCTCATCGAGAAGTAGTTTACAAAAGCTGTGACAAGATTTAAAACAAGTATACGAAGTCAAGCTGAATAAAACCGTTCAAAAAGAAGAAACGTTTAGATATTATTAAACCTAAGGAAATTCTGAAGGAAACTAAAGAACAACAGCAAAAACAGTCTTGAGGATAGGAAGAAATAAATAAATAGTATAAATAGTATAAATGAATTAACTACCATCAAGGTGAAGTAGAATAGAAAAAGTAGACCGAATATGAAATGAAAATTATATCGGATTGTGTGTATAAGATGTTTGAAGTTGACTGTAAACAGTCGAGGAAAGATGTACCTAATTTAAAAATCCATGCATGCAAAATATGCAAAAAAATACATATCTGTTAACTATATATTATACACTTATTTAAAATATACCATTATATACTTACATAAGAATCAGTGTCGGGTTTAGTGGTAAAAACAAAGTTGACCTTAGATATTGTTACATCGAATTAGGCATTGTGTTGTTAGCATTGTAGCCGATCGGGTGCTCTGGCCGTTGCCCTAGCGTTATATTAAGTGAGAAATAAAATACCAGAAGTGGGATAGACCCTGTGACGTATTAGTGGATAGCTCAGATTGTGTAAATTCTTTTGTAAGCAAATAGTGGTGTAATCCCGAGTAAGTCGTTCTCGCCGAATTCGTCTTCGAGTTCAACGGAAAGCAGAGCAGAATAAAATAATCCACGACTGGAGATAAGTAAACTTACAAAAGATAAAACATGAATTATCTCACAAGCTGATTTAACACACATATAAGGAATGCTGATGCTGATGAGCTGAGATGCTGATTCATAGATTTTATTTTTCACGGCAGTCAGTAATTAGGATCCATTTGAATACGTTGTATACTTGTAACACTTGATTTTATAATTCATAAATAATAAATTGTTTTAAAAAGGGACTTTGTGTGATCAAAAATATAATTCATGCAATGTTAATGTTTGAGCTTCGAATGCAATCGAATGAAAAAATTGCCATATTTTATTGCAAAGGTATTGATAATTATATTGATCACCGCGTTACCAATTGTGACCAACCTACTATAAAATATAAACTTTGCAACATGGTCACACTCAGAAATAATGCTTAAATACCTCCCGATCATTTTGTAATGTATCCATTCAGGACAAGTGAGCGCTAGTAAGTTATAAGTTAGTTTAGATGATCCAAGTAAAGAACAGTTGGCCCTTAGTAGAAAATTATGAAATTTTAACATATTGTAGTTTATATAAAAGGAAATAATTTTATCATTGAAAGAAAGTCGTAATTATACAGGCTTTATCTGAAAATAAATGTTAAAAATAGTGGTTTTAAGATATCGCATATTTATTACTGGCATCAGATATAAAATCTAGTATTATAAATATTTCAAATATCTATTTTTATTATACAACGTGTAGTACAGATTAAACTTGTATAGTTGCTATATCATACAGGGGGGTGTTCCAAAATTCATCATAGGCGTTTAGTATTCTTATAACAGAGAAATATTAAATATATTTTAGGTGCTATTTAATATGTCGCAATTATTTAGGTGGATTTGGGTCCTATCTACTTATGCGATATATTTTATGTTAAGTTTAGACATAAAATTATACAAGAAATAGAATACTAACTTCTATTAGGTACATCATACATTGTTTCAAAAAATATTACGATTAATAAGCACGTTTAGAAAAATATGACTCGATTGTTTTAACTCGAATGTTTCAAAAAATTACGTTTGTCGGTTAGAAAAGAATAGCGAAAGGTAGAACTTTTCTATCTACTTCAAGTAAGCGGCCAGAAGAATAACCGTTTTAGTTACCTACTTTTTAAAATGCTGACCTCCTTTTTTCTACTATAAAATGATAATAAACGTTGTACATGTTGTAAAACGAATAGAAATAACTGCCTTGATTCTTACCCTATAGATATGCAACACTTTTTACGTTCAAGTTTGCATAGTAGCAAAGCATAAAATTGCACAGAAAAATACCTAATGAAGTCTTTAATTTAACCTAAAAAGCAGTACAACGTACATAACAACCTTATTTACTTACTACTTAAACTTACTTTAATTTACAAAAATGTACTTATATATGACTACATTGTCTCTAAATATTTTACGTTAATAGTAAAATTGGAACAATTTTGTATAACTATCGGTCGGTTTAAACTTTCTAAGCCTAGTGCAACATCTTCAGTTAGAGTGGATTTGAGCTTATGTGTTTAGTGTATACTGTTTGAGTAATAGTAGTGGTCAAGCCTGTGTCTAAAATGCTATATTTTTGTGAATGTTGTGACGTTATTGTGTTTCGAACCGTAGAAGTATCGGGTATGTGACACAATATTTTGTTAGCTATTTCTATTAGATCCTATTTCTGTTAGCTAAGTTTGTTATTCCTACGAATTGTATATCGTACTTGTGTATTTCGTCCTTGTGACATAAACTACTATTTTATCCATGAAAATAACATAATAACAAAATTGTGTAATTTTGCAGATTAACGCGATTTATTTAATGCCAGTACCTGTTAAGTATCTTTTACCACTTGCCGGTAACCAAATTATTCGACTACGTAATACATTGTCGTACCTTGATGACGCGCTTTCCGCAAATAGATTATTTTGTTCAAATTCTCAATTACTATATACTTTAAAGCGAAGGTACGCCTTTTAAAAATTTCTATATGTGAAAGAAAATAAAAATAGGTTTTGCTAAAACACGAATATTATTAGCCAACTTCAAAGGACGGTTTGTTTGTATCATTACGGTGTAAGTAAAGTGAATATCTCTGGTAGATTATACGTACATTGTTTAGAAACTCCATTTGTAAATATAAGCGGTAATTTGAGCAATATTGTAGGAATCATTAACGCCTAATGACAACAGCGGTTTCAACCACAACAGTTACAAGGCACAGAGTATAGGATCGATATATACATTACATAAACTATATGGTTACATAAGTGGAGATCTCGTTGAATTTCCAAGTAACAATTTAGTAGCTGTAAACTGTTGATGTTTACTTTCGTGGCAGTTATTGATTGGGCGATGGCGTCTGGGCATCTCATGCACCTTTACATTTATGATTACTAAAGATATATAATTAATTTCAACCTTGCACCTTTGCATTTATGATTACTAAAGATATATAATATATATATATATATATATATATATATATATATATATATATATATATATATATATATATATATATATATATATATATATATATATATATATATATATGTATGTAAAGATATATATATATATATATATATATATATATATATATATATATATATATATATATATATATATATATATATATATATATATATATATATATATATATATATATATATATATATATATATATATACATATATATATATATATATATATATATATATATATATATATATATATATATATATATATATATATATATATATATATATATATATATATATATATATATATATATTTATATATTTATATCTTTATATATTTTTGAAGGGTTTATCTTGGGATAGTAGCAATAAAACGACTGATTATATTACTTGACGTTTCGGTCCCTTTCTTGGGCCTTTTTCAATTATGTGTATTTCATTTATGTCATATTTGACATAGGCAAAAATGACAGTTTTAATTAATTTTTAATTCATTATTTAATTAAATTATATATTATACTATATAATAAATAAACTTAGCATTTGTTAGTTCGTGTACCAACCAGTGATATCAAGCAAAGTGATAAGTTTTTGTGCATGGTAATAAAAATGATTAACATAATTTTCAAAGGTAATAACAATTTTAAACTTATATTTTAAATATTTTAAAGTAATACAATTTTATATTCCACAGAATTCAATAAATTTAATAAAATATTGCAAGACCTAAAATTCACTACTTTGAAAAAGTAACTTCATTTTAAAAAAGGTATTCTTGCTAGAAATTTATCATAGACCTCATTGAACCCGCTCTAGGACTAAAGAGTGGTCATGTTTTAAGTAATCTTTCTAGTAAAAATAGAAATTAGTGTTCATTGAACTGACGCCCATAGAACGAAGAAGGATTCAATAGTCTAAGTAACCTGAAATAGTGTAAGTATCCTGTAAGCAGATCAAATATGTCCTCATCATACTCTTACTTTTACAATATCTCATTTTATACAAATTTATCTAAAACAACGTACAGAGCATTCACATATTTACATAATATATTACAATTAATCAAACCCAAACTGGGGTATATATATATATATATATATATATATATATATATATATATATATATATATATATATATATATATATATATATATATATATATATATATATGTGTGTGTGTGTGTGTGTGTAATTTGTAAATATGTATGTTGTAATTTTTTTAAATAAATATAAAATATTATCGAACTCTCAATATGGTTTTAGAGAGGAACGATCGACTGATGACGCGATTCATCAATTAATATCATATGTCTATGAGGCATTGGATAAAAAACTCCTATAATCAGCATATTTCTCGACCTTTCTAAATCCTTTGATACTGTGTGTCATAAAAGACTGTTGAATAAATTAAATAAATATGGAATACGTGGAAAATCGTATAAAATATTTGGAAGCTATCTATCACACAGAGAGCAGCTGGTCCAACTGGATGATGTTCAGAGTGATTTGCAGACGGTTACCTATGGTGTTCCCCAAGGGACGGTATTGGGACCAATCCTTTTCACTGTTTACATCATCAGTTTATTAAGCCTTAAAACACATGGTAAGATTATCAGTTTTGACGATACAGCTGTTGTATATACGTCATCTTCGCGGCTAAACCTAAAAAGAGAAATAGAAAATGAGTTTCCAGAAATTGTTAAATGATTGCAGTATAACAAGCTGGCCTTAAATTATGGAAAGACAATGTACTTACCTTTTGTTTCTTACAACACAGGTCTCCCTGAGTTGGGTCCTTTAGAAATGTTACCGATGTACTGAAGTGTTGAGCTTAGTATTTATAAAGCTATTATTGTCACAAAAATTGATGGGCTATTAAGAGCACCATGAAGTCTACTGTATGTTGTTACTGTGTCAATGTTTAGTTAGTGGAAAATATATTTAAACTAAATCTGTGACGAAGAGGTATAGGCGCAAATTGCGTATCAACGAAACTTACTCTATTTTCAATTATTTAAAATTTTACGAAAGGAGTAATGAATCCACTCTATAAAATTAATAGTGCTTAGTTTCTTGCTAGGAAGTTAACAATGCACACTAAGCAATCCGGTGGTTTTTGAGGTAGCGACTTGCACGTTTGTCATTTATTCCCCGACGTTTGCAGGGATAACACGGGATAAATCTTTCTTCGGGAACCTTAGCAATAGCGATCGTTAGTCCCAGACGCGTCATATAGGTCAACCGCACAGAGAGAACTTTCGGGAGATTTATGTCAAATTCATAAATACCATTTATATCAGCCGCTTAAATCTCCCCGGTTAAGCGGATTCGACCCGGGGTCGCCGGATTATTAGCCCCATTTATAAGCGGGGATAACCGAACCGATCGCTGGAGTGCGACTAAAAGAATGGGTCCTACATTAACTCTTCCAGTCGCAATTAGTTCGGTTTATGCAAATAATTTCGATCATAAACTTATTATATTACTAGACCCCTTAAGTTTGTTCATTGAAGATTATTCAGTTTGGAAAATATTTAATACAAAAGGTTAAAATATTTTAAATCTTACAAAAAATCATTTTTAAATTAAATTCTTTTAAACCCCTGGTTTGGGGAAACATTAATTGACTGGCATTGACGTATAACAAAGCATATTTACTTTCAACTTAAATACTATGAAAACTTACAGCTTATTCATCCATTGGTAAGGCTACCATGATTTTAGAAATAAATTATTTGATTTTAGGTGAACGGAGAGCAGCAAGAGAGTTTGACCATTTTGACCACTCTAGTGGAGATTGGTCAAAATGGCCAATCTTTCGTGCGCGGCTATCTCGAGAGCGGCAATGTCGCTTTGTGCTCGAATTACACACATGATTTTTTCTACAACCGATGTTTTTATAAAAATTTTTGATAAAATAGCTATTTTCTACAATCGAGCGCAAAGTACAAATTTGCGCCACCAAAAGAAACACGAAGTAGCTCTTTTCAGATGAGCGAGCATTTTGTTTGTCGCTCAGCGAGCGGCAAAGCGTACTTTGCACTCGGTTGTAGAAAAATAGCTATTGTGTTTAATCGAGGTTTAAATACGGTGGAAAAAACGGTTAGCCGATTTCAAATTTTTAAATGTTTATTTTTTTGTGTACATTTTTGTGCAAGATTTAAAATTAAGTTGATCCTAGTGATAAAATGAGCATAATATTGTGAGCACTGGCTTTCACATGCACACAAAAGAGTATACGGACCATTTTAAACATGACGAAACAGGCATCTAGCTCTTGCAGGGCACTAATTCTTTTGTATTTGTATTATTATATCAAATTTTTCTCAGCCCCACTGACATGAATCTGGGATCATATTCCTCGGGTTTACTATTCAGCCAATTTTTCCAAGTGTTATAGGTATATTGAAAAATTGCGGAATATTTTCAATATTTCTATTTCGTTAGGGTAAAAGGTATCTCACGAGCCTGATGGTCTGCTCAGCTTAGTCACCAGAGGAATTGATTCTCCGTCATCGCATCAAATTATAGAAAGAAAAAATTACCAGTATCAGGTTTATCTTTACAATAAATTTGGATGCAATAAAATATGTATTAATTTCCACTTGAGCAAGATATCGAGACCAAAATTTATAACTAAAGTGAAGTAAATAAAAATAATTAAATTAATAGTTCAATGAGCTTTAATTAGATATTAAATCCAACTAAAAAGAAAAATATTCGCTCAAATGGCGAATACTTACTTATTTGTTCAAGTACTTAGGTTGATTGATAAATTATTTATTTAATAAAACATCTCAACTGGAGATGAAAGTGAAATTTAAAAGATATATGTATACATACACATGTATACATAATACTATAATATTAAAACTATTGAAAGTAATGACAAAACTACAGTAAGTTTGATTTTATATTCCCAAAAATTGAGGATATACGTTTATAAAATTATCAGTAAAAAAGTTAATAAGGAAAATAATGTGGTATGCAAATTAAAACTACACGATAAAACGTATAGAAAGGTAAGATAAATGCTCCTCGCCGATATGTGAAATTTAAAGAAAATGTGGCCTAAGCCATAATAGTAATTTCTACTAAAAATATGAAAATATGGATTTATTCGGTATAATTATAAGCCTTGCTTTCAGAACCTACAAGGTGGTACAAGATCGTACTGTAAGGTAAGATAAAATATTAATTTAAATATTCATTTAATTTTTACAACAATAAAAACACAATACACGCTATACATAAAGCGCTATAATATACCGAGACCAATATAGATATATACTCGTGGGTATATGTATCCACAGCCCATCCAAAGTATGGACCTTTGCTGGTGTTAAGGCAATAAAATTAAATGTAGCCAAACGCCTATTTCAACATCGAAACACAGTGAGAAGATAAGTCGTATAATTCGACGTAATTTCCATACGGAAATCTATATTCCAGCTAATAGGGTTTAGCTGTAGAACATGTAGAACACACATACATTATATTAGTTAATAGAAAATATGTAGATAGCTTGTAGTTTCTGAATCACTCACTAACAAACCGAAAATATAACCGCCAAGTTATCAAACTATGCGAACAAAAGCAAACGAAAATGGCTAGGAGACTTTTTTTGCTGTGGCGTGGCTTATTTATAGGTTATAGCCTTCTGGGCATTATATTGTTTGAATGATTGTATGAGTTTCTGCGCTGCAGTTTCGCGTTGAAAAAAAATATCTCCGAAACTGAAAGACAGCATTGTGTAAATACTGTTTTTTGAAGACAATAAAGTTTGGAAAATGTATGATTTTGGGGTATTTTACGAAACACTAGCTTCCTACTCGATGGATCTAGCTATTTCGAACTGTGTTTTTTATGTGGTATTTCGATCTCCTTATCTTGTTCCTGCAATGTTTTCACATGATCCATAAGAATTTACTACTTCTCGCAGCTAAGCTTGCGATTGTAAGATAACACGTTGTGTCGTATGCATGATTCATTAAGTAATTGTACATAATGTATATCAATTATTGCATTGTCTTTATTTTGCATTAGTACCTGGTATACAAACATAATTATTATTACACGTGCTTGCTTACGCTTGTTAGCAGAAATATACAATTCGAAATGCTCTGTGTACCTATATAAAAAGGCCCTGCCTCCCACCAAGCAATAATTACGAGCGTCTAAATACAAGCGAACCATAAAATGCTGCCAAAGGTAAATATTTGCCACCTAATTTATTTCTGAATGAGAGTAATTGGTAAGCTCATAGAACATAGTAAATACAGCCTCTGTATATATAGAAGGCAGCCATGAATTTTGTTCATGTAGAAGACAAACATTTCCCGTTTAATTTCATCGTTTAGTCTAACCTCAAACTTTCGTAGGTAACAGAGCGCAATTGTATGTACTTTTTAAACGAGTCGTATTATGTTCCTTGGTAAATCTAAACTTAGAGATATCTAAACAGGAATCGACCCTGAAATTGGTTTCAGTCAGCCAGCGCCATTCACATTTCTTAGAGTTTTTGAGAATAATTAAACCTTAAATATCCCTATAGAGACCCCGGAATCGAACCTGATACCTAACTAGGTACCTTACCTATCCGCTATATCTTGAGGAGTAGGCAGATTGAGGCCTCAGAGATGAACTTTCTTTAACCTAAACACTTACTCACCCCTTTCTACTTGAAAATGGTCCAAAACGTGTAGACTTGAACCTAGTACTTTCCTCCTTTCTTCCTTTTTACATTCCTTTACATTTCCAGAAGTGAAAACTTCTTTAGGCGCCCTCTGCACTTTTATTTTTGTGGGTGTTGAATAAGACTGGGCCGTCATGCGTCACTCTCGGCTCTATCGGGTAAAGCGCGCTTTTAAAGCATTTCAAAGGCTCTTATTGTGGTAGAAATAGTATATACAACCTCCTTCGCCTGTGCAGCATCGAGTACACGCCCAAAACCCCAGAAAATCCGTTAAAAAAATCCGCAAATTCAAAACATTATGACGTACATGTCAGTTCCTGACAGGGGCTTTACAAAAATGAACACAGGCCCTGAAACAGCACCGAAATCGAGGATGTGTGCAAACTTGTAAAGAAGAGACGTATCACTGAGCAAGGTACGTCCTTCACACATCCTTCAACAACCAAGAAGCCAAAGATCACAGCTACAAAATCCGCTGCGGAAATAAAAACGCAAAACAAATTCCAAAGCCTGAATACGGCAGGCAAAACCAACGATAACCAAATACCTGAGATCCTCACCGGCCAAACTAGCAAAGATATGGAGCCCGAGGAAAGAGAAATCGAGCCAAAAGAAGCCAAACCGCCCCAATCATTGTTCCTTTGGGATGGGGCCTTCGACAACCAGAAGCGGATGACCCGAGGAAAGAGAAATCGAGCCAAAAAAAGCCAAACCGCCCCAATCATTGTTGCTTGGGGATGGGGCCTTCGACAACCAGAAGCGGATGACCGAATACTTAAAAATTAACCTTAAATGCAAATTCCACTGGAAACAAGCAATCAGTACGACCATTTTATATACTGAACCGTTAGAAGACTGCATTACTTTTAATTGAGTTAATAGTGTCATAAATTTGTTCAGTTGTAGTTAAAGTAAAATTAAATTGTTCAACAGAATATATTAGAAGATTATCAGAAAAAATTTTTATAGTATCTTGAACATATCCAGCTGGCATATTTTTCACAGAATTTACAAAGAAACTATTAATTTTATTACATTTGAAATGTCATGAAAATTAAGTTCATCAAGATCTTGCCATAAAGTTTTTGAAGTACCTGTTCGTATCCGTAAGTTTAGATAAGCCTTCTTTCCATTTCTTACTGCTTTGGTCGATCCATTTTTAAAAATTTTGTAGGCCATTAAATGTTCCAGTCTGCCCGAATTTTTATATTTCTGTAGAGTTTCATCCCTCATCTTCATCATTAATTTGATATTATCTGTTAACCACGGTGCCTTTGGTTTTGTAGATTTAGCAGTTTTTAGTGGAGCATATTTATTAAACAACGTAATTATTAAATTGTTAAAGTGCAAAAGCTTGTTTTCTATTTCAGACATAAAAAATATATTACCCCAAGCAAGAGATTCTAAATCT
>CAXKVY010000706.1:0-34545 GCA_964058915.1 Tetropium fuscum
ACTCATTATACTGGTTCAATGCCTCATTTTGCGTTCTGTTTTCCTTGATGTCTTATAATTTATTGAGAGATGCAAGGTGTTTTAGAAGAGAAAAAGGTCTTAAAAGGACAAAAACTCAAAAAACATACCTAGAAAAATGGATTACTTTAATCAATAAAACAACGAATAACAGGAAACAAAACAAAAGTAAATAGAGAATTAGTATCTGGTGTTTCCACCCCTTCCGCGAATGACCTCCCGACATCTTTGGTTCATACTTAAAACCAAAGTTCTATATATATATATATATATATATATATATATATATATATATATATATATATATATATATATATATATATATATATATATATATATATATATATATATATATACCAAATATATATATATATATATATATATATATATATATATATATATATATATATATATATATATATATATATATATATATATATATATTGGAATGAGCTGCACCCAATGTCGTCAGTAAAACAAGCAAATCGATGTCTTCTCCAAGTATTATGACATAATCAAATTTGAACGAGTTGTTTTTTGCTGTGTTTAGTGTTTATTGGCACTGGCCCTGTTCCCACCTCACCGCATTCGTTCTGAGCATCACAACTTAACGAGTTTTAACAACCGCGAATCATTTCAATGTGAAACGAGTGTACAGTACACAATAATAAAGTAAGTTTATAGGTAAGTTTTGATATAGGAAGTCTAAAATGTTCACGGTAACTCGTGAATGAGGAATTTCTGCGAAGGCGCTAAAAAGTACTTACATTTACAGCCCCGCTGCATCGAAACTATCTACTTTACAGTAAAAATGAAAAGAGCGTAAATTGTATCAAATTTGGTCCCGTTCATTTTTATATAGAAACATATTTTTGCTAACGCACACGAGAACCGAAATATTTCGAAAAAAATAACTTGTTTTGCAAAAATATGATTTTTTAAAAAATTTCCACAGGAATTTCGAGGTCGCAAAATGGTCATGTTATTTTTGACACTAGACACTACTCCATGCACCAAAAACCAGAACTCCGTAAATTATTTTCAAAAAAAGTACCTGCCGACTGGGCTATTTATGCTATTCTCGAAATTTTACCTGAACTAATGTTTCTAAATAAACTATAAGAATAAATAACGAGACAGTATAAAAAAGGGTCCTTGTATTTGCATCCTTTTGAATCTACGAATGTTTTAATATATCATTGCGTAAAGTCCTCTTGAATAAAATATTAGTAGGTACGTTAACCCGCAAGTTGTTGACAGTTTTGGGACTGGAACTAAATTGTTAAGTTCTCAAAAGTTAAAGAGAAGATTAGCCTGTGAGTGTCAACGTAATGGGTGTGACGCATTATGGTGCCCCGTGTAGAGCAGTCTACGTTACGTGTCATATCTCATTCACGACGAAATGAGTCCTCATAAAGTGGTTTGATAGCTGACTATAAATGCACGCTTACTGGGAACGACTTTCGGACGTGCTCCAACTACTTAAATGGGATTTACTTTTGTGCAAATCTGAATACTTTATAGCATTGTATCAGGAAGAGATAAAATCACTTTAATGCGCGCATAAGACGAACGGCCGTAAAAGACATATTTAAATTAGATATTTTTATATGGGAAACTGCCGACGGATTTTTTGCTTAACTGTATTTTATATGAAATAGGAGGCAGTGGTGGGGGACCTAGCGCGATAAAGATTTAATTAAATGTTGGGCACGTCTTTGTAATTATCTTTTTAGTGCAGAGCAGGGCGTTTAATGAAACATTGACCCCTACATTAATATGTATACAGTAATTTTATGGTATTATTACAAAATTAAATTAAATAATTTTTTTTAAATATTAAGTAGAATTTACATTAGAATTACATATTAAAATGTTCATATTTTAGCAAACATAATACAATATCGGTTTTTGGTGAAGAAGCTACATATGACTTAAATCTAGCAAACACTAATATTAATGACACCACAGAATATTTGGGTCTCAATAATATTGCTTTGGAAGATATTCGATTATCCCTTAAAGAGTTAAAATCAAAATAGTCCTGATGGTATTCCACCGTATATTATTAAAGGATGTAGTGAATTACGTGTAGTGAATTAAGAAGTTTAGTAACGCCAATACATAAAAATGGTTCAAGACAAAATATAGAAAATTATAGACCTATATCTGTACTGTCAGCAGTAGCAAAGGTATTTGAACAAATAATTTATAATTAAGTTAAGTACGCATATGACGGAAAAAATTACCGAATACCAGCATAGTCGCAAAAAAATCAATAGTTACTAATTTAACTGGTAAAGGTACTAGTTTCTCTTCGGATTACTCGAAAGTATTGGTTTTTCTGAAGCATTGATTAAATTATTCACCTCCTACTTAAATGATAGACACTTTATGGTCAGATATCAAAATTTCAATTCAATATCATTTTCTCCAACTTCGAAGTTCCAATCTGGGCCCCATATTGTTTTTATTCTTTATTAATGATCTTCCTGAAGTCATTACTTGTGAGCATTTGTTGTTTGCCGATGATTTTAAACTCTACTCTCAAATTAAATATTCTACAGATTCCATCCATCTTCAACACTGCATTAACAGAATGTCTTCTCGGTGTGAGACAAATCATCTTAAACTAAATATAGCTAGATGTAACGAAATGACTTATACTCGCAAAACTACACCTTATACTCATAACTACTTCATTGGGAATAACATCATCAGCCGAGTTGATGTATTTAAAGATCTGGGTATTTATTTTGACAGCACACTCACTTTTGTTGAACATATAAACCATATTGTTTCTAGTGCCTTTAAATCTTATGGCTTATTTTACCGCAATTGCCGGGACTTTTCCAATATAAGCACCTTCAAATCTCTGTTTTATGCTCTGGTGAGGTCAAAACTAGAATACGGGTCGATTATATCGTATCCGATTTATCACGTTCGTTGTCAACATTTAGAATCGATCCGAAGAAAGTTCTTAAAGTTTTTGATTTTTGCAAGATGGATCTTATCCTCCTAGAGGTCTGGATCAGAATTATTTACTTGCGAGATTTAATTTTGAGTCTTTAGAAACCAGACGCAATATCATGCTAATTAGATTCTTATTTAATATCTTGAATGGCAAGCTTGATTGCCCTGATCTTTTAAATAAAATAAATTTCTAGACAGCAAACTTTATTTTACTGTGTTTCTCCTAATTCAAATATTTTAAGAAAGTCCCCAATATCTCTGATGTGTGAACTGTTCAATCGTATCACTTCTGATTGTGATGTTCACTGTGATAATTTGAAGAGGATATGTAACAGGGTAGCTCGGTTAGCTTAAGTATTAGGTACTTGTTTGATATGTTGTAGTAATTTATATTTTGTTTGTTTTATTTTGCCATATATGCATATTATGCATATACATAATATATTTAGTTTGGCTAATAGGTATTACGTCTTACGTACTGTATTGCTGTTTTGTATTATTTTACTTCTACTTATATTGTTATATTTTAATTATTACTTGTATTGCTTTTATTCCTGTAATTGAAAGAAAAGACCTTTAGTAAGATTTTCGAGATCTTTGGCCTTAAATAACTACAAACGCAAGCGCGATATTGATAGAGACTTTTTAGACAGTGCTTCCAATGTTAAAATAAAGGTGTAAACTAAATTTAGGCTCACTGGGATTATTTTAGCAGATGCTGATTTTTCCGGCCTAATATAGGTAACTGGAGTAATATTAGATTGGCACAGATTGGCAATTATGTTTTTTTTTTGAATTTGAGTATCTGTTTTCGAATCCCAGATCCACTCCGCTATAACTCCTACCTGCTAATTAGCTGAATATAGTTAAATATTTTAAAAATGATTTTCGAAATTTGTTTTTCTTGTAAACATTGCCTTACTAGACAATACCTAATTAATTATTATTATTTACCATGAGAGCAAAATAGTAACAATATAACAGCCAGGCTAACGATTTGATAATTAGCATCACTATCAACACTGACTCCAAAATAAGATGTAAAAAAATTTCCACTCTCTCCTTGACTAAATTTAACAAAAATAATGTAGGATTTGAATAGTCACACTTGTATTTTAATGTCGATTGCAATTTTCTAAATGTTTTACAAGATTTCTTACTAGCAACTATACTTATACGCCAGCATTTACTACTCCACATTATAGTCTATTTGTTATCTATCCCCTGTCGGTAATATCTTTTTTATTTCACTTCCAGCGTCTTACAAGGAATTGGCCAGTAGAGAATAAATTTCATTGATCCGGCTCTGGCTTTCGCGCTACCGGGATTTTTATGAGAAGTCGTACTGGCTCTGAAAGGTTAACAAGCGAAAATTATTTCTTATCCAACTTACTCCGACGCTCTATTCCATTTGCTCTTCGTTGATCTATGGCGCCATGTGCCCCAGCGTCCTTAACTAGATTCGTTTTACAGAACACTAACATTTCTTGAAGTATCTATTTGTTTAAGGTATGAGCATTCTAACGGCTGTAGCTATGGTATTTCGTAGCTCGTCATCTCCTTGCTTTCGTTCGTGTTTCTTTGCATTTCATACTGATATATCTCAAGAGGAAGAAAATTGGAATTCTTTGGCTCAATATATTGTACAACAAGAGAATCACAGACGTCCAAATCAAAATATTATATGAAATTATAACAAAGTTAGAGATCATTATTTATTCACAGTAATGTTATTATTAGTAGCATCTTATTATTAGCAGTAATTTGTAAAAAAAAACATCAAAGGATATAATATAAATCATATAAATTATTTTTATTGTCAGCTTTCTGCGTTAGATAATTATTTCTATAGACAGAACACAAATCAGATACCTACCAGATATCGATATTCGTATTATTTTATTATTCAGTGAATACGCGAGTTATAACATTGTATTACTTTGTCAATTATATGTATTTTAAATTTGTTTATCTCTGCGCTGACCAACATAAAAATGACTTCTCTATTCATTTTGCTGTACGCGATAAAGTTTGATCTTGTGTGAACATTTTATTTTTGGTAGTTCTTCTGTGCAAATACCTAATTGGCGCAACGGAACAGCAACTGGTAAACTCTTTGTTAAGGAACCAGGCGAATTTGAATTCTGCGTGTTCAAGAATGAATTCGTATTCAAGAAGAAGCCCAAAGCAAGTGAGTGTCAAATAAGTATTGTTCACTAGTAAAGGAAGTATGGTACACAATCTCCATCCCGAGGACCCCTGTACTATTGCAGTACGTCCTTTTCCTATGCGACAAATGTACAAAGGAAAGCTAGTTTTAAGAACCTAATTTCCAATGTCTTACTTTTATGAAGTCAATTATTCTATTAATCCTTGAACCACCTCTATACAATTCAAGTTTACTCGGTTATATACCTTTTAGGTAGACAAGTGAGCAAGACAACTGGTTGTTACTGAAACAAGAGATTGAAACAGAGCTGTTGATGTACAATGAAAACAATTTAGAAAGTTTAGAAAGTGACCTCGAAACCTTAAATAATTCAAACCCTATTATACCATTAGACCATTAGACCAGCTCGTTTAAATTTGCAACCAATCATTAACCATGAAACAAGTAAAAATATACGTATCGGAACCTTCGACGGTAATACATTTGCATTAAATGACTTTATATCAGGATGTGATGCATTAATAAATACCTTGACAGACCCTAGCAATACTCTTCAAGGCATTACTTTAAATACTTATTTATTTAGGTCCATTTAAAGCAGAACATGACGAAACGTTGAAAACGTCATTAACCAACAACACCTCAAATACAAGGACAAAGTGCCTCGTGACGTCACCATCCGGAGGCCTATTAGATACTTATGTTATTACGGGCTTTATGTAGTTATCTAGGTAGGTATGTCTGAAATCGTTTTAATGTAGTTTTGGAGATCAATAAAAAGATCAAACTAAACAAAGATATTACGGCATAAATCTATCGGAGTCTATGAAAAACACGGGTAAAGAATAATTTAAATGGTTAACTGTTAACTGTTTCGAAATACAGTCAAGATTAGATGTGTCTAATTATTAGAGTCTAGATGGTTAATTGTTTTAAGAAAACTGAAAAGTAATTCGTCATTAATTTTAGACACAGGAGCAATATGAACAACTTCTTTAAAATTTGAACAAATGCTAGTAATCATAAATGTATACGCAGATGTCGCTAACGAATCGTTATTATTTATTGCAGCACAATATTACCACCTTTATAATCTAAATATGGATCAATGTGAATTTCATCCATTAGTAAACTAACATATTTGTCTTGGTCTTTTAAATATTTGAAGATTTTTTTGTGCATATGTTAAAAAAGTTTTCTTCTCATCAATATGAGGATCAGTTAGAAAACCATTACAGACTCCTTTGATTGTTTCGGGATGGGGCAAAATTATAGGTCCACGATTTCGTAAATATCTATATGCATGAGGACTAATTGTATATAAAATTGAGCAAAAAACCATAATGGTAGTGGAATATCTATAACGTTCTTTTGATAATGTTCGCAATTTAAGTTGATCAGAAATAAATTCAATTCCTTGTGAAACATTTTCGTCCTCTACTTTTTAAGTTTTTAAGTACATTAGACATAAAGTTCACAACATGGTTAAGCTTTGACATGTCTGTATGCATGTCTGAAAATGTATTTCATGTAATTCTGTAAGTTTTTCGTCTTTGCTTTTTCGATACGATATTTTTTTTGACAAGTATTTGGGACAGTTCGGAAATTTACTTGGTACGTCAGTTTCTTTTAACCGAGGTAAAACTAAAATAACTGAAACGATCTCACCAGTTTTTGTATCCTGTTGGGAAATTTTGTAAATAAAATCTTCCTTTTCAAAGTGGCACTCACACACTCGGGAGTTTCTTTCGTTTTCACACTTTCTGCGATACTCTTCGTCTCTGTACCAAAGCCTAAAGATCTAGCAAGTGCAATAAGTCTTACAATTCAGGTAATTGAATCAAAACCAAAATTCGTTTAAAAAAGTCCTCATTATAAAAATCCTACCGACTGCGCCTATTAAGTGTCTGCACACAAGAACTACCAAAAATAAACTATTCACTTTGCTCTACGCAATACAATTTGTTCTTGTGTGAATAGTTTATTTTTGGTAGTTCTTCTCTGCAGACACTTAATTCACGATATTCCTAGTAAATATTTGTTTTAACGGACTGAATTTTCAATCAATGAATAATTTTGAATAGGTAAAACTAGAATTAAAAAACATTTTGAGTTAATTCTAGTTTCGACTTCCTCGCAGTTTCGACTTCTTCGGTAATTTGTCGAAAGATATTGTTCCAAGACATTTTCAACCGGAAAAATGGAGTCGGCAGAAATTCAACAGACGAAAATTTGAGGAAAACATTTAATTTTTCTAACTCGGACACAATAAGAAAAATCAAAAAGGAGCTACCACAAGAATTTGCTGGTCCTTCACCACATATTCTGGTACATTTCTGGTAAATCCGATCGCTGGATAGAAATTTACACATATTTAAATATGTGTCTCTAGCACTATTTGAATATTTGTCAAGATGTTCTCTTCCTGAAGATAAAAGCGAGTGCCTAATGAAAGCATAACCCATTTTCTTTTGTTCATTACGCATTTATGTGCATTTGTTATTTTCTAATAAAAGCAAAGTATTAAACTTATTAAGCAAAATATTCATTTAACAATCAGATTTATTTTAGAAAAATCTTAAAGTCCTTGCCTGTCTTTTCTAGTCCCAACAGCAAGGAAAGTTAATTTCCTCTTCAACTGAAAAATTGTTTCAATTTCGACATAAAGCGAAATAATATTTCTACAGTCAAAATAATATGGAGTACCGCAGCTATTTATGAATATAAATATTAGTATTAATAGTACCAAAAACAATTGGTTTCCAAAGAAAATGTGCAAATTACAGACAGAAAAGTATATGTCTAGATATTTTGTTTATCGTTATGTTGTTAATAACAAAAGATTGACTGAAATATTCGTTGTGATTTTTTGTTTTAAATTTAATTTCTTTATTGCTTTCCTAACAGTTAAATACCGCGTTAATTGTTCAAAGCATTTTGTGTTATAATTTAAATATCTTTTCATGTAATCCTTCATGTTTCGATACATTAAAAAAGGAAAGCACTCGAGAATGGCGCCTTTGTGTGTGCAAAGAATAAGTTGTTTTCTATGAACGGGTGGTTTAGTAATCTTTTCTTGAACAGCACAATCTTTGTTACGTTTTATGCTCTTATCTCCGGGCTTTCACCGGAATAAAGAAATGGTCTATCACAAAAACAACATTGTATTAAAAAAAACGTTTCATCAATTCCATTTACTTTCCACATCCGGGAGTGTAGACACGTGAGGAAAAAATAATCAGCTATTTAATTAGCAGACAAAAAACTGGAAAACTTCGTTGCTTTGCAGTTTTCTTTCCCAGTATCTTTCAGCGATGCCGTAATTTAAAGTTTTGTTTTTCTTGCCCTCCTATCTAATTTAAATTCTTTCACGCTGATCTGGCATTTAATAAAATACTCGGAATTTATTCAAACGTTTAGCTAAACTATATTATTTTATTAAATTTAGGGCATACAACGTATCCCGGCGATCTCTTGAAGTCAAATGTCTCAAAAAGTTATTGAGAAACAGAGGGGATGAAAAGAGGAACGAAAAAATCTTAATTTTAAAATCAGCATTCGCATCAGATAATTTTCAGTTTGTTCGAATATCGTTTGCAAAACGAAAATATTATGATCTTTATTATGGTCCATAGAATTTGATAATGTCAAATTTGATAACTGTGACGTTTTAGTGTACCACAGGGATCAATTCTCGAAACATTCGAATTCTCGAAATCGCCCATCTTATGTGATCCAATTAGATCTGTCATACAACATATAACTATCAAGTGTCGGCTACAGTAACTATATAGACAGTGGCGACAATAGGATAAATGCCACGCCCTCGCCGCCATGTTGAGGCTTATTTCAATTGTGTTAATAAAGGCAATAATCGTTCTTTTTTTCGTTACTATGGAAATATGTAAGAAAACATGTAATCAAAAATACTGATATTTGAAAACAGTTGTCATGTAGACCATTAGAAATTACATATTACTGCTATCTGTTGTAAAATCATTGTTTTGCAATATTTATGCAATAATTTTAAAAAATTGGCAATATATTTAGCGACATTCTTGTGTTCTAAAAATATTTTGTCCCATTCTCACATTTTATTACTCTGTAGGATATAAGAAAACATATAATTAGGAACCATTTTGAGTAATCAGAGGAAAGTCAAGTGCCACATACTAGAATGATTTTAAATTACAAGAATACGTAGATTTATATTCTTAGATTCAACATTTAAAAGAAACGATTTTTCCAAAGAACAAGATTTTCTGATCATGAATTTAATTTGTTCCGGCTCGCGGCTTCAAGAAATTTATTAGTATTTTAATAATATTATCTGGAGATATTCTATAATCACATTTTAAATAGGCAAAATTTTTCACGGTTTGTTTGTGATTATTTTTACGTTTTAATGTATGCCATTTCATTCATTTTGTTTTTTATTTATGGAAAGGGGTTTGGCTTCCGAAAACTCTTTCGATTAGCTACATAATTTGTTTACCATTTGGTTGTTGAATCACAAAGAAGTCAATCTCAAAATTGTAATTATACCATGAAATAATAAAAAAAAAGTTGTAATCATGCAATGGAACAGTGCAACCGTGTTACTGATTTTTATTTTTTGCCTTTGTTGACTAACTACTTGTATAAATACTAAATTAGATAAATAGTAAATTATTTAATGAGTAGTATACATATACACATATATAATAATAATAAATAATAATAATAATAATAACAGTGATAATTCATCTTTAAATACAATTGTATAATACAAATTATAGGAACAAGCACTAGTAATCACAGAAATATCGATAGATACTTGTACGTGATAATGATAAATCACACTAAAATCCAACAAACATTGATAACATACAGTAGACTTCATGGTGCTCTTAATAGCACATCAATTTTTGTGACAATAATAGCTTTATAAGCTATTATTGTCACAAAAGCTCTAAGCAAATTGCTAAGCTCAACACTTCAGTACATCGGTAACATTTCTAACATTTCTACAGATAACTAAATTTATGTGTCTGGTAAATAGAAATTAAATATTTTTTTTTAAATTTAAATTATAATGTGCATTACAGTAGGTAGTTTACTATTCTTATATGCATTGGTTGATTATATTGCTAAATAACAATCTGTCATTTTGACTAATCCATAATCTTAATCTGTTTTTGTAATTATTATAATAATGTATCTCTTGTATTTCTCTAGGGATAAGAATATACAATCTAGGTACCAAGTAAGTAGTACATCTTTTTCCAATTGCTTTTTCACAACGATTGTATAATATAGCTTCAGGTCGGCGTGTATTATAAGGATGTTCATGGGGAGCTAAACTAATTTTACATTGTTTCAAATAAAGCATTATTCTTAGAAAATACAGCTGCCTTAAGTCAAATATATTGGATTCCTTATGCAATGAATTACTAGAATATAAAATATTTCTCTTATATATTATGCTTAAGATCCACTTTTGTACAACATGAACATCATAGAGATAACAGTCATACACACCAACCTCCCCATCCTATAATACCATACGTTAATAACGATTGTATTAAAGAAAAATAAATAATTCTCAATTGCTGAATATTCAAAAATCTCGCAGGTATTTAAATTTAGGTATCAAACCCCTTATCCTTACTACAAGCTGTTTCATTTGTAACTCCCACCTCATATGTCTGTCAATATGAACACCCAGATATTTTACCGAAGAAGATTCAAAAATTTGCATATTGTGACCTACGCTTAAAGGACCCAACTCAGCGAGACCTGTATTGTAAGAAACAAAAGGTATGTACAGGTATGTACAGGTAAATGTAAAGGTAGGGTAAGTCTCTTAAGATTCACACCCCCTTTATCTCACATATCCTTTGCCGATTTAACTCATTCAAAAAAGGAGGGGACGCAGTTTTTGATGAATTTTTATAATCTGAGCACGGATATTAAAAATCTCGTAAGATATACAGGGTGGAAAATAAAACATGATTTTTTTAAATGGAACATCCCGTATATTTTTATACCAAAATAATGTCCTTAATTTTCTGAATCCAAAAATGTGTAATTGTTATATAATCACTCCACCTGTTCGTGAGATATTACTAAAAACTTATCACATTACGGGTGTCAATTATAAAATAAGAACATCAAGATACCTCTGGAAACAATGCATATTTGCATTGTTTATTTGTTGACAGATGTCATCCAGTTTTTTGTGAGATAGTAGTTCACTCTCTTAGATATTAGCGTAAAAAATACGTAGTGTTCGTAAAGAAGCAAGTTATTTTGAAAATGGTATATTCATTGGAAGAGCGAAAAGAGTTACTTGAAATTTATATTCAGTGCAACAAGAATAAGTCTCTTGCTCGGAGGGAGTATGTTAGGTTATTTCGAGAAAGGCTACTTCCTTCCAAAAATAGTTTTAAAAACATTTATGCAAAGTTTAGGAATACCGAATCTCTGAGAGACAAGAAAAGGGAAAGGCGAAGAACAAAAACAGGAGAAGACACAGAACTCAACGCGTTATTATATTTTGCTGAAAATCCATCCAAATCATCCTATGCCGCAGCAATGGAATTGGATATATCATAAAGAAGTGTGATAAAAATATTACATCGCCATAATTTTAAACCATATAGTATTTTGCCCGTTCAATATTTAGACGACAACAACCTTCAAGACAGATTAACCTTCTGCAGAGACATACTTGATAGAATAGAGGAAGATGATGAGTTTCTAAGTCATGTCTTTTGGACTGACGAAAACAGTTTTTCTACTGCGGGAATTTTTAACAGAAAAAATGCACATTACTGAGCAGCGGAAAATCCACATATTGTAAAAAAAAAAATAAAACAAGGATACCAAACTGTAAACGTGTGGTGTGGCATCCACAAGGATGCTATTGTAGGTTCTGTATTTATAAATGGGCCCTTAAATGCACAACGTTATGTGGATATTCTTCAACATCCAGTTGAAAATTATTTAGATAATATTAATTTAGTGGACAACAGATCTGTCATTTGGCAGCAGGATGGAGCACCACCACACTCTGCAAGGAACATCACCGAATACCTAAACAGAAAATATCCTATCTGGATAGGAAGGCACGGTGTTATACATTGGCCCGCTAAAAGTCCGGACTTAACACCTACAGATTTTTTTCTCTGGGGTACGATAAAACAAGATATATACGAAACTGGGGTTTTTAATAATATGAATGAGTTAAAAGAATGCATACCTGTAAAAATTGAGGAATTAAACCAAAATGGTGATATATTTCAAAAGGTGAGAGGTAATTTTATAAAGCGATGCGTATCAGCGATGAAATGTGTATTCAGAATAGTGGTGGTTACGTGGAAAATATTTAATTACGTTACGTGTAAATAAATAAAATTGTGTTACTCTATTGTGTTACTGTATTAATGTTGACTTTTATTTGTTTTTATTAGGCTTATGTTGTTTATTGTTATTACTCGCTACTGTTATTGTCACCTATATATTATTTATTTATTATCTCAATAAATGGCATTGTTTCCAGAGGTATCTTGATATGTTTTTTGTTTTATAATTGACACCCGTAATGTGATAAGTTTCGTCCATCTCTAAAACCATATCGAGAGTTCGATAATATTTTATATTTACTTAAAAAATTACAAAGTCGTTTGTTTATTACTTTTTCTAAAACTTTGAAATATTTTTAGAATGTTTTTAGAATTTTTGGAAAATATCCCACCTCCAAAGTGTTATTTATTAGGTAAGTTAATGGTTGAACAATTTCATGTCGAATTTCTTTTAAAGTGTTTGATTGAATATTAACTGAATTAAGGTACCACAAATGGTTCACTATTTTACTACTTGCGGCTTGAGATATTTCTTTGTCAATATTTTGATAAATAATGTTTAATCTTTACAAAAATCTAAGTCAAGAAGCGATGCTTTACTAATAAATGACGCTTTAAACCAGGCCTTTACATAATCCTTAACAATAAAGAGACATATATCATCAATAGCAATTTTTTCTTTTTTGGCTGTGATGGGCCAGGATGGTCTTGTAAAAACTCTTCTTGGGCTTCAATTATTTCATCTTCATTTTCGTTGGAGTCAGCTGAATTACTGCTTGATGATGGACAGGTGTTATTACTGTTTCATCTAATCTAGCTTTTTCTTGTTGACTTCTTTGCATGCGTTCGGATAATTTCTGTAATTTCTCCTCAGTTGATTTTTCTTGAGAATCAAGTTGGTAATTAATACCATGCATAAATCCAGGACGTCCCTTTTTTCTTTGGTTAATTAAAAACTGTATCTTCATCTATTTTCATCAACTCCAACGCGTTTGCATGAGAAATATCAAAAAGATCGTCCAATTTTCCATTTTTCTTTTCCTCCTACACTGGCCCTTTTAGCCGATTTTTGTTGAACTTGAAGTTCGTCCACTCTGCATAAAGTTTATCTAGTTGTTTAACACAATGAAAATCCTGACGTGTTGGAATGCGAGCTTTATCCCAAAAAACTGACACCTCTTTTATTGTTAATTTAGCACTTTCATGTACACTTATCTTTACTTCACGAATGTTATAAAAGAGCACTTGTAATACCTGTCTATTAGACGGCAATTTATTGCCAATCATTTATGACGAATAGTGTCCAACTAAGTAAATGAAAGTATCATTTCGTAAAGGTCTAACATCAGTCATCGTTAACTACTTTTTCAAAAAGGAACTTACACTAGAACTTATAATGTCACCTCTGTAAAACACAGTTGGAAACTGACATGAAAACCTACCGTAGGTGCATTATATTATATTTCCAAACTTATAAATATTCCAAAACAAATAATTTATAGAAAATAATTACACCAATAAAACATTATGAGAAAAGAGGTTAACCGGTTCAGGTAGATATTTGTATTGTAACCTGGATGCGGCACGGATTACCGTTCACCGAATTATCTAAAACTTTGACATAAATTATTCCTAGTATAATAGTATATTTTCGTGGGTGAACTTAAAAAATGCCACAAAAAAATTCACCCCCTATAGAAATGGGCCACCCTAAATTGGTATATATACACACATACATACACATATACATATCTTTTTTTAATATATATTATTTTTTTTAATATATATTTTAATATATAATATATAATTTAATATATATATATATATATATATATATATATATATATATATATATATATATATATATATATATATATATATATATATATATATATATATATATATATATATATATATATATATATATATATATATATATATTTTGTTTTTTATTTAGTTTATTATTTAGTTTTAATGCCCATGTAGAATCAGTTTTACGTATTTAAAGTACCTATAATTCAAAACGTGTTTAAAGGTATAATAAACACAAATTAAAGTAAAGTAAAGTAAAGTATAAACACAAAAGTAAAGTAAAGTATAAACGCAAACAAATTAAAGTATAAACATAAATTAATATTTTGAGGAAATGATGATCTAAATTTATGTAAATTTATAAAAATATATATAGAAATATTGATTCCAGAAAAAAATATATATAATGTGTGAATTAAGTAGCATACAAACGTCAGATTTTTAATTTTCATGATATTTTGTAACATGGTGGATCACTCAGTACAGTGAAAGGTTACTACATATTCTTCAACAATCATATAAAAAAGCTGGTCGAGCCTACTACTTATTTACGAATTAAAATGAATCAATGTCGAGCGATTATATCACTTGATACGCCCACAAACAATGAAACATATTATTGGTTTCCAATTTATTTGCTGCGTACGCTGGGAGTTTCTTCCCGTAATTTTAGACACTTAGGTATACTTACATCACAGTATTTTACGAAAAATGGAGAATTAGGATGGGGAAACGTGTCATTGGTATGCATGTATGTAAAACCTTTTATATATGTTAAATCTCCTACTCGTAAACCCTAGGAAATCCCACTTTATTTTCTGCGCTATGAAAGGCTCTAATGTTTGCACTGATACTTATTTTTAAATATATCGATGGAAAGTGCTGAGAAATTCAAATTCGTTGTAAACTTTCTATTCTTCTGGAAACATTTAACAATGTAATGCGTTATCGACTATCGTATCGCGATAAAAGCAGTTCTGGAGAGCATGGAATTAGTGCATGGCATATAAATATGTATATATCTTCACTTAATATTCAATAAAGAGAATAATAATAATAATATTAATGTCAAGGCAACATACAGATGTTCATCCTTACATACACATTTAGAAACTAGCTCATCATACTTCTTAAAAATCTTAAAATATTTGTCTTGTTTTCAATTAATTCGACGTCCGTTAAGTTCTCTTTCGGTAAAACTTACCGAACTCAATAAAATTATATAAATATATTAAATATGATTCTATTTTTTCATTCTTCCTCGTCAATCGCTCTATCTTGCATTGTCTTTATTATTCCATTTATCCATGTCAATGCTGGTCTTCCTCTCTTTATTCTATTTGCTGGAACATACTTCATAACTTTTTTTGGCCATCTATTTTCCTCCATCCTCATTACGTGTCCATACAACAGAAGTTGTCCTATTTCTATCCTGTCTATAGTCGTATATGTTGTTTTTACGCGCCTTCTAATTGCTTGATTCGGTATACGCTCTAGCCTGGACTGTCCATCTCTACTGTCTCCACTCTTTTCCTATTTCTGTCCGATAGCTGCCAGCACTCTAATCCGTATGTCAATATGGGTTCTATTATTGTTCTGTAGATTGTCATTTTGGTGTTTATTTTAATGCGATTCGACCAAAGCAACGAGTTGAACATTTGTACAGATTTCTGACCTTATATCACTATTGGATATTCCCTCGCTTCATATCATGCTCCATAAGTATTTATACTCTTCACATTTCTTTAACTCTCTTAATTGCAGATCAGGGTCTTCCTGCTCCTCTCCTATGAGTTGTTATTCTGTTTTCTCTGTGTTCATATTCATACCCCATTTTTCATATTCTTTTAAAAGTTTTCTTAGCATGTAATCAATGTCTTCTTCACAGTTTGCAATGATTACTTGATCATCAGGAAAGAAGAGTTAAGCAGTCATCCCCAATACCAATTCCCATTCATGAAACTTTCTTCCTCCAATTTTCCAAAGCTTCTTGAATGTATATCTTAAACAAGGTGGGTGATAGACAGCATCCCTGTTTAACTCCCTTCGTGACCTTAAATGGTTTGGAGATTTTATTTCCAACCTTTACGACGCTTTCAGGGTTCTTATATATGTTCCAAATTGCACGAGTATACGTTTTGCTAAGGCCGATCTTCGTCAATATATCAAATAGCTTTGTCAAGGGCACTGTATCGTATATTAAAAATATACCTACCTAATATTACTTAAGATTCTATATGAAAGGTATTGAAAATTTCTTCTAGCAACCTTGAATATTTCATTATTAGTCGCGTTACTACTTACACGTATCTTCATTATCTGGTCAGTAGGGTAACTCTGTGACAAAATAGTCCTTTCATGGGCGTCCAATTTACAATTTAGGAGTAGAATTAGAATAAGTCTAGCGTCCAATTCATGGCTCCCTTTCTTATCGTCATTGAATACATTAATATACATTTTATTTAATGCGGTGAAGCGCTCAATCATTCTTTTTCAAACAATAGTGTCCATATTTCTCTATTCGGGGATTTTTTTATAATAAATTGTGAAAGACTTTGTTTTGGAAACTTTCACACCAGCTAGCAACTGGACCTAAATTGCATCCGTTAGTTTGCAATTTGCCAATGAACATTTGAATTAGAAGGAACTGAGAAAGATTTGCAGATTCCCCGTCTGAGTTATGGAGGAGGTTCAGTAATATTGTGGACAGGAATAACCCGAGAGGCCTACACTGTGTTGGTGGTTATTGATGGGGATTGATGGTCCTTGACGGCGCACCGATATATTGAGTAGATATTACGTTGTACGTTTTAGTAGATTTATCGGCGATGGCTTTATCCTAATACAGGATAATGCGCCGCGACATACAGCAATGTGTCACACCATAACTCACGAAAGTTGGTATTAACAAAATGTATTGGCCAACATGTTCGCCTGATCTCAACCCCATAGAGCATGTGTGGGACATACTTGGTAAGCGAGTCAGACAATGTAAAGTAGCTCCGGCTGAGGTAAATGAGCTTCGTTTAGCCCTCCAGGAGATATAGCAAAATATCCCTCAAGATGATATATTACTTTGTATAATACCTTATTAACAGTATAAGTCAACATATCGAAGGTCTCAAGCCATAGGTGCGTATAAAAAACACAAAATTATAAAGGCGTAAACGCCAATCTTACAAGAGGCCGTACGCCATAGAGGCGTATGAACCATTTTTAGTTAAATATATAAAATTTTCATTAATTATCAGTTGCAATTTTTTTTTTTAATAATTGAGCTACATGAGGCCTTTACTTGAAGAAAATCCATATAAATTCGTAACAAAAAACATGTAATTTTTCCAGAATAGGATCCAGACATAATTTTAATACTGGGCTTAATATAATTAAACAGATATCATCTAACAATGGTTTCAATGGTACGTTAATTGACAATATACTCAGAGAAGTGAGATTGGCGTTTAAGCAACATTATCCACCAGGAAGTGAGATTTCACAACTGTTGGTGTCTGATAGTCCTAATCGGCAATTTATACAAATACAAATTTTGGTGAACTGTAGATGCCAAAAAATCTCGAGGCGAAGAAGAGAACTGTTCGCAATCGACTCTTCGCGGCATAGCCAATTCTCCATTCTGTTCAATGGGGCATTTGTAAGAGAAGTACCAGCCTATCAGGCTCTTAACATGTGATATTCAATGTCCTATCAAAAATAATTTCAGGTTTGTTTATAAATAAAACAGTAAAAAATTGTCATTCGACTCAGCTAATCAACTCATATCAGCTGTGATTAAAGTTTATGTTTGCCTACAGATAGTGATGGCTTTGTAAAAAATTGTGTTGTATATACGGGGAGTACATAAGATTACAAAATCTTAAAATTTGGTAATAGTAAACTTTGTGATTGTTGATCACCCCGTATAAAAACATAATTGTGGCAAAATCATCAATATTTTTTTATGCGTGGTGATCAAAAATACAAACTTTACTCTAACCGAATTTTAAGATTTTGTAATTTTTGACCACCCCGTATAATTCATAATTTTTGTAGACATTACTTTAAGCAAGCAAGCTAGTTTTCCTGAAAACTAAAAATTTTTTGAGATGTCATTTTTGACCGCCCCGTATAAAAAATATGATTTTTGTCGACATGATTATACTATTTTTGGGCAAGTAAAAACTTTTATTAACAATAACATTTTCTTTTTGTAATTTTTTGGACCACCCCGTATAATAAACATAATTTTCGTCGACATTTCAAGACAAAAGTATCGACAAGAGTGAAATTTGTGATTGTTGATCACTCATCATCATTCGTTTTTTATACGTGGTGATCAAACAGTACAAACTCTACTCTTACCGAATTTTAAGATTTTGTAATTTTTTAACACCCCGTATAATAAACAGAATTTTTGTCGACATTACTTTAGGTAAGCAAAAACTTTTTTAAATAATGGCGTTTTCCCGAAAACTATAAATTTTTTCAGATTTTGTAATTTGTGACCACCCCGTATAAGAAATGTGATTATTGTCAACGGTGACCACCCCGTATAAAAAATATGATTTTTGTCCCGTCATTACTATTTTTTGGGCAAGTAAAAACTTTTATAAATAATAACATTTTCTTTTTGTAATTTTTGACCACCCCGTATAATAAACATAATTTTTGTCGACATTACTTTAGGCAAGCAAAAACTTTTATAAATAATGGCGTTTTCCCGAAAACTATAATTTTTTTCAGATTTTGTAATTTGTGACCACCCCGTATAAAAAATGTGATTATTGTCGACGGTGACCACCCCGTATAAAAAATATGATTTTTGTCGACGTCATTACTATTTTTTGGGCAAGTAAAAACTTTTATAAATAATAACATTTTCTTTTTGTAATTTTTGACCACCCCGTATAATAAACATAATTTTTGTCGACATTACTTTAGGCAAGCAAAAACTTTTATAAACCTTTATTTGCAATCAAACAAGTTTAGCTTTATAATAAACATATATTGGAAAATAAATAAACTTATATTGGAAGAATCTCATCATATCCATAAAAACGGGATTTTAATATTTCTTGCAAGATTAATAATCATCTAGGGCATTTCACTAATAATAATAATGATAAAGTCAAAACAAATAAATCTGGGGTCGACAATTAGTTAACTTAAGGTACTTGCCCTAAAGTTTATTTTGGTCAAACACGTAAATCATTTGGAAAATGTATTTCAGAACATATGGAATCTATAAATAATTAAATATGTTCAACGTATGTTAACCATTATAAGAAGGTAAAGAGTTCATGTTGACATTACTGAGTGTTTACAAATTAATAAGCAAAAAAACATCCTAGATTATTTCCCTTGGTAAGTGGTTATAGAAAATAACACATACGTTTATGTTGCTTCTTGTGAAAGGCAAGGTACAAGTAAAACAACTTATACTGCACAAAGATCGCGAGCGTTAGATTCTACGTAGTATTCGGAATGAGTTGTGTCGAGATAAGTACTAACCTGCTACATTTACTCTGACATCAGACAATTTTGTAGATTGTAATTTAACAACTGCAAAATAGTTTTCACAGTGTCTACTCAACAGTGCCGCGTAATTACATTTTCCATGCAATTTTAGTTTAAATGTAGGATTAAAATTTCCAACTTGCATGTGCAAGTAAGTGTAAACACCACAGCGTTAACCTGAAGAGAGACCACGAGCTTCATTCCACGACAATATCTGAGAGAATTGTGAAATGAGAGACAAAGATGAATTAAAAACAAAATAACGTAGGTAGTGTAGTTACCGTCAAAGGCTAATGCGGTTAAATGTACAAAGTATACAGGCGGATGTAGATTAAACAGAGTGACCGTATGAAGATATGGTAGGAATGCGTTAATTTTCAGCTCTATTAATTTTTATGTAGGGAAATTAATTGCGTTGTAAATATATTTACCACTGACATTACTAGACGAGTTGAGCGAAGTAGTATATGCAAGTCCAGGTCTGTAATCTTAAGAACCCCATTTACCCTATAACTGCTAAGTTATTTTTATCATAAAAGTGAGCCTCAAAATTTAATAACCTGATCTTAAAAACTTCCTGAAGGGTGTACTGCTGTAAGTTTTATTAATATACAGACGGTTTAGGTATTTATAAACTTAAATAAATACCGATCAAATTCTCTGCTACCGATCAGATTATATAGTTTAAAAAAAATTCGCATCCGTTTTATAGAAGTGGAAACTTCTTTAGGCGCGTTCTGCACTTTTCGCGGTCTCCACTTTTATTTTTGTGGGTGTTTAATAAGACTGGGCCGTCACGCGTCAGGCGTCAGACTTCACGCGTAGCAACGTTCAGTCGATTATCGCCTAGCAACGAGCTAGGTCACCTGTACCTCTGAATCAAAGCTCCTGCTAATAGATCCTGCTAAGAGAAAAAACGCGCTTTTAAAGCATTTCAAAGACCCTTATTGTGGTAGAAACAGTGTATACACCCTCCTTCGCCAGTGGGGCGAAGGAGCATTTTGACGTACGCGTCAATTTCTGACACGGGACCTACAAAAAAGGACACTTGCGTTGAAAAGAGCACCAAAATTGAAGATGTGTGCAAACTTGCAAAGAAGAGACGTATCACTGAGTGAGGTACGTCCATCACACACCCTCAACAACCAAGAAACCAAACATCACAGCTACAAAATCCGCTGCGGAAATAAAACAGATACGACAGAAAATAAGAAATCGCTTTCAACCTCTTGTGCATAATTCCGCCGGACTATTGAGCGTTTATCGCCCTTGATAATCACCATGGGGAATATTCTCATTGTCATGTCACATTGATGGGTCTGGATTCCCAAACGTGGTCAAAAATGCAAGAATTTTAATGGCGTATGTTTCAGAAAATGAATCAATTGGACATTAAGATGAACTGCAGCATCAGCACTTTTAACTGCAGCATAGTTCTACTTAACAGGCACTCCGTTTCTAGTTTAAAGAGACTACCAACATATCCTCGCTGACTTAAAATATATTGCTTCATTATAACGGTACACGTTGGATGCTCTTTATTTCCGGAAATGTAAAGGAATGGTGTTCACCTAGTACCAGCCAATTTGTTTCTTTTCCTCTTTTCGAACACAAATAATCACTCTGTGTTCCTCGCACCATCAAATTCGTACATCCCTACGCTTTTTTATATAATTCGTCTTCGTTACCTACCACTGGACTATTAATCTACAACAGTTTCTTTTTGTTTCTATGTTTCAAATAAATGTTAAAGTTTAATATAATTCACTATGGTTATATATATACAGGGTGAGTCAGTTTTTTGTAGACAAACTTTAACAGGGGATAGAACGCACGTTTTTAAAAAGAAAAGTGCCTATATGGCCAATAACTCTAAAACAACGGCCAATATCTCTAAAACTGTCGTAGTTAGAGCAAAATTACAAGAGGTCAAAATTGTTACTAAGGGGCCGTTATTTTAGAAATATGTATCAGATAATGTCAGTGGCGTACGAAAAAAAAGTTCCATTATGCAGAATATCCGAAGTACCCGAAAAAAGTAACATCCACTATAGTATTTTCGACAGGAACAATACAACATGTTGATCCTATGCAGGTTAAGATATGTGTAAAATATTTAGTGAATATATCATTCCGTTCAGAAAATATTACACATTAATGTAAAAAAAAATGAAACTTTAACACCTTGTATCTTCCTTAGGAAGCTAGATCGGCCATATATTTATAGGCACTTTTCTTTTTAAAAACGTGCGTTCTATCCCCTGTTAAAGTTTGTCTACAAAAAACTGACTCACCCTGTATATATATATATATATATATATATATATATATATATATATATATATATATATATATATATATATATATATATATATATATATATATATATATATATATATATATATATATATATATATATATATATATATATATATATATATATATATATATATATATATATATATATATATATATATATATATATATATATATATATATATATCGTCGCCTAATTTAGATCATCTTTTCTTTAAATTATAGGAAATTTTGTAGTGAATTCGTTGAACTTTTTAAATTTGTTGTTTAGTCAAAAAATTACATAAATACAGGCTGTACCAATGACGATAGTTTTTTTCTCAAACATTGAAACACTCTATGGGACATATCAAACACCTCAAACACAAGTACTGTAAACCATAATTGATTATTGCATTGCCTAATGCTTTCTTAACATTTCCTTTTTTTATTCGCTTTGATATCTCATTTTTTAATGAAAATAGAGATTTACAAAATCATCGTGTTTGGTTCAAGTTGTACAAGTTCAAGTTCTTTCACCTTTATTGAGGATCTTCAGAGTGATGTACGATTTGTTTTATTGATCATTTATACTTGAATTTAAAATATTAATACTTCAACACTTTCAGTGGCATTTTATGACATTTGACGGAACTGACATTCATAGGAAACACAAACCTATTTTACTACTTATATTTGTTCTATTTCAACATAGATATAAAAGCATTAGGCATACAGTTATCCAGAAGATGAAACTTTAAAATGCATAAAATCTTGTAGAATCTATCTACCGTTCCTAGCTATATGCTAGAAAATATTGAATTACATCTACAATAGATTTCTGAAGCATTTAAAGAGGGAGTGATACAGAATAATTAATACAGATTGATAATAAAAATTAACAAATTTTATTTATAACCTTTTTAAATAAACCATTTGCTATTAAATTATTATCAATTATTAGAGAATTATTAACACTATTAGGTACGCAACCAATTATACACATGTGTGGTTACATATCTTAGTTGGTATATATTAATTTATTTATATATAACAATTCTATGGTATACGTAACCATCTACCTATGTACTTGTTAATTAAAATGGGTCAGATTTTGATTGTGTATATCGTAGATTTCTATATCACGAAAGAAAGAAATATTTGCAGGAAAATGTTCTAAAAACTATAACTATATGTCGATAATATCAATCTGTAGGTACATATTTAATACATAACCAAAGATTAAAATGGACTACATATATAATATGTACGTGTTTATTTATAAGTTATCAAGGATTTTATTTATTTGTAGCTCTTATTTGAATATTTCAATATTGGTAAGTAAACTTTTGCTTACGTATTATTCATTTATATATAGTTTTTACTATGATTCATGTATTTTTCTTGATTAGCTATTTATTTCTGATCTGACATATGTTGTAAGGTATACCTTTTATCATTACGATGTTGTTGTAGGTCTTTAATCTTCGCTGGAGGGAAAACTAGGGATTGATTGCCCATTAAACTCACTGAAATATCCGCATCTATTTAATTTTAAGTAAATATTGTTCAAGAGGCTAAGTCCCATGTTAGTAGATTAAGTTACGTAGGTTTTGCGTAGGGTAATTATAAGTATAAAAATTTCATTTCTTCGATTTGCATTATAATGTGCATCGATATGTGTACTTCCATTTGCAAAATAATTTGCATATATATAACTTCTTCTTTGGCATGACAATTGTCATATTAGCATCCATACTTCCATTTGTGTGATAATAAAAATAATCTTCTGCTTTATTATTATTAACTTAAATATTTCAGAACATAAATTTAGATTCTATAATTAAAAAATATTCTTAAAGTTCAATCTCTTTGTTAAAACCAAATAGTAAATATCACAGATCCATTGACTCTTGGAAAATAGTTTCAAGTTATAATATTACAAAATATATAGAGGTCAAATTGAACCTTTCCTTATATAGTATAGGGATCTCATGCTTACCAGTGAACCTTCTCTAACTACAAATAAGTGTTCATAGAACTGGCGCCCATGGGAAGGATACAATACGGAAGAAACAAAGTAAGTATCCTGAAACCTTGTCAGGTGTTTCTTCGCTGTGTTATCACTGTAATTATCTCAGTTATCATCCTAACAGTAGGGGCTATCAAAATTCATATCAATATATATATATATATATATATATATATATATATATATATATATATATATATATATATATATATATATATATATATATATATATAGCGTAGAAAAGTACCCAGTGTTTGTAACGAAGCAAATTATTTTGAAAATATGATATTTATTGGAATATGGGAGAAAGAGTCAAAGAGTCAATATCGAAAGGAACTCGCTAATATATTCCAATATTCACATTACGAAAAAAACGTTTCCTACATTTGATTTATTTCTGATTATTGTTTAACCAGTGGAAATCCCTGCTTAGCAGTATTAACTAGGTCGCCAGTGTTTTGTATTCTGAAAACTGAAAATGGCTTTTATACCGTTAGAATTTCAGAGTAGATTCAATTTCCGGCGCGATACAAAGTCCCTTTCGCAAAGACGGCCTAAACGTGTGAGGTTAATAGGGACGACATTTCTTGTAAGTAGACTGATAGTAAGCTACGTCGCCTGGATTCCTCAACTTTATACGATTTCTGCTGCCCTCCCTTTACCTAATAATAGAAACAACTCTTACGTTCTATTCAATTTCAGTTCTTGAGCAAACTTTGAGAACGCGCAGAAGCCATATCGACGGGCATCTAATAGTAACCACTTTCGCGGCTGATGGAGTATAGCAACTAAATGGCTAGTGTAAAACATTATTCATGAAGATTTCTACATATATATTATATAGATATAGATATTATATACATATTATTATATAGGATAAATTTTTAATTCATTTGAATCTATAAATATGTTAAGCTTCATGGCGTTAAAATAATGACCAACATAATAGGTTGAAAATATTGAAGACGTCTAAAATAGACTCTGCATAGGGTTTGAATGTCAATGATCACGAACAGTTCACTGGGCTAACTGAGCCGACAGAGGTTAAGTGGGTGACCTTGTTTCAGCGGGTGTATATGCATTCCGCCTGGCAGCTTGCATTTCATTGCTGCCGAGTATTGAACAACTAATATTAAGTGAATTTAAAAAGGTATTGTTTATAGTATTTTTGTTATAATTCTGTGTTAACACTCGGAGTAGTTTCCACAAACACCGAAACACTTTCACTTCGCTCGACGCGCGTTTCGCCAACCAAGTTGGCATCATCCGGAGACGATTAAAAACTAATCTTAAACTAAAAATCTACCCTATTTATACTATTTATGGTGAAATCATTAGTCACGCTTCAATGATTAGTTGCTAAGAAACGCGTAAAGCCGGTTATACGTATAGGTCCCTTGTCGCTATTCATACTACTTTTACATTTTACAATTTCTATGCTCTCAAATGCATCCAACTGTCTATTATTGGTCACATTTCTAACTAATCTTAAATTACTAATATATATTCTATGATTGTTGTCCAAAGCATGTTGTGCAACACTAGACTTATCTGTTCTTTCATATTTTATATGAGGTCTTTAAATCTGGTGTTAATTGATCGTCTCGTTTGTCCAACATTTCGATCACAATCATTAAAACTAATTTCGTAAATCTCAGACCTTTCATTTGGAACAATTTGATCCTTTGGATTATCTAAAAGTTGTTGTAATTTATTACTCGACGAATGAATCGCTGTTATACCCACGTTTTTGAAGACCTTACTCAAACCACGAGTAAACCGGTGTTCGTACGGGATGGATACATATTTTGGAGTCTCTATATCCATTTGAAAGGTCGTAGAATTACGAAGTGTGTCCTTAAATTTACGCTTCCTAATTAGTTTTTCAACTATATCTCTAGGATAACCATTACTCACAGCTATATCTTTAATTAATACTTTTTCTTTTTCAAACCTATCATTACTGAGAGGGAAACTTAGTAAACGATGGACAATAAAATTAAAACTTGTCATTTTATGTTGATAGCAGTGGTGAGAGTCATTAGGGATATATCTGATCGTACTGGTATCTTTTCTATATATATCAAATTCTAACTTATTGTCACTATTTTCAATTACTGATACGTCTAAAAATGGAAGTTTTCCATTATTTCCTAGGTCATATGTAAACTTTACAGAAGTGAAACGACTATTTAATTTGGAAATTAAGTTTTCTACATCCGCAATCTTAGTGTCAAACACGGCAAAAATGTCATCCACATACCTCAGCCAAATCCTAGGAAAATACTCGAATTCTTCTTTTGCTGCAGTTTCAAATCGACTCATGAAGACATCAGCAATGAAAGGCGATAAACAGTTACCCATTGCGGTTCCTTCATGTTGTTCATATTACTTGTCATTGAAACGGAAGCAATTTTGTTTCATGCAAAGTTTTGTAAGGTTTATATATTCTTCTATTACTTCTTTTCTATAGTTGTTTAATTCGAGTAAATCCTCAAGATAGTCTAAGGTCTGTGGAATTGGTACACTCGGAAATAATGAACAAACATCAAACAAATTTGCGTTATTATTATGCGTATTTTATTAGTCAATCGACCGATATTTGAATTACAATGGATTTTTTATAAAATACAGAACTAACTGACATTGTACTGATATACTGGAAACGTGAAGGTTATGCGATAGGGCGATGGAAAAATATCAATACTGTAATAAATGGTGAAGTCCATCCCTGTTATTTTCTCTTAAGAATGATAATGTAGATTCATAATAGATGTTTTGTTTTTTAATGTACTTAGAAATCCACTAATTTATATTATTGTAATATTATTCATTATTACCAAACTATGCTGTAGCATTGTTTAATTCATATTTTGATTGATAAATTCCTATAAAGCATCTTATTTAGTTAGTCATGTGTCAAAGTTATGGCTTATGTAAATACTTTTGTTGTTTCATAACTTATTCTGTTAAAGTTTAAATAATTTTGCATCTACGATAGAAACGCCATATATAATAAATATTGTAGCGGTTAAAAATATATGGAATCGCATTTGCTAATGGCGTATTTACATGAAAATATACTAAATTACTTGATATATTTGGAGGAAGGCATATAACTACATTTTCTCGTATATAAAATATATAATTTACTCACGAAGCAGGTAGCGTTTTAGTAATAATATGCACTTATATACCTCAGATCAAGAGTGCACTTTAGTTCGTGACCAAAGTCATGAACATAATAAATTTCGCTATATAATAATATGTTTACAAAGTGCTAGCTATTCGCAAGTCAATGATGCTTCATAATAATATGCAACTCTTTTCCCTGAAAACCGAATGCCGAAGAATGAGTAAATACCAGAAAATTATCCAGAATTATCTTATGTGAATTAAACCGTTATAAATTATTCATAAGCTGAAACAACCTCGCCAAAGAATTTAAAGGCATTAGAGTTTAGTGAAAGTTAATATTCCAAACGCGTATAGTTTTTAATAAGTTTTTGAATGCATTAAAAAGGTCAACGATTCATCGAACCAAAAAGGGCCCTATTTAATTATTCCCCCAAAGTAGGCACGCGAGAATAAGTGGAATTCATTTGCGAATATTTCCCTTGAAATATTAGCACAAGTTATACCGGAGGGTCAACAAATTTTGCACTTTTCACGATTGCCCATAACTTTTTTGCTGATTAACAGATTTTAATCAGCTTGAAGTCGTTGTTAATGAAACATAATGGACTCTGGAAGGAAATTCAAAATTGCAGAATTTCTAAAATTTAAGATGGCCGTATTTGAAAATAGCCCTTGCTCATACAATACAAAAAATTGACCTTTCCCTACGTTTTAAGACCTCTATGAGGAAAATTGGTACGTCGGTCCAGAAAAAAGAGAATATTTGATCGGCATTTGATGGTATAAAATTTGCTACACCTATGGATCGAATTTCCCTACAATTTTGACATTGAAGTTTCGTCTAGCTTCTAAAAAAAGACATTGGCGTGTGCTTATGACCAAACGATAGAAGTGAAAACTTCTAATTTTCGAATTTTAAAATATATACCTATATAATTACATTTTTATGTTATATAATGGATTAGTTCGGTGAATCAACAAAAGATAATATTGTTATATAAAATTATTTATTCTTATCTCTGTACCCATGAAGTAATATTAGTTACAAAATAAACAATAATATTTGTGAATTATATTGTGGAATTTTCCTCTGATTGGACTTTTTTACTGCAATTATATTCTAAGAATGAAACAATAGGCCCATGGAAGCTAAAATATGATGTAAATACTTTAGATTCGTTTATCTCTCTCGCTTAGTCAACGAGTGGACTTTACTCGCAGACCGTTACATAGACGAACGTGACGCGTGACGGCCCAGTCTCATTTAATACCCACAAACCCTCTCTACTGTATCGCTCTGACGACTGAGTCGACTTTAACAGAATGAGCGTTACACAGCCGAGCGTGACGCGTGACGGCCCAGTCTCATTTAACACTCATAAAAATAAAAGTGCGGACCGCGCCTAAAGAAGTTTTCACTTGAAAAAGGTTCTTCTAGCTCCAACAAACGCTATAGGTTCGATTTACATGATTTTTTTTTAAATTGTAGGTTTGTTCTTGCGGAATCAATAACCCCTCTAATAAGGACAAAGTGACCCCTTACTTTAAATATCATGGTGACGTCACGCTCTGGGGGCTTAACCCAGATGGAGGCTAATATACTCTCTAAGCTAATTCAACAGGCTTGTCTAGGACGGTCGAAGCGGCGATGCCAGAATGTGTTCCAGTGCGACGCTTCTCTGCCTTTATGTTGTACTGTATTTAAAATGTAAACAAATTAGAATGTAAACAAAATAAAGTAGCTTTCTCATTAGTCAATTATCAAATCAAATTGGCCGCAAAAAGTCATTAAGAAGCAAGCAACTAACAACTCTCGTGTCAATTCTAATTTGGCAACCCTGTTAACGATGCTTTGTTTTGGGTTTTAGTATAGGACGCCGCCACGCGCCTATAAGAACAACAATACCTCTAGAGGGGTTATTGATATTGCCCGCGCGCTTGCCTAGTTCCTAATCGATTCTTGATCTTTTTTAACGATTTATTTGTTGCGGTATTACATCATAATGCCCCAAAAGTGTTGTGTTCCCGGTTGTACAGCAAATTACGAAACCAGTCGAAAAGTTCGGGTGTTTCGTTTTCCCAGAGACGAAGATTTTATTTACAAAATTTCCCAACAGGATACAAAAACTGCTGAGATCGTTTCAGTTATTTTAGTTTTACCGCGTACCAAGTAAATTTCCGAACTGTCCCAAATACTTGTCAAAAAAAATATCGTATCGAAAAAGCAAAGACGAAAAACTTCTGAATTACATGAAATACATTTTCAGACATACATACAGACATGTCAAAGCTTAACCATGTTGTGAACTTTATGTCCAATGTACTTAAATACTTAAAAATAGAGGACGAAAATGTTTCACAAGGAATTTAATTTATTTCTGATCAACTTAAATTGCGAACATTATCAAAAGAACGTTCTAGATATTCCACTGCCACTATGGTTTTTTGGTCAATTTAATATACAATTAGTCCTCATGCATATAGATATTTACGAAATCGTGGACCTATAATTTTGCCCCATCCCGAAACAATCAAAGAAGTCTGTAATGGTTTTCTAACTGATCCTCATATTGATGAGAAGAAAACTTTTTTAACATATGCACAAAAATATCTATAAATATTAAAAAGACCAAGACAAATATGTTTGTTGTTTATATTGCTCCTGTGTCTAAAATTAATCGCGAATTACTTTTCAGTTTTCTTAAAACAATTAACCATCTAGACTCTAATAATTAGACACATCTAATCTTGACTGTATTTCGAAACAGTTAACCATTTAAATTATTCTTTACCTGTGTTTTTCATAGACTCCGATAGATTTATGCCGTAATATCTTTGTTTAGTTTGATCTTTTTATTTATCTCCAAAACTACATTAAAACGATTTCAGACATACCTACCTAAATAACTACATAAAGCCCGTACTAACATAAGTATCTCGCAGGCCTCCGGATGGTGACGTCACGAGGCAGCACTTTGTCCTTGTATTAGAGGTGTTGTTGGCGGAATGCAGATGTGCTACTGAATTTCAGCTCAATATTAAATTTTGACAATATACAAGGTGTACCAATTACATTGGATTTTTGCATATAGTTTGCAACACTCTGTGGTAAATACAAGCAATAAAAAGATGAAAATTTTGGTACAGAACTTTAGCGTCTCTTCTTAACAATTCATTTTTTAATTCATGTCAATATCTCTTTTAATAGAGAAGATATGATTAATTAAAATAATGACGTAGTTTTTCAATTTATAATTAACATTAACTTTTAACTTCACAAACACAGAACCAACATACAAAATTTCTCGATAATGAATATAACAATATTTTAAAATTAACAACAAAACTAAACTTAAAAAAACAGTTAATATCTTGTATTGCCTCCCCGAGCAAGAATTACAGCTTCCATGCGTCTTGGCATCCCCTCAAATAAATGACGAATGGCACCTTCCTATTGGCATCTGGTCCTATTCATCCCATGATTATACGACAGCTGCACTAAGCTCCATCACGTTCATAGGAGCAGGAACTCATCAAGACTAATTCCTGCCCACACCATAATTGAGCCACCACCAAAACTGAGCCTTGGCGCAATATTGCACTCTGCAAACCTTTCGCCACCCCTTCGCCATACTCTGTGACGGCCATCTGGAGATAACATATAAAATCTCGATTCATCAGTAAAAAGGATTTTCCCCATTCCTCAATTCCCCAATTTTGGTGATCACGGGCGAAAAAAAGGCGATGTTCTCTAGCCAGCAAGGTCAGGGTCATTGGCAGGTCTTCTTGCCTTTAAGCCAACTTCATTTAGCCTTCTTCTCCCAGTTCGCACACTAATATCTACACCACGTACATGTTGTAAAGCATTCCGCTCACTAACTGAAGTAGAGTCCCTGTTTCGTAGTATTCTTAGGGCTGAAAAACGGTCGTTCTGCTGAGTTGTACATCTTTTTCTTCCTGATCCTATTCTTCGGTGTATTCTCCAGTTTCTCGAAACCATTCGACGGCTCTTTAAATACTACATCTCGAAACACCTAGAACTTGTGCCGCATAGTATTGTGACCGCCCTTCCTGTATTAAAGTTATGGCTCTGGCGGCGCCAGTTGCACTTAAGACCATTGTTACTTTTTATTGTTTACCGTTACTTTGTTATAATTCAGACCAAATCGCAACAATTAACTTAGAAACACTAGCGACACTTGTCAAAAAAAAAACAAACGAAGATGCTAAAGCAACTTTGCAAAAACCCAGTGGCAATTGCGTTGAAAAATCTAAATCGAACCTATAGTTAGGAAAATATTTTCAAATGAATTTTTGGTAAATTTTAGATGGATCGAATTTTGTGAGTGTGTATATAATATATATTACATTATACTGATAATTATTGAAAGGAAAGAGGAACTGATTAGAAATAAATCTGTTGCCAGAACCAAACAAAGGCGGAAACTCCAAAACTAATCAATTTCAATTTTCTATACAGAGCGATAAATCAATGTTAAGCAGCAGATCGTCACGTACATGCTACACTATTCGCTGGAGTTTATCTGGATATAGTCGGTTAACTTTGCGCCTTTATTGGCTTAAAAAACAAAAGTTATACGAACGTTGGACCCACCGAACGGTATACGGGCGGTTGTATCAGGTGCTACAGAACGAGAAACACCAAATCTCCAACTCGCGTGCAGCAACTGTTTGCTGTGCGGTTGTGTAATAGTAACGGGATATATCCAGACTTAGTTTACGTGGCTTTGGAGGTATCTGATAATTAAAACGCTGCTACATTTTCAATTAAGGCTTACCTAGTTGGCATGTTATGTGCGCCTACAGTAATGAAAATGTTTTGAAATGCCTTCACAAGATGTGTTTACTCCGTTTGCTCTGTTTGGATATATTTTGTACATAATGAATATAATGATTGAGTACTTCAATACAAAATTGATTGCTTATTATAAATATGAGTTAGTAGCTAAAAAAATCGCAATCAATTTTGCTTGTCCAAAGCAATTATCCTGAATTGAGTTTCTACAAAGGACCAATGAATATGAGAACAGTAATTATCGATCGAAAGTATCCCAATTCTTATATTTCCTAGAGGTGTGAATACAGTGCTTAGTCCAAAAATACAGGGTGATCAGAAACCTGAGCCCTGTTTAGCCTAGGGTGCGACACATATATCTTTGACTCAAAAGTTTGCGCTCTGTCCTAATTTCAAAAATATATAGCGTGCGTGGTATCCAAAAAAGGATACCAAAGGAATAACACACATTTCTCTGATAATTAGCAAAGGCGCTACAGAGCAAATACGCACTAAAAACTCACCCTGTATATGTTCGAATTACTGTCCATTTACTTCGAGACATTTCAGTATTTATTTACATCCAAACATCCATTTACATGCAAACAAAAACAAACTACAGTATGCTGTGAAAAATCAGATGTTTTTAACATATACCCTGGTCCTAAGTGACAAACAGTGACAATATACATATGATTAGTTTTGCTGCTTTGTAGTGCGAGATTTGTGGTAATTGAAATTTCCATACTTTAATTTGACTGTTATAAATACTTAAAGGTATATTGCAGCAATTTATTCAAATGAGGTTTTGCTGGATTTGCTTTATCTACATAAAAAATGTCACCTGTTCATAAAAAGATCATGTCGAGCCTGTAACAAGAAATATGACAATTTACCCAAAATGACACCAAAAAAGTTTCACAAGATCCATGGCAATATTCTTTTAACTGGTTCGTTCACAACAACACCAAAGCGACAACAAATAGTTACTGGGTTCTGAAAATAATATCATCCTTGTTCTGGGGTACTTTCATGCGTATCCTCGAACTTCTATTCGAAGTGCCGTTGAAGAGTTAGGAATTTCTCAAAATTTTATTCTAACCATTTTATTTGAACATGGAATGCATAATTTCCAATTTCCTCCAGTACAACATTTGTTACCAAATGTTGAAATTTCCAACAAAAATTTCAGAACAATGTGCTCTGTTTGCTGAAAGAACACGAATTAGGTCTCACGGTGTAGAACTATTGCAGGGAACCGTTGAAGAATTTTTGGAGAATCTGCCCTGCCCAGTTGCCGAGATGTTGGCACCAATTAGATGATTTTACCCAGCTACAGCAATACGAGAGATTCGTCCTGCACCGATCTTCGAAGCTGTTTTGTCCGCCGAGAAACGATTTTTAAAATGTCTCGAAGTAAATGGACAACAATTCGGACATGTTTTGTAATCATTATAAGCACGCTCTTGTGGTGTATTAGGATTTCTATAAGGCACAATTAGCCACGGTGCTATGCAATAACCTTCATCTCCTAAAAGTAATGCAATCGACCTCTGAAAATAATTCCTTGCAATGTTATAAATTCCCGAGTTGCTCCAAATTCGTGAATCAAGGACAGATCCTGGCCATTAAGTAGATGATTTTCACTTAATTTTTATTTTTTTTCACACTTCTGAACTATTGGTATAATATTGATAGCTCTTTAAAATTTAAAGAGCTATCTTTACATTTTAAATAGCTAATATAAAGAGCTTTAAAGAAATTTAAAAAAAAAATCATAATAACTCAAGAACAGTTGCGAATCAAGAAATGGTTGCATTATCAAACTTACCCTTAATATTGATGAAGAATCCAAAAACGTAAAACAATGGGGTGGTTTCATTCAAATTAACAAAGTTGATGTCAACTTCCGGTATACCCGATGTGATAGAAATTCGAAAATATTTTAGAATGGATATTTTCCGGAAACTCACTCGACACAAGTTTCAAAGCGATATTCCAATTCAGTCCGGAGATACTACTAGTGGGTAGGTTGAAAAATATCACCCTGTACAGTACATATAAATCAATGGTAAAAGTAAAACAATAAGTTAATACAAGCAAACGTTATAAATTTTATAAATGTGTTTCGTAACAGTTGCAAGTGGCATATTGGTTTTATTGATTTTCCATTTGAAAATTACAGTACACAGGAGTTTCATGAACAAATCCAATTAATAAGAGGTTGTATTATGCGATATTATGGACAACAAATCTGCGATATGCATACCATAATATTATCGCAGAATTTTGAAGTCATGTTTATGGAAATCAGCACGTCATGCCTTGATTCCGATGTAGTTATAAGATGAAATGCCTACTTAATAAGTCTGCAGCGGATTTCCGCATAATGTGCGACAACAAGTCATTGAAGCTGAACTTGAACTTAGGAAATCCCTGGAAAATCCATGTT
>CAXKVY010000707.1:0-23088 GCA_964058915.1 Tetropium fuscum
GTGGAGCTTAGTTGCTGTTTTATTTATTTCAGTTGACTCCTAGAGAGGCCCTCATCAAGGAGTTCAAGTTTGCAATAAACATTTGGGCTAGGAAGAAAAATGTGATCAGTACCAACAATTCCAGAGAAAGATCACTAGATAATATTAAATGAAATAATTTACTATTTTTAGATATAAACCAAATTCTCACCCCACTATGATACGTTTCCTTTAGTGAACATATGTATTATTAAGGAATTATTATCAAGGAATACTGTTCCAAGATTTTGCACTGCAACTTCTCCACGGCTCCAAAATTTATATACAATTTACGAATAATGTAAAAGCAAAATAAATAAATTAAATCAGTACATGGCTTGTTTTTAATTTGCAATTAAAAGTAAATAGTCCTTCCCGTGTTTCTTTAATTGAATAGTGACGTTAACGGTCCATGTGATGTAAGGGAGAAAAGCGCCATTAGTCACTTAATTTATTGTTAAGTTGTTTACATTCGGGGCCCATTTGCCGAAATTCAAGAAACGTCGGGCCTGCTAATACAAATACTTTAGGTGATTAAAGAAAAATACCGAATCCTGCAGAATTATGGCAACGACAAAGTTAATCGCTTACGGTAGCTGCTAATGGATCCTTATCGTTTAAAGACTACACAGCTATTCTTTTTAAGTACAAGGAAGATAAGATATGCTGGCAGGTCTGACTTCTGTCTACAATTTACCAGCTGATATGGTCTCTGATCTCTGATTGGTATGTGCAAATTTACAAGGTGTCCATATAAATTTAAAGAATAGAATATAGGTTTTACTAGGTATAGGATAAATGAGCACAACCAAATCATGATAAGTAATAACCAGCGTCACTTGATAACGCTCTAGCGAATGACAATATTTAAAACTAAATTCAGTTCAGTTCACTTAAAATGCTCTTGAATTATTTTCAACAAGCTTTTTTCCATCAACAGTCTACTGAGTGTTATCATGATTAGGTCAACCCACGATACATTTACACCGGTATGTTCTTGCTCATCGCTTTAGGCCTATGCGACATCACGTGGGCTAATATCGACGGTGTCAAGCCAAAACGACATAAGCGCCATTTGTTAAACATTACAGGGGACACAAAGAACTAATCTAAATTCATTTTGTTGAATATTAATTGTTATGTGCTAGGGTAGTGCAACCAGTATTTGTCACCTACCCAGTAATTGTCATTTCCCTCACTATTTACTAAGAAATAAGCAATCCTTTAATTTGCCTTTGTCTTCAGTAGCATCTGATGGTCTTTCGATGTACCTACAACACTTTTAAGTATAATTTTTGAACATAGATGTCACTATAGGCGCGAAATTTTCGTGAAATAATCACATGTCTGGTGAATAAAACGGGTTTGTGTTATTGTAAGCCAATTTGTTAAGGTAAGTCAATACAATTAAATACAAGTAAAATTTAAAAAAATGGCGATATCTATTTTATTCTTGTACCAAAATAATGATTGAAAGCTGTATATTAAAATAAGTTGAATGTGTAATAGATTAGCTTTATAGGTTATGTTGAAATGTGTGGTGACAATTACTGGTATTCTAAAAGCAGTATCTTCCCAGTAGTTGTCACTACGATGACAACTACTGGTTCAGCTCATTACAAGCATAAAATGAAATACATAGGGTAGATTGTTAAGCCAAATTTCTTGCGAGTGCTTTGTGATAGAAATAATGAAAATAACTGTCAAAATTCCAGTAATTGTCATCATGTATTAGGCTATGACATTTACTAGATACTACATTGACAATTATTGGGTTTTAGCATCATGGAGAACAAAAAGAAAAAAGCTTTTTTTAATTACACAGAAGAAGCAATGTTGGCTGTAGTTGAGGCGTGCAAAAATGGCATGCCTTATTTAACTGCAAGTAAACAGGTTGGAGTACCACGAATGACCCTTGAATATAAGGTTTTGGGTAAAACCCCCATGGAAAGGAAAATGACCCAGACTATCCTAACAAAAAAAGAAGAAGAAAAGTTAGGAGAGTGGATTAAAGAAATCACTAAAAGGGGTTTTCCACCCAAAAAAGTGTTGCAGTGTTTAATAAAATAAGTAACACTTATTTTAATGAAAACGAAATACACATCGTCTAATATTATTTTTGTTAATAATGTTATATGTACAAACATAAGTGGGTGGGTGGGTGCTTGGACGGTTGGTTGCTTGCTTGCTTGCTTGATTGATTGATTGATTGATTGAATGATTGATTGATTGATTGATTGATTGATTGATTGAGTGATTGATTGATTGATTGATTGATTGATTAATTGATTGATTGATTGTAAACGATTATCAATTTTGATGTAAACGCTATTCCGTAAATCCAAATTATTCTAATATAAACTTCACTTTTAATGTAAATAAATAAGCAATATTCTTGTTAATTCTTATTATATTTTTATGTTGATGATTTAAGATCTAGCACGCCCACTGTTTTCTGTGTTAATCAGATATTTATTTCTCTCCCTTTAACAAAATCTGAATTTTTTTTTCTCATTACCGTTAATAATAAGAATATTTGTTGGTAGTCGCAGATGAGGTATAGCATATATACTTGTACGTAGATAAAGTATAACATACGCCTACGGCTCATGTCGTAAACTTCGCCCCTGTGAATAATAGCCATTATTATATGATAGTGGAGTTGAAGTTGAGAACAATTTGCTGCTGAACCCGAAATAGAACTGTAAATAGAACTAAAATTATACGCGTAGTTAAGTACTTACAATTTATTATAGTTATTTGATCCATTACGGCTTAATGTATGCATTATTAAATTTAAAACCGTCCTTTGTGATTAATTTTAATGACCTTGTATACTTATACGATCATATATTAAAGTTGGAACATTATATTCGCAGTAAAATATTCATGAAGCATTATGTTTGAGTTTATGCTTATAATCATTACATGCTTAAAAATTCATAGGCTACTAAGTTTCAACGCTTTGTTGACCAAATACGTTAAAGAAAATAGGAAAATTGAAGGTATATAACAATGTTAAATCATCGTCGTAGAAACGAATGTAATGAAATAGCTATTCACGAATACACCCGTATGCTTTTTTAAGACGGATGAGAGTATGTAGTAAGCATTAATTCGATTTTTTTAGCGGCTATCTGTGAAACTAAAGCCGTTTGTTTTTTGACTATATTTTCTCGTTTTCCCCGAATTAGGTACCTATTTAGGTAAGTCGTACAATAAACATACCTATTTGGGAAGTTTTACACGACGAACAGTTGAATATTAATATAAAAATATAAAAAAATCCTATTAATTTAGCCAGTAGCTGTAAAAGTTGCCTATTTTTATAGGTGCGGATAAATATTTCGGAATTTATTGGTTTATATCATTTTTTTTAAAGTCGCTGTTTTTGTAGTTTTATGTGGTTTGGGCATATATTGTGATAATTACATACCTAGATATAGACATTTTGTTTATTGTATATCTAACTAGTTTTAATTTTAGGTGAGTACATTTTATGGAATACATTTTTAAAATTTTAACATATTATATTTTCAAATTTAAAACAAGTATATTTTGTTGGTATATTTGTGGTGGTATATTTTAAAAATTATTGTGTTCGTTTGCGCTATCACTGCTGATAATTGGACGTTTCGATAATACAGCATTTCTCCTTGATTAGGTTTTTTATCTACGTATTCTTTGATTTATTTGTTTTTTGTTTATTGAGAAAAACCCTTGTTTTAATTTTTTTTATATAAGGAGTATTTTGTATTTAATTTTCTAGAAAATGTTGTGATGCGATGCGATGATATAAACAGCAACGAAACAGTTTACTTTTACAAAGGTCACTGGCTTAAGCCAGTAATAATAGTAATTTTAAAAAATACAGTGTTGTTGGCGCCAGTTATGGGTTCGCGCATGCTCATTTCAAGGTACGGACATCTGCATATTAGCCGCTCCTACTTTCTACGTTCAGACGAGAGAGATAATGTAACAAATGGTTCAGAGAAGCTCTCATCGTCACTATCGTTATCCCGCCATCCTTTGACAGCACTCACTACCATATCCTGTGTTACTATTTATTTTCCAAAATTATTGTTCATTTTGTGGCGAAATAATTGATATAAACTTTATGACTTATGAAAAATACAACAAAGGAATTAAAATTCGGTAAAACCCGAATTTCGATAAACAGTTTTACACAAAATTAAACCTCGTGAACTTGAATTTTATCAACAAATTTGCTCATTTCAATCAAATTGCATAGGACCTTACTCCTGTTGGGGCCCTATATGACGAGAGCTGCTACCAGAAGGTGAATCATCCAACGCAACGGGGAGAAAGAGGAGTAATCCCTTCGACACTGAAGTAGGAGAAGCTGATATGGAATATTTATTTCTACCTTCATGGGTATCCTGATGGCTGCCAAATTCGGTAACAAGAATTAGTGGATATAATGATGAAGAAAATACAAGAATGATAAAATTATTTTTGATTGATAATTCAAGAAATGGAACTTATAGTATAGTTTCGTAATACAGGCTATAATAATTCCACCAAAAGCAGCTTTGTAAATAAAAGCTATTTATGATAGAAGTGTAAAAAGTACATGTTTAATGCACGCATAATATGAAAGTTTGCGAAACGACCTCTCCAATTCATATGGTTTTTTTGAAAATGCTTTTCACAAGTGTTGTGTTATATTGTTTCTAACAAATACTTAAAATTTTACGTTCGTTACTTATCAAAAAGCTTTCACGGTGGATATGATACATTTATATTGATACAAATGTTACTTTCACTAGGGTAATTAAAGACAACTAATGTCAAATTCAACTTTGTCGGGTTAATTTATCAAAGTCAAATTATTGCTCGGTATTAGAGAGTATTTTATAATATTTAAGTTAACAAAGAAACCGCATTATGAAATTTATTGTACTATAAATATTTATCAAAAATAAGTTATTTGATCTAAAACTTGAAGAAGTTTTGTTAAATCAAATATTATAAATAAAAAGTGATTTTAATTTGTGTCTATATTTTTTATATATTTTGTGGGAAGAGTAATTTACTTTTCACACTCGTATGATAAAGTATAATTTTTAACCCTCATGTATCACTTTTAGACACGAGTGATAAAAATATATTTATCATATGCATTACCTAATTCGAGGAAAAGAAGAAAATATTGTCTCATTCCAAATCTTTCCAGGGCTATAAATAAATAGAGTATTATTTCTATGAAAAAAATATACAAACTGAATTAAAAAATTATTTTTAATTTTACTGCAGCTTTGAGAGGAATATATTGCATTATTGATTTATTATTATTATTAATATATTATAGAGGATATATTGCAAAATAAAAATAGCAGAGCTTTCTTTATTCAAGATTGCGGCGTTTGCTCGACTGCTAGGAAAACAACAAGTCACATTTATATCTACTACATTCCCTTAAAAATAATTATGGGGATTCATTTTGAATAGATTGATACAAAAGAAGATCATCAACGATTTATTGAAATATTTATCTTTGTGGATTTATAAGTATAGATATCACAGGTACAACAAATAATTTTCCTTAAATGACTTCCACATCATTTGCCTAAGTGCTGATTTATTAATGTATCAAAAAAGTAAATATGTAGAAGTTTAACGAAAAGTAATAATTTTGTAACGTAACTAAACTACATAGTAACAAAGTTTACGGAATACAAAGTTTACGAAATAATATATTCCGTAAACTTTGTATTCCGTAAACTTTGATAATAATATGCACGATATGACCATTAAAAGAAGATATAATTTTAACACGTTGTTACTTTGAGTTTCTTATTTAATATTCTCATATAATAATAACAGTGTTTATTCATCTTTAAATACAATTGTATAATCTATAATACAAAATATAGGAACAAACACTCGTAATTACAGAAGTATCGATAGATACTTGTACGTGATAATGATAATCATACTAGAATCCAACAAACATTGATAACATACAGTAACTTCATGGTGCTCTTAATAGCACATCAATTTTTGTGACAATAATAGCTTTATAAACACTAAGCGCAACACTTCAGTACATCGGTAACATTTCTAACATTTCTAAAGATAACTAAATGTATGTGTCTGGTAAACAGAAATTAAATATATTTTTTTTAAATTTAAATTATGATATGCATTACATTAGGTAGTTTACTATTCTAATATACATTGGTTGATTATATTACTAAATAACAATCTGTCATTTTGACTAATCCATAATTTTAATCTGTTTTTGTAATTATTATAAGAATGTATCTCTTGTATGTCTATAGGGATAATAATATACAATCTAGGTACCAGGTAAGTAGTACATCTTTTTCCAATTGTTTTGTCACAACGAAGGTATAATATAGCCTCAGGTCGGCGTGTATGATAAGGATGTTCATGGGGAGCTAACTAATTTTGCATTGTTTCAAATAAAGCATTATTCTTAGAAAATACAGCTAAGTCAAATATATTGGATTCCTTATACAATGAATTACTAGAATATAAAATATTTCTCTTATATATTATTCTTAAGATCCACTTTTGTACAACATGAACATCATAGAGATGACAGTCATACACACCTCCCCCCCATCCTATAATACCATACGTTAATAACGATTGTATTAAAGAAAAATACAGAATTCTGAATTGCTGAATGTTCAAAAAATCTCGCAAGTATTTAAATGTAGGTAGCAAACTCCTTATCCTTCCTACAAGCTGTTTCATTTGTAACTCCCACCTCATATGTCTATCAATATGAACACCCAGATATTTAACCGAAGAAGATTCAAAAATTTGCATATTGTGATCTACGCTTAAAGGACCCAACTCAGGGAGACCTGTGTTGTAAGAAACGAATAGAATATTGTCTTTCCATAATTTAAGGTCAGCTTGTTATACTGCAACCATTTAACAATTTCTGGAAACGCATTTTCTATTTCTCTTTTTAGATTTCTATTTCTCGTTTTAGCCAGGAAAATGACGTATATACAACAGCTGTATCGTCAGCAAAACTAATAATCTTACCACGTGTCTTAAGGCTTAATAAACTGTTGATGTAAACAGTGAAAGGACTGGTCCCAATAACGTCCCTTGGGGAACACCATAGGTAACCGTCTGCAAATCACTCTGAACATCATCCAGTTGGACCAGTTGTTCTCTGTGTGATAGATAGCTTTCAAATATTTTATACGATTTTCCACGTATTCCATATCTATTTAATTTATTCAACATCAGTCTTTTATGACACACCGTATCAAAGGCTTTAGAAAAATCGAGAAATATGCTGATTATAGGAGTTTTTTTATCCATGCTTCATAGACATATGATGTTAATTGATGAATCGCGTCATCAGTCGATCGTCCCTCTCTAAAACCATATTGAGAGTTCAATAATATTTTATATTTATTTATTTAGAAATTAGACGATAGTTCCCTATATCTAACTTACAGCCACTTTTGCATAGTGGCTTTATCACAGCACATTTTAGAATTTTTGGAAAATATCCCACCTCCAAACAGTTATTTATTAAGTTAATGGTTGAACTATTTCATGTCGATTTTCTTTTAAAGTTTGTGATTGTATTTGATCTAATCCTGGTGTTACCTTTTGTTTTAGATTATTTATTATATCTAATATCTCTAATTCATCAGTTGGGTACATAAACATTGTATTTTCCAAGCATTCCAAATGATCATTGAAGTTACTGATATCTGGTATTTTTGCAGCTTATATACTTAGTTTCAGCAATATTTTTCTCATAAATTCTACATATTATGTACTACCACATGCGATACTACTACTTTACATTACGATACAATTTCTTCTCCGAATGCCATTCAACTAGATGTATTCGATAAAAGTTTAACAATATCAAATATCATAGCCATTCCATAAGCTTGGATTTCGTAGAAGCGACAATAACCGTCACCTTGGGTGTCCAAGTTCTCATCAAAATCTTTGATTATTCCCCTGCGGGTGACTTGTACTTTATACCGTTGCGTCGGCAAATAAAAGTAAATGGTTTACATGTATTTGATTTCAGATCAAAGGAATCTATTCGGTTACGTAATTTATTTTTCTTGCTATTTTAATGGACGTTAAACCATTTCGTAAAACTGGCAACTTAAATAGGTACTGTAGAATATCCAGATTTGACGTATTTTAGTGTTAAATTTTGAGCACATGGCTCCTCAGAATTATTCTTATTTACATGTAATCTGAAATGAAAAAAATATCCTATCACAAAAAACTATCACAACAAAAATATGGTCAACAGTAAATTCAAGATATTTGAATTAGATATAGGGTACACTCTACCTACCTAGTGTATTAAAAAAGCAGGGAACAAATTGTCTTCAATTATGTAATTTCATTAGAGGCGGTTTGCATTATTCGCATCCGTACTCGCTGCATTTTATTTAATTTTCCTTTTCATTAGTATGTACGAGTACAGCTTAATATCCTCAGGCACAATTAGCATGGTGCTATACAGTCAAGAAATATGGAACAGAGATTTTTAAACATGTGTACCCTTTTTTCAGTTTTAATGTTTATCGGCTAAAATAATATCAATAAAATGACTATTGATGTGGAATAAGTTTAGAAGTATTATTTGCACTTTGTTTTATTGCAGGTTAAAAAAATATATGCAGTTAAGATTATTATTAGTCCAGGATATAAAGCACTAAAAACTTAAATATCGATTTTTTGAGCAGTAAGATGGATCTTATTGCGTTTTTTTTTGCGTTCGATTCGTGAGAGCGTTTACAAACTTTGTGAACTAAATTGATCAATTCATTTTGAGAAAATGAATGCTTGCATATAAAACTATGCATTTTTGAAGTGCATTTCGAAGAGATAATAAATAAAAAATTTACAACTCTAAATATTGATGAAAATGAGTCCAGTTTTGCTACTCGGAGGTTTTTGGTGTCTCTGATTACGAATATCATGACGGTTACGGTTTACGAGATACCTGGAGCCCTGGGTGGATAGTATGAACGTCGCCTCCTAGAATTATCTTGAGTATTACATTATTTTTACCTAAATTTAAATATATTACACAGACCTGAAGGTGTTTTGGTGCCGGAGTATTTGAAGCTGACTTCGTATGTATTTGATGCCCTGAATTTCAAATATGGCATAAGTTTTTGCCTAGGAGCTTAATTTCTCTAGATATAATTTTTTAATATACGTTACACTATTTTAAGTTAAGTCAATGGATCAAATAAAAAACTAAACAAGGATTTTTTATTATTATATTATATAAATATTATACAAAGATAGAGAAAAAGTCATCGATGAAACCAACTAGTTACTGCACACCTCGGAAGCTTATTTTTCGTGACATTCTGGAATGTATTTTGAAATTGTCCCTTTTTAAATGACAGCAGTAATCTGCCATCATGTGAGTATCCCATCTTCCTTGGTAGCGGGCTTCCATAGTTTTAATATCTTGGTGAAATCTGTCACCTTGTTCCTCACTGGTCTGTCCTAAATTTTCAGGAAAACGGTCTAAGTAGCTGTTTAAATAGTGAACTTTAATACCCATGTTACACCCAAGGGATTCGAAACTCTTAATCATCTCGTTTACGAGTTCAACATAGTTTTCAGCTTTGCGTTTTCCCAGAAAATTTCCTACAACTGCAAAAATGACGCTCAGCCTCATTCGTCGAATTTACGAAGGCCTTAATGAATTGTCTTATTTGCGAGCCGTCAAATATTTCTGCTTTATTTTTTTCTATACTCAACTGAGGCATTTCCTTCCCTATATATGCAAAGCAGCATGATCCGTTCTTATCAAGAGGCTTTACAAACTACATAAGGTACATAAGGTATACACATAAGGTTCATAAGGCCCAGCTTGATATGCAGTGGAAGAAATATTATTTTCTCTCGTTCAGCTAAGGGGTCGGTAATGACATTCTTTATCCCAACTTCCATGTTTTCTCTGTTAAGCCACTCTTTTCTAACCCATTGATGTTTTTCTGTCTCTGCTGTAGCAAAGACACGAGAAGCAAGGATATTTGGTGTAGCCACTCTGGACACTGCTGTCCAAGGAGAAACTTTATCATGTTCAAGTCCACAAAAATCAATCAAGCATGTTCATGATACTTTATCTTCTCCAAGACCGAAGCTATGTTGTCATATTATTCTTTCATTTTCATTGAGTGACCAATTGGTATTGAACCATATTTGTTCCCATTGTGTAGAAAGACATATTTCAAACTTCGCTTTGAGCTGTCAGTAAATAGGCACCAATCATCTGGAGAATAGTCAGGCAGACCCATTTTTCCTAGGAGTCGTCTAATTTGTGACAAAATATAAGATTGTCTTCTTGATAGAAGAAGGAAGCCGATCCTGTTCACTTGTACCTACGGCAAAAGATAATTTTGGTTTCTTCTTCCTGTAAATTTTTCTCCTTCAAACTGGAAGCCAGTAATTCAGAAGCTTTCTTTGATAGGTCGAGATCTCTGGCGAGGTCATTTAACTCATCCTGGTTGACACGTTGAGGAATTGATGATATCCCCTCATAATAACTATCACCTTCATTGGTATCACAAGCGTGATCAGTAGAGGGACAACAATTATTGTCCTCACAGAGCTCTGGTAGCCGGTGAAACGCTGGGATCGACACTTCCTCTCAGTGAGGGACCGGGCAGCTTGCAGAGACTGTTTTTTTCTTAATTATGTATTTAAATATTATACGAAAGGTGATTCAACAAATGTTGTAAAAAATATTTTATCATTTTATAATATATATATATATATATATATATATATATATATATATATATATATATATATATATATATATATATATATATATATATATATATATATATATATATATATATATATATATATATATATATATATATATATATATATATATATATATATATATATATATATATATATATATATATATATATATATATATATATATATATATATATATATATATATATATATATATATATATATATATATATATATATATATATTTTAAATATATTATATTTTATCATATATGGATATTTTTAAAATTTATTGTTTAAAAAAATATAAAAAAATTCTACTAGGAGTATTAAGAATAAGTATTCAGAATATTTTTATTTTTAGTTTTCGAAGATCTCTTCTTCGTTCTTTTTCTCTGTACATTCAGATTCAGTCTATAATGGCTCTTTTCACAGTAATTTTCTACATTAGAACAATTTCAGACCGCAAAATTTTTGCACGCAAGATTGCAGATTAATCCATGCTTTCTGCAACCACATGAATTGCCGAAATCTTTTTTGCAACTGCAGAAAATTTAATTCATGAAACTGTGTGGACCAGGAGGCTCTCATCTTTATAAGAATTAAAGAATTGTCTACTAGTTCCCATCCATAATTTGCTGGAATTAAAACGTCTTCTCCATGTAACAAAATCTGCACTTGTAAATAAACTCTCTTTTAATTCGGCGTGAATGCATCTACCGTAGGCATAATTTTTCCGATATTGGCTTTTTTATTTTTAGCAATAGACATTAAAGACAATCTGTACCTAGAAGTTTCAACCGACTGAATATTACTCGGCTTGAACTCCTCAGGTATATTCGGCTTCCTAAATATCAGTGGAGCATTATACATTGCTAGTAGTAGTTGATAGCCGAAGATCAGGATTTTTTGAGGTATTTATAAGGTACTAAAACATTTGATATTCCCCCGGCAGGGGGGAATATAATGTCATCATTGTATTTTGGCAGACGTCTGACAGTTTTTTAAATTTTCTCAGCGTTTTTCCGATTGTTCGTGTGGTTATTTGGTGATTTTTGTGTGTAAATACTATTTATAATAACTATATGATTATATTTTTGTTATATAATAGCTATTTATGTAACCAGTTGGGAAAAGTACTATTTTGTGTAACGAGTAGATTTCTGCGGAACGAGCGCTAGCGAGTTCCGCAAATGGATGCGAGTTACACAAAATAGTGTTTCCCATTCCCATAAAAGATTTTTTCTAATTTTCACCAATTTTGTATTTTATGAGAAGAAAACTGTGAATTTTATACGTTCAAAATCAATCCAGTGGGTTGTAACGGTGTGACAGCTCGTCACTTTCATAGTTTGTCAGGTCTAAATAACCTACTATGAAATGAACTTTTTCTAATTTTGACATGTAAAGTCAGACTTTTCAAAACCCTTTGACGTTAGGAAACGTCTTACTTTTCACAACCAGTTACGAAAAGTAAAATATTACGCAAATGGTTGTGTAAAGTTCTTTTCATAGTAGGTTATTTAGACCTGACAAGCTATGAAAGTGACGAACTGTCAGACCGCTACAACCTACTGTTTCTTTTTAAAAGTATAAAATTCAATTTTCTTCTCATAAAATACAAAATTGGGGAAAATTAGAAAAAATCTTGTATAAAACACGTTGGGAAACACTATTTTATGTACCTCGCATCCTTTTGCGGAACTCGCTAGTGCTCGTTCCGCAGAAATCTGCTCGTTACACAAAATAGTACTTTTCCCAATTGGTTACATAAATAGCTATTACACAACCAGTTGCGTAATATTTTACTTTTCGTAATTGGTTGTGAAAAGTAAGACGTTTCCTAACGTCAAAGGGTTTTGAAAAGTCTCACTTTACATGTCAAAATTAGAAAAAATAAATTATATTAGCAATATTTATACCAAGATGACGTTACGCGGTCAGACTGTAAGTTACGAGGCAACCTATCTAATTTAATCGATCTTGACCTAAAACTCCCTGGATACCTCATGTCTAGTAAATTATTTGAATATTAGTAGTTTTTATGGATAATTTTTATATAGCTTTTTTTATGTATTCCTTAACTGCAACTTGATAATTACCATGTACTCCTGGTTAGTATAAAAATATTTTAATAGTTTATTTTTAATTTAGTCGAGTGTTAATATGGGATATTAATGACAGTAATTAATGATAAACAGTAAGATTGTGCTTCTATATTTCGACATGACGTTTTACCTCTTATATTAGATAAGAGGTAAAACTCATATTAGTAAGTACAAACTTAGTATTTTAATCTTACTTAGTATTGACACCATTTTAGATGTCTTCAGAAACGAAATATTTTGTGTCGAATCGGACCACAAAATGGCAAAACATCCGCCATCTTGAAACCGCCTCTTGTCTTGCATGTCATGCAATTTATTCTCATAGTATAGAAAACTGCACATGTAAAGACGGTTTCTGTTATATTGTGCATTGCTACATTGCGACGAAATCTATCTATTTGAATGTGCCTGAACTAACACATTCCAAATAATTTATAAAATGGTAATTATATTGGCTAAATTTTTTGTTGTCATCCATTGCCACCTGGTAATTTTCAAGTCATGGATGTCCTTAGTTTTTATTACTAATCTATGAAGCCTGGTAATTTCGGAATTGATTCATCATGCTGCTTAGGAAATGAGAGATTTTGAATACGACCTGCGAAGGGAAATTTGTCAGAACATGCCTCGGCAAAAATGTTACTCATGCAGTTATATAAGCGAATTTCTCTTTCAAACTTCTTTAATTCCTTCCCAAGACAATTATCTTTTCATACATAAGTATTAAAAATTTTTGTCCAAAATATAAATTTTGCATTTCGCCCTTTGGATATTTAGCCATGAAATATAGCCTAAATTAATTTTTTTTAGAATCCCCTTCTTAGAGTTAGGTATGTATGTTTCATGTAGCTGTCAACGCATCGGTAGGCTTTCTGTCTTCCTCTATTTTTTAACTGTCTACAGAAAACGTGATCTTTTCTACTGGCTGGCACGACGAAGGTGAAGGCGACGACCTTCATATTAAGATGATCGTAGAGATAGTAAACAAATTCAAAAAATTTTTAACTAAATAACTAGGTAAATATTATAGTTTGGATTATCGTTTGACATAAGTTGTTTCTAATTGATGTTCGAGTTTTCGCCTAACTAAGGGGTATCTGCCCCCTCCTTGTCAGTCTCACAAATCTAACCATTCCGTGATTAAGACTGGTATTTTTTGCACAGGTGGAAAGCACCCCAAGCGCACAACGAGAGAATATATACCTTAATCGATCAATGTATCATCAGCAGTACGTACCGCGCTAATCATTTCTACGTTGCCGGCATCTCTCTGTTTTCACCTGGCGTCGCAAACGCGGCCGATACTCGGCCCAAAAGCCGACAGTGACGGATCGTCGGGGTCCCGCACTCTGGAGATTGATCCGTCGTCTTAGATCTGTCAAAGTCACAGAAGAATTTCGTCCGGTGACCTGAGTCGGAGATGATGAAGAGGCGTTAGACGTGACGTCCAACAATGGCGTTTTCTATATTAATTGCGGAGTGGCTGAGCCATCGATCAGCAACTCTAATAGTTTGCCCGCCCGGTCTGCGGGTCTCCGCTCACAATATTTATATTGCGGCGGCGTTTTGGCTATGAAAAATGGGAATTTTACTCAAGTGACATATGTCATGAGGAACCAAAGAGCACCGAAGACCGCCGGCTGTGACAGAGCTCTGGCGACCGCCATCACTTAAGCAGCGATAGGCATCTTCTGTGGGTGTCAGTAAACTGCCCCGACAATTAACGTCAGGTCGAATTTTATCTGTTTGACTTTCGCTACCCACTTGACCTCCAAATATTCACGTTACAAACAAGCTCATTTTCATACCGCTATAGACTACCGCCGCAAGTTATTCATACATTTTCTGTCATTAAGGTACATCTTAGAAATCTATAATATAGCTGAATCAAGCTATTGCCCATAAACAGATCCAGTTTTTATCCATAAATACAGAACAATAATTACAGCCCCTACTATTTCACATGGATAACTCTAAATGTTAGTTACGGGCGAACATTATACTCAGGGGATGTTATCTTTAAACGCATAAGGCCTTACTCTTATTTTTCGTAGTCGAATAAATCGCAGTCTGCTGCAAGTAATTTGTAGCCCTTGGAAGTAAGTTTATGGACGAGTTACTTTAATTCCATGTCCATTTTCAGTTTTGAATTTAATTTACGTGTAATGGTGACCTTGAAATCACATGACATACGAAAACAGAAGACACGAAAACGTGCTGTTATGTAATTAGAAAATACAATTAAAGCTGTTTCCCGCTTGTATAAAGGAGAGTTATTGAAATGTTGCTAAAGACTGTGGATGTGAAGTAGGTGTAATCACAGTGGCCGAGTGGCATAAAAATTGTCCACAAAACCAAAAATGGGCCAGTATTCTTATCCGGGCCCGATATTACAACGGAAAGCAATGGAGATAAACGAGCACCCTTTTCAGGGGGCGTCTGCCAAATTTACAATAAGTGGCGGCAGATGGTTGTGTAGGTGGAGACAACAGTACGGAATTTTCGGAACTTTAAAAATTTTTCGGTCATATGTGGCAAACGACGCATCGTACAGAAATTATCACTATATTCAAAGTTGAAGAGCTTTAAATTTTGCATCGAAGGGCCTCCATAAAATACGAAAAAGGGCCCTTTTTAACAACTTATGTGAAAACTGCAATAAACTCGATTAGCAACGACATCGATGAGTAACAAGACGGCCCTCCGTTTGCTGCACCACTGTCAGCGACAGGTGAGTCTTCAGAAGGTAATTTATGCGTTATTTTACAACATAATAACTAGATGGTATTTCTTTCAGCTGAAAAATATCCATCGCAGCCTGACACTCCGAGGGCTGCAGAGCCTGAGCCTGGACCATCATCGTCCATTGAATATCCTACGCCCGGACCTTCCACAGTGCCAGCCAAACTAAGCAGAGTAAAATAAAATGAACATTGCTATCAGATAATTTCTATACGTCGGCGTCGCATCTTCATACTACAACTTACATAAACTTTTTTCCTTTCCGGTTGACTATATAATATGGTAAAGTGTACTAATTACTTCTCATTACATCTACAGAAAAAATCATCAAGTATTTTTGTGTGAGTGGGACGGAATTTAGGGTTGTGAAGGGGGGTTTGAAAGAGGAGGGTTCTCACTTCACTTTAAGGTTGGAAACAGGGTTTGAGAGGTGGGAGGGGGTTCATATTGAGTGGTTATTATTGAACCCCTTCATATTGGTCAAATAATCGTTTTGAGGAAAATGGAGGAATATTCAGTATATGCGTAAATTTATATTGATCCAAATTTCGGTGTTCACTAAACCCAAAATTTGATGCATTACAAATTTTATTCCACAAGTTTTGTCACGATGTTTTCAAATCGCATACGTAAGTATGTCTAAAAGTGTTTATTACAGTCTTTTTTTACAAAAGTTGGTAAAAGCTACCTTTTTTCGACTGACGATGGCGACATTATAAATCGGTCTACTTTGGAAGTCAGTTAATTTGGAGGTCATTCGACGCAGAATTTAATGCATTTCAACTTTGATACCTTGAATACGGTAATATTTTCCGCAAGATACGTCGTTTGCAACATATGTGCGCAAAACCTGAAAACCATCGAAAATTTCATTATTTTACGTTTCTAGACCTGGGCCGGTACTGTATGTATGTATGTATGTTTGTGTGTGTGTGTGTGTGTGTGTGTGTGTGTGTGTGTGTGTGTGTGTGTGAGTGTGTGTGTGTGTGTGTGTCTGTATGTATGTATGTATGTATGTATGTATGTATGTATGTATGTATGTATGTATGTATGTATGTATGTATGTATGTATGTATGTATGTATGTATGTATGTATGTATGTATGTATGTATGTATGTATGTATGTATGTATGTATGTATGTATGTATGTATGTATGTATGTATGTATGTATGTATGTATGTATGTATGTATGTATGTATGTATGTATGTATGTATGTATGTATGTATGTATGTATGTATGTATGTATGTATGTATGTATGTATGTATGTATGTATGTATGTATGTATGTATGTATGTATGTATGTATGTATGTATGTATGTATGTATGTATGTATGTATGTATGTATGTATGTATGTATGTATGTATGTATGTATGTATGTATGTATGTATGTATGTATGTATGTATGTATGTATGTATGTATGTATGTATGTATGTATGTATGTATGTATGTATGTATGTATGTATGTATGTATGTATGTATGTATGTATGTATGTATGTATGTATGTATGTATGTATGTATGTATGTATGTATGTATGTATGTATGTATGTATGTATGTATGTATGTATGTATGTATGTATGTATGTATGTATGTATGTATGTATGTATGTATGTATGTATGTATGTATGTATGTATGTATGTATGTATGTATGTATGTATGTATGTATGTATGTATGTATGTATGTATGTATGTATGTATGTATGTATGTATGTATGTATGTATGTATGTATGTATGTATGTATGTATGTATGTATGTATGTATGTATGTATGTATGTATGTATGTATGTATGTATGTATGTATGTATGTATGTATGTATGTATGTATGTATGTATGTATGTATGTATGTATGTATGTATGTATGTATGTATGTATGTATGTATGTATGTATGTATGTATGTATGTATGTATGTATGTATGTATGTATGTATGTATGTATGTATGTATGTATGTATGTATGTATGTATGTATGTATGTATGTATGTATGTATGTATGTATGTATGTATGTATGTATGTATGTATGTATGTATGTATGTATGTATGTATGTATGTATGTATGTATGTATGTATGTATGTATGTATGTATGTATGTATGTATGTATGTATGTATGTATGTATGTATGTATGTATGAATCCATTAATTTTGTTTCTAGATGTGTTAGTGCTATTTTTTCACATTTTCGCTGATCGTATGATGTATGATGCTTTCGTGATGTAAGTTTCAGACACGTAGTTAGCTCTTTTTACTTTCCGTATTTTCCATTTCCAAGATCCGTTTCACTTATTTCAACATCAAAAAGCCTCGACTTGTACGTACACGTTTTCTTTTATTTTGGTTCTTATTCCCTATTCGTTCATCAACATTTTCTCTTCTATTTCTCGAATTATAAAAGATTTTCCTCTTCGAATGTCTGCTCTTCCATTTCCCTCTCATTTGTGTCATTATTATATATGGTCTGCATAATTAATAAAATCGGAAAAAAAAGTTATATTGTTATAAAATTATATTGTGATGTTCGTCTATTTGAATGCAGTTAGTTCCCTATTCCCTTGAAATACTTTGAATTTCAGTGTTTCTTCATGTAAACGAGATAACGAATTGTTATACACATTACAGTGTCTCATATACATCATACAAGCTACCTAGATATTATTATTCACAATGTTTACATTTTCTTGTATTATTAAGTACAGGTAATATTTCGTTTGATAAATTTGTATAATATTTCTCGGTATAACTTCATTGTAGACTATTAGGTTTATAATTTCGGGTATATCTAAAAGGCCCGAGTTTGTTTTTGATTTAGTAGTTTAGCTTTGGTATATTATATCGGCCTTTATATATTTTTCTGTCTTGATAAGCCATAGCAAAAATTTATCTAGATCGACTGCTACACCCTAGTGTGATTTCCATTACATATTGATGCATTGCATGTTGACATTATTGTTGTTACATATTTCCTTAAAACAACTAAATATGCTTAAGGAAATATGCAGCACATATATATATATATATATATATATATATATATATATATATATATATATATATATATATATATATATATATATATATATATATATATATATATATATATATATATATGTATATATATATATATATATATATATATATATATATATATATATATATATATATATATATATATATATATATATATATATATATATATATATATATATATATATATATATTTGTTTTGTGAAGAGTACTCTTGGGATTGTAGCATTTCATTACATAGAAATAAGCAAATAGACATACATACGGAAACGAACCACTATACACACGAAAACGAACCACTTATAAGTTGTACAAGTTCTTTCACCTTTCTTGAGGATCTTCAGAGCAGTATACGATTTATTTCATTGATCATTTATACTTGAATTTAAAATATTAATACTCCAACACTTGCAGTGACGTTTTATGACATTAGTTTTGACGGAACTCAAATTCTTAGAATACACAAACCTAGTCTACTATTTATATTGGTTCTATTTGAACATATTATATATAAAAGCATTAGGCATGCAGTTATCCAGAAGATGTTAAACTTTAAATGCATAAAATCTTGTTGAACCTATTGAAAAACAACTACTTTTTCCAACTATATGCGAGAAGATATTGAATTACATATACAATAGAGTTCTGAAGAATTCAAAGAGAGAGTGATACAGAAATTGCTTGCTTAGTCAAAACTAAAATCATTTGTTGGTTGTATGTATTAATTGTTTCCTCGAAAATTCGAAAAAAATCCTATTTTCACCTGGATATATTTATTAGCTTTGAAATTCTTTGCTATTCATATTTGTTTTGTGAAAAGTAATCTTGGGTTTGTAGCATTTCATTACATAGAAATAAGCAAATAGACGAATAAGAAGGAAACACACTTACCAGTGCTATATCTGGACATACATACGGAAACGAACCACTATACACACGAAAACGAACCACCTTAGAAGTTGTACAAGTTCTTTCACCTTTCTTGATAATTTTAAAATATTAATACTCCAACACTTGCAGTGACGTTTTATGACATTAGTTTTTGACGGAACTCAAATTCTTAGAATACACAAACCTAGTCTACTATTTATATTTGTTCTATTTGAACATATTATATATAAAAGCATTAGGCATACAGTTATCCAGAAGATGTTAAACTTTAAAATGCATAAAATCTTGTTGAACCTATTGAAAAACAACTACTTTTTCCAACTATATGCGAGAAAATATTGAATTACATTTTTTTTAGCAACTACGAATAGCAAAGAATTTCAAAGCTAATATATATATATATATATATATATATATATATATATATATATATATATATATATATATATATATATATATATATATATATATATTATATATATATATATATATATATATATATATATATATAATATATATATATATATATATATATATATATATATATATATATATATATATATATATATATATATATATATATATATATAATATATATATATATATATATGTATATATATATATATATATATATATATATATATATATATATATATATATATATATATATATATATATATATATATATATATATATATATATATATATATATATATATATATATATATATATATAATATATATATATATATATATATATATATATATATATATATATATATATATATATATATATATATATATATATATATATATATATATATATATATATATATATATATTATATATATATATATAATATATATATATATATATATATATATATATATATATATATATATATATATATATATATATATATATATATATATATATATATATATATATATATATATATATATATATATATATATATATATATATATATATTTCATTAGCAAATATGAACATTCGAAAATGGCATTTTCTATTTGGCTCGTTCGCTAAGCAATTATTTTTTTTCCGTTGCTTATTTCCATTGGATGAGTTAATTTTTTTATCCAAGTGGTGCGGCATCAAAATCTCATTTTCAGCCAAATGTGAACTTATGACATTTTCGAATTAAGCTGATGTTGTGTTTCTTATAAAATCCTATGTAATAAATGACCTACACTTTCCTTATAAAATATTGTCGTGTAGTGTATCGGCAGAGTACCCCTCCTTATCACATCCCGAAATAATAATTAATCTTGAAATTGACATAGAATGTAAAACCAAACTCTGCATATAAAAAGTCTGGCAGGTTTGTTATTTTCTCATGGATATCGTCTACAGGACCTGTCACCATAGCCAAATTTATTACCTACATGGTACATTACTTTGCTTTTGCGCGGTTCGTATGTAGGTGTATTTTGGCATCCAGGTCAGATATCGGAGAGCCTTCAAAACAGGATAATTAAGACGGACGATGCTGCCTCCGCAATATGGATAAAAATATGTTCGTGTACCCATTTGATCCCCGGGAATCGGAATTTTTCATTTATTTATTTTGCTGAAAAAGGTATAATCTAATAACTAAGATAAACGAATTACCGGATCCTCGCCGGGCAGTTTTTTGAGTGTTGAGTGATGTAAGTGTTGAGTGGAAATTTTGGAACAGAAATCAATAGAAATGTTTCGATTCAGCTCTTGCGTGTACTGACGTTATTTTTTTGTGTTGGTCGACTTACTCGGATAATTTCCTCATCAAAGGGCTTGATGTTTTATAAAAGAATCGACATAGAAATAACTAAGAAAATTATTATAATTATTTGAAGAGGATATAAAAAATCTTTATGAATTGGGCTAGTGACTGGCGAAACATTGAAAAGGTGCTACTGCACCTACCAGTACGTAGGTGCAATAGCACCTTAGTATGTTAGTATTTGTACCTACCTACTGGTAGGTACAAATATTAACAACTTATTTTTGTAATCATTATGATTAAGACGGGAACGGTGGTCGAACGGTTGGCGCATTAGCTCTCGGTTCGATCACCCAGCAGCGGTGTGTGTTCGATACCGCGCACTGGTGCGAAATAAATTTTCAGTAATTTATCCCCAAGATCTAACAAATGCACTGTCAAAAATGACCTAACTGACCTACTCATTTGAAAAAAAACATTTGTGAGAACTGCTTTTCTATTTGCTGCAAATTTTTAAAAAATTATCGCAAGATAGAGTGGTAATTGGCGTAAGTAAAATCATTCCCGTAAAAGAACATACTTGCTGCTACTGGACTGTGTATTTATCACTAATCAAAAAATTAATTAATACCATGTGCAAGTGATTTTAGGTAGTTACTATTAAAGTACGAGTTGTCGTAACTTTGGGCTTTTGAATCAACTGCTCTGTTAATTTATTTCAGCATCTTCTACTTTCAGCCAACTAACAGAGCTAGTTGCCACAGTTTACCCAGAACTTGCAATAAACACTTTTCGTTCGATATTACAAGCTAAACCATCTCTACTGCCATGCTTCTCATCTCATTTTGTAATTTTTGTATTGCGTCGTGAGTCGTGAGGGAAGGTTAGTGAGAAGGTGTTTTGTGGTTATATAAGTTGTGTTTATTGTGTTTTGTTTGGCGGGGATTGCTATATAGCGAAATAGACTGACTGCGTGAATGGACTGATCAGATCTTTGTTTAATATTTTATATTCGAGTGTTTAATTTTGAGTATAGGTTCATTTTTACATTACTTAAATATACTTCCAGTATAAGTATTAAAAATTAGGCCATTCTTATTTTCATAATTATTATATTCTTTAGTTTTGTATTACTGCAATACAAGTATTTGATATTTATTTTATATATAATATATTAGAAAAATATAATACATATTAGATTTTAATTCTGAGCTAAGTATACCTATAGCATATAGTTTCATCGTGTTTTTAGTATAAGCAAAGTTTACATAAACTTTGGTATAAGCATGACATTGTCATTGGCCATTTTTCTATATTTATAATTTTATTATATTTAGTTTGGTATTCCTGCAATGTAAGTACCTTTGTATGGTAACAAAAATATAATATTTATAAATCTTCTTTCTTGCATTAAACAGTGAACAATTAATTATTTGTAACTGGTGAAATTCATTTGCAGCAACTCCAGTAATAGTTGATTTAATTGGAAGAGTCAGTAAATATTACTGATGTGGAATGTCACCATCAAAATTTATCATTTTGCAGCAACTAACTAAGGTGTTAGTGTTAACTACCACATTCCATTTGCCACAAAGAAAGTCAAGTACTTAGATATTAGAGCAGTTGTGATAAATACCCACTTTCAACAAACCAAATGTAGTTATCATAAAGCAACGTTGTAGTTGTCCCCTATGTTAATGAGATTTTCATTTATTACTAATGAGTTTTCAGTTACCACAATTGTTTTTTTTCTCAGTGTGAGGTTTTCCAGGTTTCCCTCATTCTTACACTGAAT
>CAXKVY010000708.1:2500-50000 GCA_964058915.1 Tetropium fuscum
ATTGAAGAAATGAAGAATTGAAGAATTGAAGAATTGAAGAATTGAAGAATTGAAGAATTGAAGAATTGAAGAATTGAAGAATTGAGGAATTGAAGAATTGAAGAATTGAAGAATTGAAGAATTAACGAACTGACGAACCTACATATAAATCATTAATTAAAACAATCATATATATAATACACAATCATATACAATCATATTATAGAGTACGTACACTGGAATTTTTCATGACATGATTTATTCAATATTTAACTGTCTGTTGTTAGTATTTATTAGTCACAAATAATAAAAAACTTTAATTTTTGTTTCTCTACTGGTAGCTACATAATTCAATCGTTATGTGTCTCGTCTCAGCCATTTCTTCACAATTTTATCTGTAGTCTCAGAATCCAATCAACTCAGTATCCAATCCGTCTTTGTCGACTCCAACGGAAAACTCATATTTTGAAAACATGGACTCCAGATGTAGATGTAGGAGCATCTACGGAACACCTGGAGTCCATGTTTTCAAAATATGATTTTCCGTTGGAGTCTAAAGACGCATTGGATTCTGAGTTGATCGACCTTTCAGCCAAAAATAATTTTGATGCTGCAGTAAATTTTTCTTATATACCTCTACTCGTAGTTTTTATAACATAATAAACATGTGTGGTTCATACATTCCAGTATTAGAACCTGAGCATCCAAGGTGAGATTGCCTTGTGATGCTGATCATGGAGACACTAGACAGTTGTGGTGCAGATCACAACGTTAACGTAAACGCAAAGTTAACACCTACTCAATACTCATGCGCAGAGCTGTGATTTTTCACCATTACGTAGAGCTGGCTTTACTGGCGTGCGTTTTCTTCAGCCATTTTTAAGGATTTGAGGCAAAATATATATGTGGTAAGATTTTTTAAAATTACTTAAAATGCGAAGTGTGAAATTACGAATACTGATGATATTGACTTACATCTAGCTAGAGATGTTTTTGGACCAAATCAAGCAGGATTTTATTTTACTTTATTATTTTATTTACAAAAACAGGCAGGACTTTTACAAAAATCTTTAGATCCATCCATATTCCATAACCTATATATAAGGTGACAGTTTTGACATTCACACGTTCCGCTCGTTTACGCTACTTACTTCAACTGTAACTTGATGGTTGAAGGCATTTCGTTTGGTACGTTAAATACGAACTAACGTGCACTACGCACTACCTTCCTACGATCTGCGCCATAGATAAGACACGTCTGCGCGGAACCTCACCTGTCTCATATCTCTGGTTTACGCTAACGTCACAGCGACGTAAGGTAGGCTGTGCTTGGGCTGTGCTCAGCTGTGCTAACGTTGTGATCCGCTCCGCACTTAAGGCTAGGATTTTGTAGAGGGAGAGGCAAATAGATGCATTTATTTTGGTTAAGTATAAATAATTAGAAAGCTATACGTACGATCATTAATGATTATTAAATTAGGTGCCTGCACTAGCTATTATTATAGTCATGATTATAATATAAGTTTTTTGTCCCAAAATTTTCTTATAAGCCTGTGCTTGAAATGAAAATATGCATTTTTATTGTTAAAATCACATAAATTTTCTTAGCAAGCGCACAGAATAGATTTATAAGGAAATTTTGGGACAAAACACATATTATAATCATGACTATAATAATAGTACATGCACCTAATTTGATTATTAAATCTTATGTAGCTTTTTAATTATTTATACATAACCAAAATAAATGCATCTATTTGCCTCTCCTTCTACAAAATCCCAACCTTAAACAATTATACTGTACTGTGCTTCGACTGTCTATTCAATGGCGTTCTGTGAGGAGTCCAGAAATTACGCCTTATGGTATGGTGTTATGGTTTTGTGATAATATATCATGATCATACATTTATCATAAATTCGAACAATCGAACTCGAACGATTTTTGTTGCTGTTGCTGTTAAATAATTTGTAATTTTGTACCACATTTAAGCACATATTTAGTATGTATTATATTATTTATATACATTTTACGTCACAAATATTTTGTGTTCTTTGCATTTCATAAAATTATGGACGGAGGTTAACTTTTTGCCCATTTTAGTGACACAAATTTTCTATGTCGTCTTTACTCGTATGCATATTATTTGTAGTTTGTATTCTTTAAGGTGACAACTTCCAAAGAAAAACGAAAATGTCCTCGAGCCTATCATCTCGTATTAAGCATCCAAAAAAGCATGAACTCGCCAAGTCTCATAGTCAGGCCCAAATTTTAGCAAATAAATTGCGTCAGGATGGAGTTATGTCTACAGGTATTGTTTGTACATAGTACCTATCATTGGCCGCCCAGAAAGAGAACGATATTAGAACATTTCAGCATGGGCAATATAGTGGGATATTATGTCCTGATTATAATCGGCCAAATGATAAATTAGGTTCAAATAACGGCATATAGACATAGACCTAAATAAAATGAATATCTATTTCCTCTTGTCACATCATTCTCTTCCTGGGCGAACTATGTCTATTCATAAATTCCAGTTATGGTTAAGTAGGAGATAATATTATAGATAATAGATAATTATTCTAACAGTGGCTATGGACCACCTGTATTCAGTAATGAGCAAATGCCTAGTTATAGCATTAGTATTCCGCAGCCAGTAAGGAATACAATTAATAGTCACCCCTACGATTGCTTAAAGTTGTTGTTGAAAGGTCTGCAGTTGCTGTTGGGCTGACAATGCTAAAATATATACTTAGGTATTCTCAGGGATATACCTAGTAGCCAAAATTTGGTTCGGGATACCAGAAAATTGTTCAAGATTTATGACGCTGTTAAATTGTCAAAAATTTATGGATTTGTACCGGGTTTATAGCATCTTAAAGGGGTATACTTAACCAAAAAAATAGTAAAAAAAACCTAAGAACAAATTTTCAAACCGCAGTTGCCTGCGATTAGTAGTTTTTGCAATATTTGCGACCAAACTATGAAGACCGTTGAGCATGATGTCATACCAACACTGCAGCACACGTCATTCTTATGGCAGCTCACCGACTACTGATCACGCGATGTCGGTATGACGTCGCGCGCTAATCCAACTTAAATTGAAAACTAAATATCTCGAAAACTATTACGAGTATCCACCTGCTCCTTTCACCGTTGCTCTTAGATATTTATTTACTATTTTTTAGTGTAAAGTTGCTTTTTTGGTATACTGCCCCTTTAATGGAAATTTTATTGGAAAAATGTTTGCACAGTATGTCAAACATTGTTTTTTCCTGTTTTTTCAGCCAGCTACTATTACAAAGTTAACCCAGCTTGTAGTTTTGTAAAATTTGTGTTATGTGTGATTTAATTTTTTTATTTTTGCTCCTATCTTTTTTGCAGAGAAATGTTACATATTCACAATAAAGTTTTATTACGAAAATGTACGTATGTCATGATTGGCCATGGAAAACAAAATTGAAAAGAAAAAAATAATTGTAAATCTCACATTTCAAATAATATTTTAACAAACATGGTAGGTACCTACCCTTAAGTGAAACTCTTTTTAACAGAGCATGCTTGAAGCTGGTTTATCTCAACGTAAAACTGTGGAATTACAAGTTATGCGTATGGTGGTGGTAGACCAAGAGCCATTCAACTTGTACCAGATCGGTTTTTAGTCGGGCGTCTTCCTCGTGAGTGGACTGTTACTCAACGATATTGCAACAACTTGAAAATTTACACGTACGTATTTCCTCTTAAACTATACGTAACAGACTTCATGAGACAAATTTTGCTAGTAGATGGCCATCTAGACACCCCAGATGGACAGGGGCTCATAGACAGCCCCGATTACGATTTGCCCTAAATCATCAAAACTCGGGTTTCAACTGTTTCAATGAATGGAGCCACCGCCTTTCACTGATGTATCACTTTTTTGCCTGTTTCCTGATAACCGACGTGTAAAAGTTTGGAGACAACAAGTTGAAGAGTTCAACGATTGTGCCATTATAGAATGTACTGTATGGTGATGTATCTCTTATGGTTTGGGATGGCATATGTGCCGATTTTTAGATGGAATTGGTTATTCTTGACGAAAACATATGGAAATGTTTATTTACAGCAAATCTTAAGACCAATTGTAGGTCCTAGAGCCCAGAATGTGGGAAACAATTTTTTTTACATGGACGATAATGCCAGGCCATATAAAGCACATACTTATTGTAAACAAGATTTTTATTCAAAACGGTATAAACCACATGTGGTGGCCTGCATGATCATTAGATATAAACTCCATAGGTAGACCAAATTCTACAGAGACTAACATCTAGTCGAAACCATCAACTGGATACATTGCTGGAACTTAGAGAAGCACTGAAGAATTGAATTTAATTTTTTTTAATAGTAAAATTGTGTTGTGAAAAGAAAAATGAACGGAAAAAAATTGGTTTAGAGCAGGCCACAACGTCAATATTGTTGATAGATATTATAATTCGTTGATAGATATTATAATTCAAAAAATGTTTTAAAGCAGACGTATAAGACAAATAAATTTTATAAAATTCTAACATACAATGTTTGGTTAACGCTGTGCACAAGATAAAATTTTACTGAACAGGCATTTGTTTAACACCCTGTAAGTATAAGTATTTTTTTCTAACTTTATCTTAAAGTTAAACAGGTGGGATTAGAGCCAATCAAATTTTCCTTAAAACACTGAAAATGCAAACAGCGTTATAAATCTTGGACAACTTTAAAAAAATCCAATATCGCCTGTGAGACTAGTGTAATCACTGGATGTTTGTATATTTGAGGCGCCTCTTTTTTTGAGAAGCTATTTGCACTACTGGGTGCTCATTTTGTGGGATAGCTATAGCTGCTGTTTATTGTGAGGTAGTGGTATGTTATTTAGTGGAGTATTAGAACAGTGAGTTGCAATATGTCCTGTCTGTTTACAGATAAAACATTCCACTCGGTATGTATAAAGAAATATTCTGTGATTATTTCCATCATATGGAATTACTAGAGAAGTTTGTAATTCAAGATTGTCTGTATGTGCAAGATGAATACTTGTCTTCGGAATCTAAGGATGTGACTGTACTCTTCCCTTGGGATAACTGCTTTTAGAAAAGAAACTGGAGATGCCAAGTGCAGATCGACGCTTTTTAAGACGGTTTCTGCTAATTCGTGGGGTATGGATGAGCTAATGTTTGAGATTAGGATTCACTTAGTGGGCGAAACTAGTCTACGGATGCTTAGAATTGTGTTAACTATTGGGATAGTGGGATGTGATTGGATGAGTTGGTCCACTAGTTCGGTTTGGATCAAGTATATGCAGATTCTGTTCAAGCATGAACATTCAAATGATTGTATGTTATCTCTATCTTGTAGCTATAAAACCTTCATTATATTGTATTGAACAGAAATTTCTACTGGGGGGTCACACCCATATGGAAGTAGACACTATTCACGTGCATATCGAAAAACAGCTGAGAAGTACCCCTAATTTTTCAATAATTATGCAGTGGGATTGGCAACAGCTCATAAGACTTTGTGGGCCCAATATCTTGGTCGAAGGAATGGAAATTATGGATTTTAAAAATTTGTTATATGATCAGTGATCATATAACTCTGGATCATATTTTCCAAATTCCAAAAAAACTGCAAAAAACGAAAATTTTATGAAATCAAAAGTATTTTATCCTATTTGAAATTTTTAAAAGAAACCCCTGGAGTACTTTATTTCAAAACACGTTCTGACCAGGAAAATTTCGAACATGTCGATTTCAATAAACCGGCTAAAAGTATATATTGAAGATTAAATGAGCCCAGTAATGTTAACATGCCACAATTAGTACCAATAAGGAAAGTGTTAAAACCGATATCAACTAAAAGGTACCAGGATTTGCAAAATTGCTTAGATGGGTTCCTAAGCAATTTCATACATATTTTGAAACTCTTCCACATGCAAAGGAGGATGATTAAACTATTTTATCTATTTTCTTATTTAAAATAACTTTTCGTCGATTAAACTTCGTCAAATTTAATTTAATGAAAAATTGAAAAATAATCAGTATTTTTTCATAATTTATTAATTATTTAATTTAATTTAATTTAATAATTATTTATTTAAAATTATCAGTATTTTCATAATTTATTAATTCCAGAGTAATTTATTAATTAAGTAATTTATTAATTTTATACATTTTCAAGAGCTAAAAGATATTAAGTTATTAAGTCAGTCTATGTTGGTAGAGGGTATTATGTCCATTAATTTTCGATAATTAAAAGAATTGATTAACCAACTAATAATAATAATTTATTATCAAGTTAATACGATATCCTAACTTAAAAAAATCATTAAGGGTTTAGTTAAATTTGCAGATTGTTCAAACTACAATAAACCAAAACTTTCAAATGGCCCTCCTGTAAAATTTACCAAATTGGACTTAATACGCTTTGGTTCTAAGGTCCAGATATATATATATATATATATATATATATATATATATATATATATATATATATATATATATATATATATATATATATATATATATATATATATATATATATATATATATATATATATATATATATATATATATATATATATATATATATATATATATATATATATATATATATAATAAAATATTTTTGAGTTCCTAACTTCGTCGCCGGGTGCTATTTTGCTATGGTGTTTCAGTAAATCGTCAATTTCTACAAAAATCCCACACCGATCCTCCATAGGTCCAACTCTATTGAACCTAACGACATCCCATACCCCACAGACTATCGAACTGTTGTTGCATTATACGCAGATGACACCGTAATAATAACATTAAGCCACATCAAAACATTACAAAAGATAAGACGGAGAAAATAGTAACATTCTACAACAACTACTGTGGGCTCCACAAATGACAAAAACGCAGATAATCATATTCTCATGTAAAACGGAGTTAACAATAGAGCTAAATACTATTAATACACCAACGCAACAACATCTTAATTATATAGGGCTATCCATGGACAGAAAATTGTATTTACAAAAGCATATAAATATCATAATAAAACAACCACGTGATAGAACTCGGCGGATATACTCCATAATAGAACAATTATTTTAAATATATAGGACTCTTTGAATTTTCATTATATGTCTGACTCTGTTCATCATTGTTTATGTAGACTTAAAAATAATATATTTCTATAAATGTACTTGCTAGGCCGAATAAGACAATATTATATGTTAGTTTTGTTTGAATATTTTTAATTTTGATATTGTATAATTGCCTAAATTGTTGTTTCATTAAACCAAAACAATGTTCTATACCATATCTTTCAACACTACCAAAAAGGAAAATATACTAACTTATATTTTCTATGGAAACCATGGACCAAAGATTAGTTTGGGGATATCCGTCATGGCGCTGAGATCTTAATTTGAAAATCCAATCCCTACTACCTATTTCCCTTTGTGCGTTCACTTCAACTAATGTAATTTTGGACGAAATGTAATTTTGGATTTTCTTCGTTTGATTAAGCTTCAAATATTTCTAAAATTTCCGCTATTAGAAGACACGTACCGACATGTACAGTTTCATTATGGCCCCGGAAAGAGTTCTTGTTCTAGCCTAACATTTTTTTATATAAAACTTTATTCTAACTGGCGTCCTCAGTGACTAACAATGCCTATTCAATGGCTAAAATGATGCATGTATTTTTTAGAACCTTCCTGTACTTTGATACTAGGACGAAAAATGTTTTACTCCCTAAAACCATCCTTTGAACATTTTTTGCACTATCCAATAACATGCATGCATGGCCAGTAGTACAAAGTTTCTTTATATAAACTTCCACATAACCATTGATAATTATCATACCAAGAAGATTGAAATGTTCGCGAACTTTCCCGTTCCGCACCTCTTCCCTTTTCATTAAAAGTCTTTTTTGTAAGGAAGTTGTTTATTTCCTTAAAATTAATACCTGCCTTGTCATTAAAGCCTTAAAAACGCCACATAATACCCTACCGCAAAACCAGTAAGCAGTAAACACATGGCCAAGCATCCCAAAGCGCTTCTCAAAGCCTGGCGAAAATCAGGTGTTATTTTAACCAATTCGCTAGAACAGGATGGGGAACAATAATAGCGATATCGTATTATTTATGGGAATGGGCATGTACGGCGCGTTGTACAAACCCGGAGATTACAGCCATACCGTGTTGTGGTGGGGGCGGGGACTGTGGAGAGATAAAAGCCCGGTGGAAATATAACTTGCAATTATTTTATTATTTTAATTTTTGATAAATGTAATAGTACATACGTAATTGGAAATCAGTTTATTAACAACTGTTTATTTAGGTTAGTTAGTTAATTAGTTAGTTTAACTGTTTATTTAGATAGTTCAGCCTCAGTTGCTTCATACGACGAGCCGCCACTGGTAAAATGCTGCGAACAATGTCACTATGTAAAGGGAAAACAATATTTTTTACACACAAGGCACTAGCGTTGTCGTAAAAAAGACTATATTGTGATAAAATTAATATAATTAAAGCAATGTGTGGGAAGGTACAAACTTATTTTGTAACTTAGAATACCTAGCATATTTATATCGCTATGGATAGTGCTCCATACAAAGAAATATCCTATAAAACTAAGGAAAAACAACAATACAAATGAAAATTAAATGAAACCTAAAAATGCCAATGGCGTAATGATAATTAAACATCAATTATATATATTTAATTGTTTTTCTTCTTTTTCAGTTGAAGATGTTCTTCAAGCTGTGGATCAAGTTGCTGCATTATTGGCATCTAATATTGTTGATAACAATATCTCTTATAAGGATAGTGTAATAAATCTTTGTCAGCATCTTAAGGTAATATACCTTTATAAGAGAATGGCTTGAAATCATGCCAGATTCATGGAAGGCTAACTTAATTTAATATTTAGAAATTTCAACTAATTTAAATTAGATTTTCTGATTTAACTAGGTATAGTCTTAAGCGTATAGGCATGTTAGATCAAGAAGACTAGAACAAGTCTTCTTGGTTTAGATACTGACACTTGGTGTCAGAAGACAGGTGTGCCAACGTATACCTAATCTGTGACTTGGTATAATTGGTGACGGATGGGCAAATTAACGTATTAGCGTGCATCGTAGACCGTGAGATAGCATACTCTCGAGGTAAGTCAGTTTTTTTGTCTGGCATTTTGAGGGTTGAATGTGGCTAGTTAGCTGATGAAAATAACGGTGGTTATAATGCCTGCCCCCCAATCGAAAATTCGGAAAATCCATTTTCGTTTACATGAACCTGTTTGATTTTTTTATGATCTTATACTGTCTGGCATTTGAATAAAATATTGATATTGATAAATAATAATTCACCACAAAAAAAGTCCAGACAGATTTTAATGGTTGAAAAGGTGGGGGATTGGGGTTATTTTGCAAGAAAAAAGTTCAATTTTCCACGTTCTCTTTTTGTCTGGCAATCGAGAGAACGAAAGGTTTTCTTGTGAAAATTACGCTGAAAAATTGCCAGACGGTAATCACCATGCGAAATTGAGCTTTCAGCGGAAAATTATGCCGAAATTTTGGACATTTTTTAGCGATAGTAATATGCAAAAAAAAGATTACCAAAATGTATGCAATAGCATAAAAGCGAACATGCTGCATTGCCAGACAATTTTGGCTGTTCAATTATTTATAAATAAAAGGTTACAAAAAAAATATAAAATTTTCCACGATTGTTTTTCCTCTATCATTTCCTATTTCTATTTAAAATACGTGTATATACACACCAAAAAATGCCAGAGTTGAACTGTTCGAAAATGTATTAGGTAATAAATAACAAAAATACAAATATAAAATTTTTAATGTCGCACCCTATGCTAAAACCTCAGGTTTCGGAGATATTTACCATTTTAAGAAAAATGTGACAGATGGAAAGGACTGGAAGGAGCTTTATAACTTTTTTCACATGTTATATCAAAATTTAATTTTTGGCACAGCGTAAGAACATAGAGTGGTCTAAGTTCTGCAATTAAAATACAATCAAAAATAATATACCAAGTGTTAGATTTTCCATGCCATGTTTGGCTAATTTAAAACTGCAAAAACTTTTTTTTTCAAACGGAACACCCTATATTTTTTATGCCCAGGTATGTAAAATTAAATTATCTTTCTTCTGATATAGCCATTTCAGGGGCTAAAGTTAGCAGTTTGTGAGATATTTGCAATTTTCTTTCCAGCAAACAGATTCACCAGAATTTTGCTTAAAAATACATATAAAATTAGCCTTGTACTTAAAGAAAAAAAAACTGCTTTTAATTTAATATAAACTATAACGCATTGTTAAATAACGAGAACAAATTTTTAATAATAACTTTAATAATATAATAATAACAATAACATAGCAACAATAATAATAACATAACAATAACAAAAGAACAACAATCATGACATAACTGTAACTTTAATAACATAAGCAATAACAATAAAATATATATATAAAAATTATTTTTTCAATAGTAATCAACATTCCGCCCATTATTTGCTATGCATAACTCAATTCTTTCTCTAAACGACTGTTGTACATTTTCCAAGATTTCCAGTGTAATTGTACGAAAAGCATGTCGTATTTTGGTTTTTAAATCTTCTACATTTTCTGATATTTCTTGGTAAACTAGATTTTTAATATGTCCCCAAAGAAAGAACTCTAAACAAGTTAGATCGGAAGATCTCGGAGGCCAGGTGACTGGACCACCCCGTCCAATCCATTTGTTAGGAAATAAGTTATCCAAAAATCGGCGAACATTTCCATGATAATGTGGTGGAGCCCCCTCTTCCATAAACCACATGCGCCTGAGTATATCCAATGGCACGCACGTCTTCGAGCAAATCACGTAGATTATTTGGTTAAAATGTAAATACCTTTCTCCATTCAGATTTCCTTCGAAGAAATAAGGACCAATTATGTATTGACCAATAATACCTGCCCATACATTGACAGAAAAACGATGCTGCTTTTCTATCGAGATCTTAAAATGAAGATTTGCATTGTCGTAATGGTGGTCATTTCTACGATGTGTTAGAGAAAGTACACTCATCAGTAAATAATACATATCTGGAAAATAATTGATCTTCCTGTATTTTAGTCAGCATCCAGTTACAACAATTTATACGATTTTGATAATCTTGTTCACTAATTTTTTGTTCATATTCAGGAGATAGTCATGGAACTTATGTTTATGTAATATTTTAACTACCGAAGTCTGAGAGATATCGAAGACAACACTGACTTTTCTAGTACTAATATTGGAATTTTCAACTACTGCAGTAACTATATCAAATTGCATAGCCTCACCAATAAAATGTTTCCTTGCCGTGTGTTCTTATAATTAGCATTAGCAGTGAGTTCAAAACGCTCCTTAAGTTTTTCAAAACATTTTTTTTTCTTCGCTTAGGATGATATCGCGCACCATATACTCTGGACACCAATAAACAATTTCTATGACATTCTCCTAATAAATAAGTTATATCAACTAATTCTTGACTAGAATAATTCATATTAACGTTTTATACGAGGCAATATTAATGGGATAACAAACACGTGTAGTAATACAAGCCACTAGATGCGATTTTCAAAACTACTGAGAAACTTACAGTAGTTTTGTTTGTTACTTAAATCTTCTAAGCCTTCTTTGTACCAATTAGACTCTACTCGTGTGTTGTTCGAGATCCTTGAGTACCCATCTTAAATATATTAATGTATCTTTTTTGATAAAAGTTAATTTTTTGAGTACAAGGCTAATTTTATATGTAACTTTTAAGCAAAATTCTGGTAAATCTGCTCGCTGGAAAGAAAATTGAAAATATCTCACAAACTGCTAACTTTAGCCCCTGCAATGGCTATATATATTTATAAATGTATGTGTGATCTTTAATTGACCGCGCTGCCAGACAAATTGAAATCGCTAAAATATATGCGAAATTTGCGCATAACTTTCCGCGGGAACTCAATTTCAACTCAACTTCAAGGAACTCAACGGTGATTACCCTCTGGCAATTTTTCAGCGTAATTTTCACAAGAAAACCTTTCATTTTCTCGATTGCCAGACAAAAATAAAACGTGGAAAATTGAACCTTTTTCTTGTAAGTTAACGATCATTGAAAATCGTCATCATTTTTTATCGGTGAATTATTTATCATTATCAATCTTTTATTCAAATGCCAGACAATATAGCATCATAAAAAAAACAAAAAGTTTCATGTAAATGAAAATGGATTTTCCGAATTTTCCAACGGTTGGCAGGCATTAAAATCACCCTTATTTTCATCAGCTAACTAGCCACTTTCAGTCCTCAAAATGCTAGACAAAAAATGACTTACCTCAACAGTACGCTGTCTCACGGTCTATCAGCCAGAACAGTGGATATAAAAGTACCGCATATTTGCGGCCGTCCGCCATTTTCACTCCTCGCATACTCGCGGCAAAGCTTAAACGTATTACTCTACATTATTTACCATTTTAAAATATCTTTCTCTTTGAGCCATTGTTTCAAACTACTATTTATCTGAGCCTATTTCCACAAGTTATTAGGACGATAATTATGGAGTATTATGGAATAAATATGGCCGCCGTGTCGGCATTTATCGGTTCAAACGAATGCGCTCATACTACTGCTCTGGTATCAGGGGGCCAATAGGGAACATGACTGAAATTTTAAATATAAAAATAATACCAAAAAACAGCCTAACGTTGTAATAAAACGTATAGGTACTTCACAAAAAAAACAAAATTTCTCATTCCGCTCTAATTTCTAATTCAGTATGAAGGATCTAAACAGCGGTAAAATTGACGCGTCCCGAATAGAGCTCTGACGTCACAGTACAATGTTTAGTAGGCGTTGCGCCGGAAAGGGCCGATTGAACTATGAAAACAAGCGGTAGATTGCTGGGATCTACCTTAGCCGACCGAATCGGTCTTCTCGTCGTTTGTAAATTGTAGGATGTGGCCTCACGACTGTGAACCTGTTTGAAACGGTTCGCTCGCGCGTGAGACTTTAATAATTTATAACAAATTTATTATTGGGAATTAAGGCGTGTAAGTAAGGTGGTCACGAGAAACACGTATGAGTACACGAATAGTTGAAACGGAGAGCGGTGAGGTTGTTTTTTCGTACTTTAATTATAGCCTGACTAGATTAAAATCGGATGATTAGGAGGGGAGCTGGGGACTTCAAAGTTTTTACTATGCAGCAGGAGAACGGAGAGGAATGTGGGCTCTGGTCGGGCTAAAAATCAAGGGAAAACATTTTTCTTTTTCTCTGAATATTAACCGATCTTAAAAAAATCGAACGGCCTTGTGTTTGATAATAAATATTTGATAATAAATATAAATTAATATAAATATTAATAAAAGTTGATAATAAATATTTATTTCACTTGCATAAAAAACATAAGTATTAAAAAATAAATAAATAAATTATTGAAGATCTATCTCGAAGAATAATATTATCCAGACCTCGAGTAACTTTGGTCACACGAAGCCTTTTAGCCACTTTATCTTTATAAACTCTCTAAATCAGAAAAATAAATGACAGCTTGTGCTATATTTCTCTTTTAGACTGCTCAAAGAGGAAACAATTTTTGTTGTGCTTTGGGATTGAATCTCTCCCTCTAGTGCTGATGATAAAGATTTGCTATATTGGCACAAGTCAGATGTAGAAATACATTTTGCAGCAAGCTGTTCAAGATGTGTTTAGATGGAGAAAATCTTGTGCCAATGTTGATAACTGAAGCTGGCCCTTTCCTTTTCGAGAGGGGAATTTCTTCCTGAAAATAGTATCAGTAGTAAAATATGTATCAGAAAATTCAGCAATGACAGGTTATGAAATTCATAGAAGTCTTTCATAGCTTGTAGAACAAGCATAACATCGAAACAAGCAGCATGGACGACTAGCAGAGACAGCTTTGGCGAAGAATCGAAAAATTCCAAGAAACTTTGTAATGCATCTTTGAGTGGAATTGACGTTATTTTCATGTTGCATGCAAAAATAATTATTCATTTCTATTTTCTAAGCCGGTGACTTTTGAAGCTTCAGCTGTCATTTGTTTAGTGGGATCAATGTACGTTGATAATGTATGGTTTTCACTTTTTGCTGCAATTTGTAGAATGTCTGAATATCTGCTGAGACCTGAAGATTCCAAATTGAAATAAATTACTTTGCAAGAATCGACGGTTACTGGAGTCTCCTCTGTTATTATTATTCTCAATAACATACTGATATTGAACACCTCTATTCAGTTTTTTTTCTCAATTTTTCTCGCGTTTTGCTTAGTAAGTTGCGTCGAAATTTTGTAGATTTCAGTTTTGAAGCTCTCAGATTCAGCTCTCTTCTAGTCCAGTTTGGCTGCAAACGAATGAGTATGTTTGCCAGGTGAAAGTTGTTTGCGAAGTTTTTTGTGAAAAGAGTTTTTTTTTTGTTTTAATTTTTTTGTGAAAAGAGGTACGAAGAGGTCCATCATTATTTATGGAAACAGCAGTAGCAAAATGAACGTCTGTAGCCTCACTTTTGCTATAACAAATCTGTTTACTCGCCATATGTGCCATAATATCATTCAAACGTTCATTGCCTTGCCTGGAAGCTGCCACAGAGAACTTGGCAGCGTATTTTGAAAAAATCGCCTTCAATACATCTTGCAGTTGTTGATCTTGTTCTTGTTAATCAACAACTAAATACATGATCAGGTATTGAATGTACAGTGGCTGCTAATTCCTCACTATTCCCTGTGTTCTGTGCTACGGCAAAGTTAAAACATTTTCGTAAATGCGGAATTACCTCAGGTTTTATCATTTCTCTGAATTGTGGCTTCATGTTATATAGATCATTACGAAAACGTTTTTTGAGGTGATTATTGTCTGATAGTTCAAAAACTTTCTCCTGTTGACGTTTTGTTCGGTCAATGGTACTGTCATAAGAGTACTGTCATCATAACCTTTTGCAACTCGAGGCCCGAGACCTATTTCTTCTAAAATTTTACTATCGTTTACGAGCTGAGCACGTACATCCGCCTCCATTGCCTTGGCACTTCCTTCGGAAATTGAGTCGGCAATCGTGATCTTTTTGTATGCTACCTATATCACATAAATTGCATTTACAATTACGTGTTGCAAAATCTAAGACCTTGCCACTTAAGAATCCTATAATCGCACCATAATTGTTTAGACTGTCGTAGTTTTTACCATTGCCACTTTTGCTCCGGCCTTTATCATAACTGACAACAATATTACTAATATTGCCAAGTGTGTCATTGAAATTTTCTTTTCTAGAGTTTATAATACTGTCACATGCCTCTGATGACGATGAAATTGAGTTTAGAGTTGTGGATTTTGTTTTATTACAGCAAAGGCTTCAAATTAAATATTTCAAATTAGAACTAATGTAAATCGATCCATATTTATAATAAAAGAAATATACAAATGCAAAGGGTCACAACATCCACATGATACAATTAGTTATTATACAAATGATATTTATTAGAGACACTATATGTGTATGAGGACAACTATTTTATATTTGTAGAAGTCGTTATTAGCATATTCGACATTAAATTGTTATGTAACAAAAGAACTCGTTGATTTCTAATTGTATGAACAGAATCTTCTGCGAAAAAATGAAAACGTACAACTCTTGACATAATTTATCAATGCTTTCAAAAACTAATCGTCATTCCACAACGGCAGCTCGTTTGCAGCTTTCTTTGGCAGCTTCTTCGATTGCTGGTCCAACTTTTCGTTCATACCTTTTTAATAAATCGCTTGTTATGGGTGGTATATTTAGGCAAGCAAGAACTTTATTCAAAGCTGTGCATCCAATTCCAGTAAAAATAGCACCTGCACCTAATATTTTAAAGTTAGACGTCTCTGTATATATATTTCGTAGGTTAGATTACTCAATCTATGCTATTAACTGGATTCAAATATTAGGAAACAGTCGTAATTAATATTTTCAATACTACTTACGAAGAACAGCTTTTGTTTTGACATATTCACTCTTTTTTTATTATTTTTGATATGGGTTTTCCCTATGGGAACCTTACATATCGCAGAACAATTCCTGCAATGTATGTTGAAAATTGAATGCAGTCCAAATTTGCACTCATTGTCACAATGTATTTCAACGACTATTTCCCTCGTCTTAATTTCCACCAATCACAAACGCGTAATTTTTAATTATAAATGGTTTGTTGATGGAAAAACTGTATCACAGCACCTGTCAGCAGTTTTTTCTAGTTTCCCCGCGGCGAAACTTGACAGCTGTTGTCACCAAAAATTACAATACCTTTGATAACAAGTACTTAATTATGGTCTCCTCTGGGACACCAGAAAACGACGCTAAACAATTTTTCTGATTTTATTGTCAGTGATTTTAAACAGTGCTAGTCAGCTTATTTAGTGAAAATGAGTCGCTTTGGAAGTGATTCTATGTCTAATATTGATCTGGCGATTCAGAAAAGTGCAATTTCGTTAAAACCCATACGTCAATATGGAAACAGTTTATGGAATTCTGCAAGGCAAAGAAATACGAGCTTTTGGAAACTACAAGTTTAGAGCAACTAAACTTAATCCTGAAAGATTGGGCGTGGATTATGAAGAAAGAAAACGGTGAAAATTAGAAAGAACTAGTTGTGAAGACAACATGGAACACCGTTGCAAAAATATGCAAGAGAAGTATTTTATGAAGTGGAAAATAATTTTTGATTCAGTTAAAGATATTATCTTTAAGTCTGGTAGGGAAGCTCGTAATGCGAAGTGAATGAATTTGCAGATGTGCGCCAATAAAAGGAAATCAGCTCCATTAAAATTGGAAGAATATTACGCAATGGTTTTATTATGGGACAAAGGCACTCCGGCGGGACTCCAGCGAAAATTTTACCATATCGCTTCAGCAGAACTTGCCTGGAGAGGTGGAGAACTGGTCAATTGCAGAGTTCATTATTTTAAAAAGGAAGTGAATAATTTTGGGATTAAAACAGGTAGATAACATAATTGCATAAATTGCATAAAATAACTGATTTTCAAAAATCCTTTTTAGGAAGAGTGGAATACCCCCTCTTCAATAAAACGGCCCAGGGCGGAGAACAAAAATGGCCCATAGTAAATGGGTGGTCTCCAACATGAAGAACCCTACCTTTTGTCCAGTCCGTCTTTTTAAAATTCTGATGCTTAAACGTTCATCTAGAATAACAACTGATAGATTATTCTTAACAGTAAACCCATCATGGAACAAAGGACAATCAAGTGGATGGTACAAAAACACTCCAGTGGAAAAACGAACTTTCGAAATGGCAGCAGAGAAGGCAGGATTAAATACAAAAGAAATAAAAATGACAAACCACTCTATGCGATCGACAACAGTCAGTAACCTGGCTAAAGGAGGATTGGTGAACAACAATTATCAATTCATTAAAATTACTGGCCACAGTTCAGCCGACTCAATTAAGCCTTTTCTGCAACTGGATAATGAGTATTATTATAACATCATAAACACCTTTAGAAGTGATGCCTTAGAACCTCCAGCTAAAAAACAGAAGATCCTGCAGCCACTCCTCGAGCTTCTCACTGTACACTGTACAGCATCAACAATATTAATGATTTACCTACACCCAACGTTATCAATGAATTAACAAAGATTTCAAACAATACCCCTACTGTGTACCAAAGTTGCAATTTATATTCTAATTGTACCATAAATAATTAAGTTTGTAGTATTTTGTGATTAAATAAATTACATGTTTTTCAGTTTTCAAATTAATACCTTCATATTTATTATGTATGCATGTATAATAGGTAGTATGTTTTGTAAGCTATGTGTATGCAGAATAATCTGTTACTCATGAAATATCTAATTTTTCCTGTGAAAAAAAATCGAAAATACACGTTGCTAAGTAATATTTTAACAAAATGCATTCGTGCAGGTGCACAAATCCTCGTCTTCGACTCGGATTTTTGTTGCCACCAGCACTCATGCTTCTTGTTAAAATATTACCTAGCAACGTGTTTTTTCGATTTGTTTCGGAAAAATTAGATGCCCTTATGATATTACTTACGACAATAGTGCTTGACATTGGTGACATAAATTTTTCTGTTAAGTTTGTGTGATGCTGGATAGTCGGGGTCGCCATGTAATGCCTTAATGGCATTTGAATGAAACTCGCCAGGAACAATTAACAACGTTTATTTGGTATTGACATCGTGTTTGATAGTAACACAGCACAGAACGTATAATGTGCAGAATGAATGTCTTAGAATGAATGTCTTAGGATGAATGTCTTAGAATGTATGCGGGTGACCTAGTTACCGCCTTATATAACATTGACTAGGTGAGTATGTATATATCAACAATAGTTGCATTAAGTCGGTCTTGATCTAAAGAATGTCTTAGTTGGCAATTTATTGCATAGTGTTTAATATACATGCAATCGTTAGCTTTTAAAGAATAATAATAAATATGATATTGAATAACAAATAAGATATTGAGAGCACGTGTGGCCGTTATGGCACTACATTTGTCATATTGACAATGCGTACCAAAATGCCAAAACCAGTATCGTTTTCTTGCAGTTCTTCGTACACCCCGGTCCGCAGCCATCGCCGCCACAGCCTTTATTCTGTGGTGCAACACGTTTTTCGTGAACTTCTCTTTATAGCGTATTATTTCAGACATTTTAAATTTGCTCTTATAACCCGACCACTTATAGACGCTATGTTTTCTCCATGTGATCACAGCTGTCAGCATTGTAGCCAACTTGATAAAATAAGCGGCGCGGCGTTGTAACGATCGCCAAGTCGTACAAAAGACTGTATACTAAAAACTTTCATTATGTCGATAGTATCCGTCGTGGACTAAACTGCATTATTCCGGATTTAACTTTTGGTTGGGAGCGTAATAAGGCCCCTTCCTTAAATTATCAGGAAAAATAGTTGCGAGCCTTTTTTAGATTAAAATTTAATCTAAAAAAGTCGGATCCATTTTTTCTCCAAATTTAACGGTTTTTATTAAAATACTAAAATATAAAACAGTTTCAGTTCGTTTTAGACCTGGCCCTTTTACCTACCTAGACTCTTTTGTCTTAACTTTACCACAAACACTAACAAAACAAGTTAAGACGCGTTACGGTTGTCACGACACGTGTTTCCAACAAAAGCAGATAAATAACTAAACTGTCTAGTAGCAAAGACATCTACAAGTGTAGAATATTTCACTGGTAGTTACAAGTGTATGAAATAATATTGTGTTACAGGAAATGGATAGTTGTAGGTATAAGTAAATTACTAATAACTTGTAGACTTGTTACAATTGTAATCATTGTGTTATAGGCCCCTGGTACACGAATATGTTAGAAAACAATCGACAAGATTTGTGAGAAGTATTATAAAAACGCTGTGTATTATAACACCGAACGTGACTGTGTACACATTTCGACTCTGGACCGGATTGGATTGATGTCCCTTTTGATTGATGTTTCTTCAGGGGACGTCTAACGGAGACTACTATTTATATAAAAAGGCGCGGCGCCCGCGCCGTTCATATGGGGTGACAGAGCGACGGTATCTGCTTCTCTGCTTTGCGGGCTTCTGGTGGCATTGGATAACACGCGGTTGCCTATTGGTGTTTATGGCCGAAGGTGATTGCTAGGAGGCGGAATTCACCGGGCGTTTGCAAACCACGGGGGTTTGAAGGAGGTTTGCGGACCTTTGAAATTCGCTTTTATTGGTATTGGTTTTATTTCACTGCTCCACTTGCAGTGAAAGCTTCAGGGTGGCTCCGTTTAGTAGGGGGCCTCCTCGGGTCTCGAGTCGGCGATATTGGACGGACTGTCCTTCTGGGCCAGGGAAGGCACCGGGCAGCAATAATATTTGAATTTGCACAGGGAGGCTGCAGACGACTTCAGTGGTTTTGCCGGTACAGCGGAAAGTTTGTTATGCCGTGACTTGTTGGGCATTGGTGTCGATTGTTAAATTCATCCGTGGAATTTCAAGGCTTCTTATCACAATGAATTTCTGTTTATAACGTCGTGGACACGTAGTTTGTTTCTAACGGCCCTGGCAACGGCTAATAATAGCGCTAGGCTAAATGGGCTGGACCAGAGCGGGAATGATGAATTTTGATCGTGTTTCAGATCTTTTGCTCGTGTTTTAGATGTAGTTTGTGGAAAATCCCATTTCTGTTATCCTAGTCCTCGGGTCCAAAGTTTGGTGAAAACGGACGTCGGACTGCGCGCCATTTCTGGGCCGGGGGGGGGGGCTTCTGCGCATAACTTTGGAAACCTATCTCCGGAGTGGTAGGAGATAGCGGGGTGCGATCTTCGCCATTGAGTAACTGGAGTCGAGGGCTTTCTTTGGAGTGTTCGATTTTGGTTATAGTTCGGAATTCTTCTCCGTGGCGTGGTGTCCATGGAAAGAGTTCGCCGAGGTTGACCTCTGTTGAAATTTGTAGCGAAATCGTAGGTATGGTTTCGGTCACAGAGCGGATTCAAGGTCTCGTGGTGGACCTAGCAATGTAGGACGCTTGCTTGCAGACGCGGTGCAAGTTGGCTGTGGGAGGCCTGCTTTGCTAAAAACGTCTCTTCCTTCATATCTCCGGAACGGTTTGAGCTTTCTTGATGAAAATTTTCGGATGTATGTGTGGTAAGAAATCGTCGGTGAGAGTTTCGTGCACATGGTTCGAGCAGAAGCGGCTGCATGAAATCGTGCCTTCACAGCCAGTGGTTTGGGCTTGTTTACTGGGTCTCCGTGGCATCATCTCCGGGGGAACCGCTGGAGATGAGGTTTTGAGATTTTGCAGAGGCCTCGGAATTGTGGTCGAAGACCTCTGGTGCAAATTTCGTGACGATCGGTGACTTGGTGCATTTCAGGAATTTCTGGAGCCTCGCTGAAGATGCAGGGTTTAAACTCATGGGGGCCTTAGGACTATGGCCAAGGGTCTCTGGCGAAAATTCATGCAGATCGGCGTAGTGGAAGTGGCTGTATCTGCGTTTGTGTTGGTGTCTTTTGAGTGGATAAATCTCGATGTTTCTCTATTCGCATTCTCTGTGGCGACTTGATTCCGTTCGCTCGAGGAAAGTGGCATTGTGTTCTTTCGTTTGACAAGACCTTATTTGGTTCATGCACTTGGTGCGATATCTCCGGTTGCATGGATGATATCGACGTGAAATTTGGACAGCAGGATTCGGCTATCGTGATATGCAGTTGGGCCAAGCGGTATGGTGCTCGGACCTGGGGGAGCGTCTCCAGAAGGTGCTTGTGCGTAGGTAGGTACCACTGAAATCACTGGTTGGATTGGTCTCAAATTCGCAGGATGTCTAGGGTCGAAGGGGGCGGTGGAATTTGAAAGTTCTTGGTGCGATATCTCCGTTGTGGTCGGGGATATCGGCACAAAATGGTGACGGCACGTGGACGTCAATAGGCAGATATGGTGCGGCTGCGTTAAGCTCAGACGTGGGGGAGCCCCATCAGAATGAATTTAGCGTGTAGTTAGTAGCAAGTGGGCTACGTTACGTTATGGTGCATATCTCGGTTTGTATGAGAGATAGCGCTTCGTGGTTTGGATTAGTAGATGGGGGCATTTCATGGGACCTCCTGGTTCCCATGGTAAGGTCTCCAGACGCTCAGGAGCGTCACAAGGGCGTCGCGACGGCAAAAACTGCCCTCTTAAATAGACTTCATGAATATTACTTGTTGACGGCTGGTGTGACGGGGGTCTTATTGGCTAGGGATGCAGAGGGACTTATTGGCTAGGATGGAGAGAGCTGATGTCAGTTGTGCCAGTGGACAGAATGAAGTGATGTTATGGTATCTTTACCAGTGGATAAACTGGAGTAGAAGGAATAAGCGTTCTGGAATAGCCCAATTATGTTTCAACGTAGGAAGAAAGTTGTTTTAGACTGTTAGTGGAATCAAATACCTTTATATCTCCTCTTGCTCTTTTATTTCTTAGTATAGGGAATACCGAGGTATAACCAGATGAAATTGAGGTATATCGGAAATGGGAACAAGTTTTCTACGTTTTTCTAAGTTTTCTAGTTTTCTAAGTTTTTTAGTAGGACCTAAAACTGCGGTCCTACTAAAATTTACTTTAAGGACGATTCTCTGTAGCACTTTGAATAACTATGTTTTACTTGACTTTAATCACTATGACTGACCAGTATTCATGATCGTTTTGATTTTTCGCAAACATACTACAAATCTAAGCCCTCCAATGGTGAGTACAATGAAGCAAAACGTTAGATAGTAAAAAAAAATAACACGTTGTCGAATCATGAAAAATGCTTATCTAAAACTTCACTATGCGGGACATGAATTATTAAAAATGTCTATACATATATACTGAGTCAATTATAGCCAAGACATCGAAAAAATTTTTTCTACGCAAAGTACTTACTTTTGTATGTTTAAAATAGCACGTCTTTGTATAAAAATTGTCTTATGAAAATCAGTTTAAAAAAGAAATTCAGAAGTCAAAAATTAACAAGGTAGTACCACTTGGCTTTATTTCACTAACTACAAACAACTGTTATGTATCAATCTTAACAATGAAAAAGCGTTACTTTGGGTAAGCGTTACTTTACTAACGTAAGTTATATTTATAACTTTAGCTTATCAGCGATCATGACGTTGCCACAACCAGTGTTGACTTCTCTTAGCTGGATGATACATCTGTAACTCCTCCCTCCTTATGCGATGTTTTATGGTGTCGAAGGAACTTCTGCTGTCGAGTCCTTTGCATCCGTAGATAATATGGTTAGCAATATAGATGTAGCAACAATATAGATGGGTGTTGTCCAGTAATGGTTATAATCCTTTTCTATTCTCATGATGGATAGGGGTTGAGGCCTCCTCTGGGTTTGTTCTATTTTTTTAAGGCCATCCATGGTCACGGATAATACTAGTTATCACTTTTAGTAATGTCAGGGGCTGCTCTGCTCGGCTGCTCAATCAAAGGCGTAGTGAGTACGATTTTTGTATGGTGGCAATTAGCGTTTTGGTTGTTTAGTTCTAATATTTGGAAGATACAATCCTTTTGGGCATTATCTTCTAGGATCAGGTTGTTTTGTAATAAGTATACGGATTCCAAATGCGCACAGGGCGCACTGTCATTAATAGAGTTCGGTACTCGTGGTTAGAAATGGTGATTGCGGAACGATAGTTGTGGAATTTTGTGTTGGTATCGAATACAGGTGATAATGTATAAATGTTTCTGCAAAAAAGGAAAATTCAAAATAATGACAATTATATTTTCTAGTTATAATATGCATCCATCGAAATTACTTGATAGTATTTTATTAGCTCTTCTTGCTGTGTATATAGTACGTGTCTAGGAGAATGGTGTTGTGGCCATAGTAGTCCAGTTATCGGAGCATTTCAGGTGAACTTTTCACATACAGGCGTGTTTTTTGTTTCCTATGTATTTTTTGCCATATAATTGGATTTTTGAGGCCCGGACAATCAAGTCGGTATGCTTAGTTTTATAATTAACATTATTGAATTTAAAAAAAAGAACAAACGCTAAGTGTAATTAATTGTTAACTTGCAAATATCTTCCAATATTTTCTAAAAGTGCCGATTTTTCGCCACTTTTTAACATGAAAACTATTATACCTAGGAGTGAAAAAAAGATGTCTATGTTGACAAACATGTGTAAAAAAATCAACTAGATTTGTCAAATACTTCTCGAGTAATTAATTAATTAATTGACAACTGCGCCATTTCCCCCAAAAACTGCTTTAAAATTTTATAAAGACAACTGTAAGTGCATGGTTCAATTTAAACCCTAATCAGTGGCGGCTGGTGAGGTAGTGCCACGGAGCCATGGCACCACCTTATTTATTCATAAAAATACATAAATATTAACTGTATCTTTCATTTAAACATATATTTTCTATCTAGTGCATTTCTCCCCATTCTTCAAGAGTTTATAGAAAGTCTGGCAATAGCGCACTGCCCGACTACCCCTTCGACGCGATGCACGCTCTAAAAAATAGGTAGGTACGTAAAAATTAAAACGGTTAGCCGCGGCCGGTTTCTTGCTAAATCTGCGCACGCAAGTTCGTTGTGCCTGACACAGTGAAATGAAATAGATGTTCCAGAATCGTGTGTGAGCGACAGAGATAAACGTAGTCCATTGCTGTGCCAGGCTCAGGGCTCAGTTCCTTGACTTAGTCGGTTTGTGTTGCATCGCGTTTTACTGTTAATGCAGACATCACGTGTAGTGTGTTTTTCTAGGACAATTTTTATTTTTGAATTAACAGATTTGTTTTGTTTTAGTTAACTTTTATTGGATATTGAATTAGTGTGCCTGTGTGTGATAAATAGTGTTTAGTTTTTAGTAGGTATTTAACAAATTAATCATAAATAAGATCGGCGATTTAAAAACTTTTAGTAACTTTTCACTGGAAGAAAAACTTAAAGTTAAAGAGTTAGGACGACCAACGCCTGATTTAAATATTATAAAACAAAGTGGCAGTGGACAAAAATCTTGATCCCGTAAATTTAATAAAACTATCTACGATAAAAATAATTTATTGTGTGGATGTAAAGGGACTAATAAACTGTTTTGTTTATTAGTCTTTGAGACTAATGTGTGTTGAAATTCAAAACAATAATGCACCCTTAAAGCCGGTGACCATGGTAATCATAAACTCAAATAATTATTCTTGTGGAAGTCTGTATTTTTGTTCAAATGGATATTTTATTGAAATTCTGAAGTGCCAGGAAAACGCGTGACCTTGAAATTTTAAAAATTTTCGCACTTTATTATGTGTCTTTCCCAGTTTTGGCACTACCTGTTTAATTTGGTACGAGCCGCCACTGACCCTAATTAAAAATAATGTTTTTATTACAAATCAGGGCGCTAAAATGCCTTGTTGTGCAGCAGTAAAACTACAAAAAGGGATTTTTAATTAAACGTTTTCTCATAGCCTCAGCAAAGAGAAAATAATGGGTTATCAAAACGAGAAGAGATCAATGGAAACCGTCAGATTTTTCGTTGTGATAAATATGTGTGATATGAAATGTTTTGATGTGCAGTTTATTTTTATAATCAAGTACCGATATATTACTTTGAGTGGTATGTATAAAAAAAAGTACTTGCTAATATTTGAAGTCTCAGCGTTTTCTATTTAGTATTTACTGCAAAACTAAGGAAATACATTTTAATAGCTCGGTGTCGCTAGTGAGGATGCGTGTCACTGTCTTTTTGATTCCTGCTGCTCGCTGCTTATGATAAATAGTCAAACAAAACAAATATAGGACACGAACAGTAAATTGTATTTATAAATGTTCAATAATAAATATACTATTACGAATGATTTCTACAACAATGGTCTCCGTGACAACTGTTTTTTGATACCAGTATTTTTGATTACATGTTTTCTTACATATTTCTATAGTTACGAAAACGAGATCGATTTGTACCTTTATTAACGCAATTGAAGTAAGCCTCAATATAGCGGCGGGAGCGTAGCGTATTGTCCTATTGTCGCCACTGTCTCTATATAGTCACTGTAATTTATGCCACATGCCACTTATAAAAAGTAGAAGCATGGACGACCTAGTAAAATCGGCGGTAATCGGTATTTTTCAAAAATTCCAACGTGATGAAATTTGAATAGATTTGTGATTTTTCTGGTTTGGTCCAGCCAGTTATTCCGGTTTGTGGGAGAAATGGCGCAGTTGTCAATTAATTAATTACTCGAGAAGTATTTGACCATCAAGCTGAAATATTTTACACATATTTGGGTCAACATAGACACTTTCTTCGATACTCCTAGATATAATAGTCTTCCAGGTATAATAGTTTTCAAGTTAAAAAGTGGCGAAAAAACTGCTTCAAATTTTTGGCGAATTAACAATTGCGACCTCTACTTGATACTGATTTTTGTCAAATTTCATAAGGAACAACTTTCTCAATGCATATGCTATACTAAAAATGCTTAGGAGAGAAAATAACAGTAAAACGTGCAAAAGTAGCTTTTATAAGAAATTGTTAATTATAAAATTATGCTTAAGGATTTGAATATCTGGACCTACGTGTTCTACGGCAAAAATACGTAGAAAACAAAAAGGAAACACGCCTGTAGGTCAAAAATTCACTTCTTCTCAATATCGAATCCCTGACAACTGGACTATAGTATCAATAATAGAATATAAGTAAGAATATTGTCCGAAACCACCCAGAGTGCAATTTTGATAGTGGTTGGTCACCTGAAATTCGGACTGGACCTCATAGCTAGAGAGCCGCAATAGTAAATAATTATGATATGTTCTTCTACCATGCCAGAAATAGTTATTATTATTATACCGAACATGAGAAACAAGAATATTGCCCTGAGAAACTTCCCTCCGAGTCGCTTTGCAGAGGGCGCACCTTTAAAGGTAATGATAGAAACCCTTCAATGAGAGTCTGGCCAACACAGTCAATTATATCATAATTCGTGGCGCCAAATTTAAAAAGTTTAGAAATGATTTTACTGCAAACATTCGCACCACTACACGTGGATACACGGTATAAAATAAAAGGTTTAAAAAATGAGTAGTACTGCTTCTACTAACTTAACAGTAAAATATGTGTATCCTTGGAAAGGCAGTTATTTTTTTTATTTTTTTACGTCACTTTTAATCTAAACATTGTGAATTTATTAATTAATTAGGTTTTAAATTATGACAGTTCAGAATGTGAGGAAATTCAACCACCATAAACTTGCCCAATAAAAATTGGTGTGGATTGTTAATTTCGTCTCTATTTTTTATGCTTTCCTTATATTTTCTAAATATATTCTCAAGAATAAACTCTAATGTTCGTTCATTAGTGAAAAATAGTGTATTACTCTTGTAACACCGTAAATGCACCAATTTAGCATATGTATACCTAGAAGGTTGCTTTGATCCATCACAGTTCGTTCTGATGCTGTTTATTAAGTCCCCATTATCCAAAGAAATCATTTCTAAATTTGACAACTAACTCACACTAGATGTATTTATAAACCTTTAATCAGAGTTTTCGGCAACAGTCAGTTTATTCAATGGTTTTTTATTATTTAAGAACTCTAAAAAATTAGAAAGATATTCTCTGTCGTCTGTCGTGATTCTCATAATTCGACGTAGATATAGTGTCCCATATATAGTGATACTGCTATTAACTTTAAATCGTTTTTAAATTGCAATGGATTAGGGATCACATTTTTACGGAAAAAAGCTTTTCCACACAATCTTGTGTAATCGTCCTGTCATCGTCCTGTCAAAACAAATAGGTGTGTCCACAAAAAAAAATACATTAAAAGTAGTGAGGAATGAAGCTTTTGACCTATTAATGGCAATATTAGAACTGTGCCTGAAAAAAGTCAATCCGAACCACAACAGCGTCCGTAGAAAGTGCTTGCTTTATTTGAATCAGATAAACGCGTTGTTATTGGTTTGACGTCACATGCTTTCTAGGTCTTCAGGCGGGATAGATCAACCGTACTCCGTACTGTACAGCGTTAGGTTTATTCCGTGACGTTCTCGTTAAAACGAAGTCTGCATATTATTCACAGTATTATCTAGTAGTGTCTTTATTATTTAGAACGTCAAATATAGTTTGGTTATTGCTTGTTGTCAAATATGGAGGAGGGTTTCCAGAAAGGAGATTCACATAATTTGCCGAACGTAGACATGATTATGGTATCCGATTTTCTCGCGTCAAATACCGACTTCAAGCAGCACCAATACAGTGGTGTGAAAGCTAGTCGGCATAATAACTATCGGCAATAACAATAACTATCGGCACAAATAACCGGTCCGTCCTAGCTCATAATAGTCACTAACCTTACTATAACATCCAGTGTGACGTATACAGCTGGCATGTGATGTCATCCGCCTAGTCTCGCCTAGTACGTATTTCCTAAATATGAGTTTTTATTTATAATAATGTATGTCTTTATTGTTTACATATAAATCAGTAGCAATATTCGATGCAACTTTAATTTATAGCATTATGTTGAAATACATTACTCTATGTAGAATAATATGTGTTTACTTTCCATGCCAATTTAATTCCAACTTAACCAATAGTTTGCTTTCCCGCTAATAAACTGATGTAATAACTGATGTTTTAACCGACAAAATTCTTCACACTTCAAATTCAGTCTTATAAATTATTTTGTACGCTACGGATAGTATTAATTCATAAGCCAAGTCGTTTGCGAAATATTATTGTTTGATAAATCTGCTTGTTTGGACCAGGGTTTTAGTTCGTGTTACGAAGTGTTATAAATGGTAAGTAGATTATGATTCTATGAATGATTCTCTTCTAGTTTTCCTCCCAATTCTAAGCTCTAAGATATTATTTATAATATATTATATATATATATATATATATATATATATATATATATATATATATATATATATATATATATATATATATATATATATATATATATATATATATATATATATATATATATATATATATATTCTATTCTGCTCAAAAATTAAGTAAAAATCGAAGAAGTGACAATAATAATAAACCATCAAAGATATTGTATATATGATAGCACGGATGGGTTCCGATACGATCAAGTATAAAACCTCCTTTGAGGGAGAAATCTGCGAATTACAATTTCTCAAAAAAACGCCTGTAAAAACCATTTACCATATTCCAGATGCGTCTCAGAAGCCAATTGGAATTGACCAAGGTATTAAGTCGGACTTATTGAAAAACGTCCTACCATTAATGCCAAATAATCGCAGGAAGTTTTGGGAAGACCTTCCCGTGATATAAACAGATTTTCTTTAGATGATTTTATTATTGTATTGTTCTTTATTCGTCCATTTGGATTTTATTTCTTGTTTTCCATGTTCCACTTTTCCATATTTTTTACTTATGTTTATATTTAATAGAATAAAAAAAATATAAATAATGGTGTGGCGTTTTCCTTAAAAAAAACATTTTTTATATATAATTGGTAGTATTTTTTTCGAAAAAGTATCCTTTTGTATCCCAAGTTGTTACATACTGCATATTAGTTTATGGTAATATATGGTTCTGTTTTAGGATATAATGCAGTATAATCATAATTTGCTAGATACTGCGTTTTAATTTCAATATTTGCACTTTTTCTTAAAACTATTTTAAAGTATCTGATTTTTTTATGAAAAAACAAAATAATATCAAAACATTCCTAGTTTTATTGGAAAAATTGGAAAATTTTACTATTAATCAAAAAGCTACATTTTAATATAATCAAAGATATTGTACGAAAACTTGACGCTACATCATTTTCCTTTCTCCTGAACAATTGGCAATTATGTAGTTACTGCACTTTTACTTATGACGGCAGTATAGCTTCTGCTATTAGGCATAGCTTTTTCGAAGGGGTCTGTTTTCTTTTTCATTTGCAGTATTATGTTTTTAATGGTATTCCAGATTTTTATTAAATTTAATTCTTTAAGCATTTTAATGATTTCTTTTATGGGGTCGCTATCGTCTTGTGATGTTGTTTGATTGTCATTTTGATTTACATTATTGTTGTTATTATTATTGTTTAGGTTATTATTTTGCGCATTTTGATTAATATTTTGTTTTCTACAGTTCTGCCAGGTTTCTATATTCGACTGTACTATTTGTTCGGGGTTGTCTATGACCCTGATTTGAGCGGGGGCAGCCTGTGGTTTGCCTGTCAGGGCTCTGGGGGGTGTCTGTCTCTTTGAGTGGTTTTCTGTTTTGTTAGTTTGCCTATTCTTTGCTTCCGTATAACTGGGACACCCCCTGTAGTTTGCCGGATGTTCTCCGCCACATAGGGCACACGTGCATGTTTCGACTTTACAAGGTTCGCCTTTGTGTGGTTTTTAGCGCGTCGTATGCATTTTGATTGTAAATTGCAAAAATATCAGGAGTGTCCCAGTTTTTGGCAATTGTGACATTGGGCTAGGTCTGTACGTATGTAGTCGCTGACTTTGACTCTTAATTGGCAAAGGTTATCTAATTTGTAATATTGGTTTGCTGCTGTGTCTGGTATTGTGATCAAAAGAATGTTTGAGGGGTGTTTACGTGAGTTTCTGGATATCATAACCCTCGCGATATGTATGAATGGTAATTCCTTATTTAACATGTCTTTCTTTTTGTTTTCTTGATTTTGGATTTCCAATGGTATGTATTTAATAACAATTTAAATTGGTTTGATATCACGTACGCTGTGTGAGAAGAACTCTACATGCCTTTCACCCAGCGTTTTTGTGCTTTTCATGTGAGCTCTTGTATTACTTGGAAAGCATATTAAGGCCGAATTATTATATTTATACTTTGGTTGTGGCGTGGGAGTTCGGCGCATGTGGCGCTGTCCGATATTTCGCTGACTTGGGGTGCTGCTACGCGGATTCCGGGTATTGAATAAACTATTTACGGCGGCGCGGTACCCAGAAGGGGGTTGTTTATAACCTGGCTATAAGCAGAACTGAATGTACAATTTATCAACAAGGTTTACCTAAAAATAAATGAAAATTTACGAGGCATATTAACGTTATTAATATCTATTGAATAATTGACGGGCTTGTAGTTAACAGCACCAGTACAATAATGATGTACTTATACAACACAAAAACAACAATTAAAATTGTTTTAAAATACCACAAATTGTTAGCAAAAAGTTAGCATATATCCTTCTGGCAATAACTCGTGTTTGTCCTGCAGGCAGGCAGTCAGCTGGTGGTTCTGATATGACGTTCTCATGCCGTTATGTTATTTGTTAAGGCGCTATTAGTATTTATTCGGTTGGAATAAATTGTATTTATTTAATGAATTATTATTAATTTGTGTCACATTTTCATGGATCATGGTCAAGCCATAGCCTTTACCTTTAGCTAAGGTAAAAGTATATCCCTCTCTATATATAAAGGTCTATATATATGGTCAAGGTAAACCCTTCAATTATGTTTAAAATATACAGGGTGTTCTATTTAAAAAATATATTTTTCTAATATCTCAGAAGTGCAATATTTAATTGTGTCTCTGTAAATTAAAATTCAGCGAAAAATACCCACAATTACAAAATGTATGTTTCTATTTGCAGGTATATGGAGCATATCTTGAGATACTATATAAGGAACAATTGGACCATGCTTTTAAAATCTTTAGGGACAAAGCGCAAGATGATATACGAGTGGATATGCTGTCTAGATTACATTTACTTGAACTAATTGAACTGCGAGCGAAAGGTTGGAAAGGTACTGACGGAATGAACTTATATTACAGAAAGAAATTAAATCAATGTGGAAGTGTGCAGGTATTATTATTTTATTATCTTTGCACTTGCTCATAAAGCTTTTTTTGTTGTGATACGTTCTTGTTACTGTCAATACGGCATTAATTGACCATTCAATTTTTTGTAAATAGGTACCAGCGGACTGGTGTTATTTTGAAACGAGAATAAAGCACCTACTTAATTTCAATCTGCTTATTTTAACAGCGGTTTTCGGTTGTTACATATTACACCGCTTTCGGCTTAATATTATCGGTTCCATTCTTTGAATTTCTGCAATTGTTCATATTTTCCGAAATTTTTCTCGTTTGTTCTAAAACGAGCATTCATTCGTACTCATTATAAAATAAAGAATATAAGATAATAATAAGAAATAGATTTGCCATTCTCATCAACTATTGATATCTGGATATTTTTATTATCACAGCACTTACTTGTATATATATAGCACTTTTGTGTGTGTGTGTATATATATATATATATATATATATATATATATATATATATATATAGGTATATATATATATAGGTATATATATATAGGTATATATATATATATATATATATATATATATATATATATATATATATATATATATATATATATATATATATATATATATATATATATATATATATATATATATATATATATATATATATATATTGAAAGGTAAAAATATTACCTATATTTTTTTGATATTTTAATTGATTGAGAAAGAAAAAACAATATCAAAATAAAAATATTATCAATTTTTGCAGGCGATATTTGTACAAAAAACGTATGTTGTTGCTTGATCCAATGGTTCAGAGTGGAAGGGGTTTGACATAATCGTTTAATTTTGCGATGTTGTCGAATAGAAAATTATGACAGTTATTATATAGAATTGTAAAATTTAGATAAAAATATGTTTTCATAAGAATGAAATCCGTATCATTGAGGTATATTGGCGGCCATTTGAAAGTGCACGACTCTTATATCAGATTTCGTTATATTTGATCTTTGTAAAACTGACTTTGAAATTTGAGGTTCATGTGATGTGTCATTATGACATTCACAATTGTCTAATTATTACTATTCAAAATTAAAAAGTGTATTATTATTTTATCAAAAAAATTCCAAATTAACAAACAACGTCCCAAAAATGTTCAAAATAAACTAAATTATAAAAATTAAGTAACTTAAAACTACAAAACTCCAACGCGAGTAGGTCTGTATAAAATTAATATTCCGTCCAGGCGCCATTTGAGTCTATTACACCTTGCAATCGACGTCCCATTGATGAAACAAGTGTCCTCGTGTAATTCACGTTGATATTGTCCCAAGCATTTTCAATTGCTCCCCACAATTCTTCGGCATTTGCTGGGCGGAAATGTCTATTACCAGGTCTATTATAAATATTCTTAACATTTTCAATTGGGTTTAGGTCGGGCGACTTTGAGGGCCAAGGTAGCACGTTTATGTTGTGTTCATTAATCCAGTTAGTTACAATTTTTGATGTATGAATTGAGCAATTATCTTGCTGGAAAATAAAATTCTGAGGATACAACATAGTGACGGACGGCAGCATAATATTGTCCAATATGCGTATGTAACTCTGTCCGGTAAGGCGCTCTCCTATCCTCCAGCAAACACCGGGACCTAGGAAACTTATCCATGCCCAAACATTGATGGAAAAACGTCCACTCCGGTCGGTAGGTTTAATATACCTCTCGTCATACTTCGAATTCTGAGGTCGGTAGACGCGGATGGAACCATCATGACATGACTGAAAGACCTTTTCGTCGGAAAATATGACATTATTCCAAAAGTCGTCGGGGCTACCGACAAACTGGTTCGCAAAATTAAAATTAAGACGTTGTTCTTTATGCCTTGGCTCGAAAAATACCTTCTTTGCTGCCGCATAATTTCGTAACTCTGAACCCTTCACCCGCCGCCTTGCAGACCTCACAGATCCAGAAAACTCCGTTTCGAAACAGGCCGTCACTGCTGTTTCAAAGGGATTCGTTCTAAGATGGTCTAGGAAGAGGTTGTCTTGCTCCACAGTGCTTATTTTACGACGCCCTCTGCCGTGGACGTAGCGAACGTTTCCTACTCCATTCAATTTTTGTTTGAGTTTGAATATACAACTCTTACTCACATTTAGCTCATCTGCAACTGCCTGTAATGACCAATCATTTTCAAGCAATGTAACAACCAGCTCGCATTTTTTCAGGTGCAGTTAACCGCGGCATTTTAAAACTTGAAAACTAATAAAGTGGTTTGTAAATTACGGAGTTAATTACTGACATTTGTTTGAAGTTTCAAATAAGTGTCAAAATGAAATATAAAAAGATCACATTACAATATAAAAAAAATCGTGCACTTTCAAATGGCCGCCAGCGTACAAGAAAAAAAATTGAAACTGAAAAGGTACTATGGGGCTCTGGATAAACTTATTAATAACAGTTTCTTAGTTCTTACATAATACTTAATGTAATTTCATTGTGTTAATTTAGAAACCAGCAGTATTTGTGGCAACATCGCTGAATTTGTACTTCTATTCGTAACACTCGGAGTAGTTTCCACAAACACCAAAATACTTTCTCTTCGCTCGACGCGCGTTTCGCCAACCAAGTTGGCATCATCCGGAGACGATCCGAAAAAACTGAACAACGAAAAAGAAACAAAATCGGGTTTTTGGTGTTTGTGGAAACTACTCCGAGTGTTATAATTACATCAAAGGTTCCAGCCCTATCCAGTACCTCTATTCGTGTTTTAACCTCATTTTATTTTGATTTATTTCACGGTTTGCAGTTTTCATCAGAAAGATTTTACCAACTGTTTGTCAAGATTAAATTAAATTAGATGGTTAAATTAGATAGGTTGCCTCGTAACTTACAATCCGGCCGCACGACGTCATCTTTGTATAAATATTGCTAATATAATTTATGACAACTTAAAAATGATACACGAAATGACTTACTAGCATGAACTTTTTTTTGTACTTACCTATGCATTTCACTTAATTACTGACTAACAATAACTAAATAGGTATAATTTACATCTTCCTATGATATTGAGAGTGTTACATGTACTTGTCCTAGAGGTCAATTTATTTGCCACCATATGGCATATCTACTTACAGGATTATTATTTATAGGGAGATTCCACAATTTCGTCCCTTTTCTTGCATTATTTAATCCCTCACATTTTACCAACTGTTTGTCAAAATTAAATTAAATTAGATGGTTAAATTAGATAGGTTGCCTCGTAACTTACAATCCGGCCGCACGACGTCATCTTTGTATAAATATTGCTAATATAATTTATTATATTGTCCTATCAAAAGTCTCAAAATATAGTCACATAATAGTATTTATTACACATAAAAATCACCAATTAACTCGGAAAAACGCTGAGAAACTTGAAAATAAACTGTCAGACGTCTGCCAAAATACAAAGATGACATCACATTTCCCCCTGCCGGATCCCCCCGCAAAAGCTACGGGGCAACCTATCTAATTTAATTTATCTTGACTGTAACATCGAAATATGAGACATAAAAAAATTTCAAAGGATACCCACAATTGCCGCAATGGGAGATCGGGGCAGTATAACTTTTCTTACAGCAAGCTAAAATCGTCACTATAAAGGCGCTTTCATTCAACAAGTTATGTTTTGATAGAATACTAATAACTAATCAATTTTAACACAAAACCCATCAAAATAATACACTAAATTAAAGAATAACTGTATTACTTCTATATCAAGAATCAATGTTGACCACACTGTACCACAAAACGTTCGTTGGTATTAGACAATTTAGGCATCCAATGAATGCCAATGATGCCGATGTGACACGGCCGAGGAACGTGTAAAATGGATCCGTAATATTTGAATGGGAAACATTCTTAATCTGCATCACATTCACCATCCAATTGTTTTATGATATGACGAAAGGTATATAGTGAAATAAATATTTTATTATACTACATGGTAATGTCATAATGTGATGGGCGATGTATATAAAATCATTTGTTTTTCCTTCTCCTGGACTCCTGGAAATCGGTTATACTTGACAACGCTGTTAAAAATGCGGTAGCAGGTGTGAAGGGATCGATATAATGAGGGTTTTTTGCTCAGGTTTTTATGTCTCATATTTCGATGTTCGATGTTACAAACTTATAGGTTCAAAGTCGTGACGCCACAGCCTACAATTTACAAACGACGAGACAAATTCGATCGGCTACGGGAGATCCCGGCACTCGGCCGATTGATGTCGCAACGCCTACCGAATATTGTAGTTTCTGACGTCACAGCTACTTTTGGGCCGCTTCGATTTATCGCTGTTTAAATCCTTGACACTGATTGCGCGGAATTAGAAATCTTGTTTTCTTTTGAAGTACACGTTTTATTACAACGTTACGCTATGTTTTTTAGTATTCTTTTTAAATTTAAAATTTTAGTCATGTTCCCTATTCCTCGCTCCGTCGATTGCCGATTTTCAAAGATGGACAACAAACCATTTAAACTATTGGTACGTCCGCTTCTCGGAAGATGACAGTGCCATGCTCTCTATACTTCTCTTCAATCCTGCTTCCTGTAGACTGACTGATGTTCTTACCTTTATATTTCCAATTGAACATATCACAAACTTCTTTATTATGTGTTCGGGTTAAATCACCGTAGCCTATCATAATTAATATTTCTCTTCTTTCTTTTTCGGATAACATCTCAGCTTCTAATGATTAACAACACTTTCGGCAGTGATTATTTACTGTCACCTTAGTGTTTTGTTTCAAGCGAGCCATAGCACAGTTCCTCCAATTGTTATTTTTAATGCAGTAGTATGTTTGTTATTTTTGTGTACTCGTAGAGTTGTCATGATTAAATTTTTATTAATTCTTTTATACCTGTTTCTCAAAATAAATATAAAGTGTCATAAAGAGTTCGTCTACAAGAATCTGCCAGAAGAATATATTGTTGCCATTTAAAAAAATATCGATGACGTCACATCCGCAACACCTAGAGTGCCCTCTTATTATATATATATATATATATATATATATATATATATATATATATATATATATATATATATATATATATATATATATATATATATATATATATATATATATATACATATATATATATATATATATATATATATATATATATATATATATATATATATATATATATATATATATATATATATATATATATATATATATATATATATATATATATTATATATATATATATATATATATATACATATATATACATATATATACATATATATACATATATATATATATATATATATATATATATATATATATAATATATATATATATATATATATATATATATATATATATATATATATATATATATATATATATATATATATATATTATATATATATATATATATATATATATATATATATATATATATATATTGTATTGTCAATATTTGTAAATAAATATTAGTATTATTATTATTATTATTATACATCATACATAAATACGGATACATGCAAAGATCCTTTATACAAACTGTATAATATTTTATACTATTTGTATAATACTTATATTTTCTTTTATGTATAATATTTATGTAAATACATATTTATGTATAATATTTATATTTTCTTTTTACAGATAGATATGTTGGAGTCTGTATCTAGCTTAAATGAGTCAATTAGTTCCATTGTGTCTTCGTCGCCTCCTCTTCTGGGACCGGGCGAAATTATTAAACCATCAGGGAAATTTAATAAACCTACCAGAATACCTGGTAAAAAATATTGTAAAGATGAAGTAGTTATTCGCAATGCAGACTCTGGAAAAGGTAATAGTATATTACATTATTATAAGACCGTTGTTATATAGGGTTTAACATGCGACCATTTAACATACCCATGTGAGCATGTTAAACCTCATAAAGGTAGAATATTGTACGTTTTATGTTATCCTGAAGTTACTTCATTCAAATGGGAGGGAATAAACTAATACATTTTGTTAATTCTTATGATTATTACTGATAGCCTAAATAGGAAGAGAATAGGATTATTAATTGGAAATTAAAATGGCAAACTAGGTAGTTGTTATCCTACTCATATGTAACAATATATAAATGTGTAACATGAAAGTGTAACATGTAACATGAACAATAGTGTAACATGAAAGTGTCAATACAACTTTTTTCTATGCATGAGAAATAATTTTAATGTGAATTGATAGATAAATCATTTGTACATCACTCTGAAGAGCTTCCAGAAAAACAAACGACCTTGTGCGACTTCAAAATGATGTGTTTCAGTATATATTCAAATTTACATATAGTGAGTATCAGTAGCCTCCCGCGTGGGAGGACACTCGAACCCCCCCAGGCATTTCACGAATCGTCTTTTTGAAGTGAAAACTTCTTTAGGCGCGTTTTACTGAGAAGTGAACCGTCACGCTCGGGTCGGTGACGCTTAAACGGGTTTACTCGGCTCCACATGACATCAAGCGTGCTCGAATTGGTGACGCACTAAATCGTGTAGGTATATGAATGTTTACATTTACACATTGATAAATCTGTATGAACTTTAATGTACATGTATTTATTTATTGTTCATCGTGGTATAAAGTTTCCTGACCTTTATATTGTACGGCGTCATGTAAGTTGTATAAAAATGTATATTTTTTTACAACTTTACTTGCCTACACTGAAGCTGGAGAAATTACCAATGATTTCCAGTGGAGATTTGACGTAGATTTATCGAAACATAAATGGAAACCTTTTGTTGATTTTTGAAATCGAAATTTAATTTAATTATGTCAAATGATCCAAATGAGATCACGACAAAATACGAAACAACTCTTGATAGAGTTTTTTCAGACATTTAAATAAACTTGAATCTGAAGTATTTATAGCATATTTTAGATTCCATACGCCTATTGTTTCGTTCTTAGAATATAATAGTAATGAAGAAGTCCAATCGGAGCAAAATTCCACAATATAATTAATGCAAAAATATATATTTTTATTTTGCAACTAATATTACTCCACAGTTACAGATATAAGAATAAATAATTTTATATAACAATATCAATATTATCTTGTCCATTCACCCAACTATATGCATATACTATATGCATATAAATATATATATATATATATATATATATATATATATATATATATATATATATATATATATATATATATATATATATATATATATATATATATATATATATATATATATATATATATATATATATATATATATATATATATATATATATATATATATATATATATATATATATATATATATATATATATATATATATATATATATATATATATATATATATATATATATATATATATATATATATATATATATATATATATATATATATATATATATATATATATATATATATATATATATATATATATATATATATATATATATATATATATATATATATATATATATATATATATATATATATATATATTGCGAGAAGAAATCTTGAGTTTGTAGCAATTCATTAGGTAGAGAAATAAGCAAATAGATGAATAATAATGAAGACACACTTACCAGTTGCATATCTGGACATATATACGGAAACGAACCACTTAGAAGTTGTACACGTTCTTTCACCTTCATTGAGGATCTTCAGAGTGATGTACGATTTGTTTTATTGATCATTTATACTTGAATTTAAGATCTTCATACCCTCAACACTGTCAGTGACACTTTATGACATTAGTTTTTGACGGAACTGACATTCTTAGAAAACACAAACCTACTCTACTATTTATATTTGTTCTATATGAACATATTATATATAAAAGGATAACTTCTGGATAACTGTATGCCTAATGCTTTTATATATATATATATATATATATATATATATATATATATATATATATATATATATATATATATATATATATATATATATATATATATATATATATATATATATATATATATATATATATATATATATATATATAATATGTTCAACTGTAAAAAAAAATAGTAATGTTATTTGTGTTTTCTAAGAATGTCAGTTCCGTGAAAAATTAATATCATAAAATGTCACTGAAAGTGTTGAGGTATGAATATCTTAAATTCAAGCATAAATGATCAATAAAACAAATCGTACATCACTCTGAAGATCCTCAATAAAGGTGAAAGAACTTGTACAACATCTAAGTGGTTCATTTCCGTATATATGTCCAGATATGCAATTGGTGTGTCTTTCTTATTATTCATCTATTTGCTTATATCTCTATGTAATGAATTGCTACAAACCCAAGATTTCTTCTCGCAAAACAAATATGAAGAGCAAAGAACTTAAAAGCTAATATATATATATATATATATATATATATATATATATATATATATATATATATATATATATATATATATATATATATATATATATATATATATATATATTGTGCTGAATGCGCGCTCTTGGCTTGCCGTTTTTAGGTAATTCTGCTTTTTGAATCTATGGTACTGGGTAAGGGAGGTGCTCGTTATTTGCTATGTTAGTTGCCATTGTTATTGTTGTCAGTGTTTTACAAAAGCTCTAAGCGTAAGTGGGCTGAGATGCGTGGTACATTTTATAATGCTGGGTTAGTAGGGTGGTTTTTGGGTCTTTTTGGTTTATTTATTTATCTTGTTTTGTTTTATAGTACCGAAGCCTCTTTTGTTCGTATTTTTTTTATCTTTATTGTTCTACCTATTCTTACTTGTTTTCTACTTTTATTATTTTTGTTTTGCTTGTTTTCTGTATTTGTGCTTCTTTCTTTCTTTCTGTTTTTATGTTTTTCATAAATCATTTGTTAATGTTAGTGGCGGGTGTCAGGGGGTATATACATAATTTAAAGTAGGATATTTTGGGGGGTGATTAAAGCGGGGATTCATTGCATGTATAATTATTGTTGGATTGCTATGTTTGTTTAGTTTATTAATGACATTTGGTATGATTCTGTTTTCTATATAACGGTCTAAAAATGGGGTTCCTGTAATTTTTTTATGTTTCTGCTGTGTTGAGTGTCATATTTTCGGATGTACTGGTTAATAAATGTGAGTCCGAGTGACTTATTCTGTTGGGCGTAAAGTTTGTTCTTAAGGGTGTGATATAAAAAAATACCATATAGTAGAAGCATAGGTTAATAAGGGTCTGATCTAGGCTTTATATAATATTGCTCTCCCGTTCGTGTTGGTGTGTTTTTCATAATTGGGTATATGAGTTTCAGTTTGCCTTTTGTTTTATTTATAATGATCTGAATCTTCAATTCAATTCAATGTGAATTTACGATTGATTTCTATTCCCAGGTATTTAAGGAATGGAGTTTTTGTAATGACTATGTTGTTTAAAGTGATTGGTGTCTTAGGTTGTTCGCGCTTTCTGGTGAATACTATAACCTGGGTTTTTCCCTCTTTGATGGTCAGCCCCCAGTGTTTATAGTAGTTAACTATGTCTGTCGCAGCATCAGTCTGTGTAGTAACGGTATTCTAGTCGTCGTCGCTATAGTTGCCGTATCGTGTGTGTATAATGCAACAGCTGTCCTATGGTCTGTGGGTCTAGGGATGTCACAGGTTTAGAGATTAAAAAGGGACCTAGGGAGGATCCTTGTTGGACTCCAGATTTCACCGGGCGGGTTTGTGTGCTTTCCTTGTTGACTGTTATTACGAATTGGCGACCGGGTATGTATGACTATAATTTGGATTATACGCGTCGGAAAATTCGCAATATGCAGCTTGTATCAGGATGCCAGACTTCTCAAAGGCTTTCTCGAGGTCTAGGAAGACAACCCCTGTATACCGACCTCGGTTAAGGTTGGTGGTAATAGCCTCGCAGATGCGGAACAGCTGCTGGTCAAGGGAATATTCTGGCTAGAAACCGTATTGGAATTCGCTGACGACATTATTTGTCTGAGCGAACTCCACTACGTGGGAGTCGGGAGTGGATCAATGTGTCTAATAGCTTTCCTATCGAGGGTATTAGGTTTATAGGGCGATAGCTGGATCGGTAGAGGAATTTTTGGGATTGTGGATAGGAATGATCTTTGCTGTTAATAATGTAAATAAAGTAATGCTGCTGCCCATAATGTAAAACATAAAGCACTCGGTATTTTCCGCATGTTTTAGCACTACCATGGTCTGTGACTAATGTAGGTATCTAAGGTCTGGATTGAGTGAAGCGCCTGGGTAGATGGTATGGATCTTCAAGGTGTGAAGCTATGGTTTCACGTATTTTCTGATCTCTAAATTTTAATATTTCAATTCTAATTTTTCTAGTGAGGCTAATACTTGGGTTTTGTAGTTTGGGGTTCGTGTGTTATAATAGTTACTTCTTAATTGGTTTATTTCCTTGATGAGGCTAAGTATCGCAGGGGGGAGGGGTTTGGATGTGAATTGGTTTCCCGATGTTGTCTGGCTGAGGGTAAGGGCTGTCTGTATCGTCGTTTTATTGCATTGTCCTGCTTGCTCCACATCGTGGACCTCCCGTAGATATTTCCCTGTTTATATGACTTGAAATTTTCCCAATTGTAGTCTTTCTCTCTTGTATATTTTAATGATTTTACTGTTGTGTGTTTCAAGTCCACGATTGCAGGAAGTTTATGTGGGTGTGTTATTGTTGTTTTTGTTAGTTGTTACTTATTACATAAAGCAGGGCTATAATAAGCGTTGGTACAATTTTTCTTAAGTCTAGGTTAATAGTATGGGTCTTTTGTGGTTATTTATTATTATTTTCTGTCTGATGCCTCTTATTTATTAGATGTTGTTTTTTATGCTCTTTATTTTGTATATTTGTTGTTATTTTGCATGTATTATGTTTATGTTCTTATATTTTTGTTTTGTTTTTTATTTTATTTGTTATTTTTTTGGTTTTTCATATCAGTGCAGTAAGTAAATTAGGGGTTGGACGCATGGTTGCGGGGTATATACAAAATTGACGGATGGGTACAAGGGTACTTTCTGAATCTGGGTATTAGTGCTGTTTATATTGTGGTATTAGTGTGTCGGTTAAGCCTTTGTAGAAATGATGGTATAATGAAGTTTTTGGATATAAGTGTCTATTGTGCTCATGCCGGTGTTTTGGTGTAATGTTGTGATTTTGGTTGCTGTGCTCAGTCTGGCGCCTGTGGCCAGTTCGGGGATTTGTTCTGGCAATTCTGTAGCTGTTTCTTTTGTTTTTTATTGGTCCAAGGGTACCACATTGGCTCAGCGTATGTCATTAGCGGGCGAATATATGCTTTATATAGCGTTAACACTGTTTTGGTGCTAGATTGGATCATGATGGTACGCTGGCGGCCATTTGAAAGTGCACGATTTTTTTTATATTGTAATGTGATCTTTTTATATTTCATTTTGACACTTATATGAAACTTCAAACAAATGTCAGTAATTAACTCCGTAATTTACAAACCACTTTATTAGTTTACAAGTTTTAAAATGCCGCGGTTAACTGAACCTGAAAAAATGCGAGCTGTTGCATTGCTTAAAAATGATTGGTCATTACAGGCAGTTGCAGATGAGCCAAATCTGAGTAAGAGTTGTATATTCAAACTCAAACAAAAATGGAATGCAGTAAGAAACGTTCGCTACGTCCACGGCGGAGGGCGTCGGAAAATAAGCACTGTGGAGCAAGCAAGACAACCTCTTCCTAGACCATCTTAGAACGATTCCCTTTGAAACAGCAGTGACGGCCTGTTTCGAAACGGAGTTTTCTGGATCTGTGAGGTCTGCAAGGCGGCGGGTGAAGGGTTCAGAGTTACGAAATTATGCGGCAGCAAAGAAGGTTTTTTTGGAGCCAAGGCATAAAGAACAACGTCTTAATTTTGCGAACCAGTTTGTCGGTAGGCCAGACGACTTTTGGAATAATGTCATATTTTCCGACGAAAAGGTCTTTCAGTCATGTCATGATGGTTCCATCCACGTCTACCGACCTCAGAATTCGAGGTATGAAGAGAGGTATATTAAACCTACCGACCAGAGTGGACGTTTTTCCATCAATGTTTGGGCATGGATAAGTTCCCTAGGACCCGGTGTTTGCTGGAGGATAGAAGAGCCCCTTACCGGACAGAGTTACATACGCATATTGGACAATATTATGCTGCCCTCCGTCACTATGTTGTATCCTCAGAATTTTATATTCCAGCAAGATAATTGCTCAATTCATACATCAAGAATTGTAACTAACTGGATTAATGAACACAACATAAACGTGCTACCTTGGCCCTCAAAGTCGCCCGACCTAAACCCAATTGAAAATGCATGGTCGATGATTGTTAAGAATACTTATAATAGACCTGGTAATAGACATTTCCGCCCAGCAAATGCCGAAGAATTGTGGGGAGCAATTGAAAATGCTTGGGACAATATCAACGTAGATTACACGAGGACACTTGTTTCATCACAGAGACGTCGATTGCAAGGTGTAATAGACTCAAATAGCGCCTGGACGAAATATTAATTTTATACAGACTTACTCGCATTGAAGTTTTGTAGTTTTAAGTTACTTAATTTTTATAATTTAGTTTATTTTGAACATTTTTGCGACGTTCTTTGTTAATTTGGAATTTTTTTGATAAAATAATAATACATTTTTTAATTTTGATAAGTAATAATTAGACAATTGTCAATGTCATAATGACACATCACATGAACCTCAAATTTCAAAGTCAGTTTTACAAAGATCAAATATAACGAAATCTGATATAAGAGTCGTGCACTTTCAAATGGCCGCCAGTATACCTATTTTTTGTTGTCTATGTTTTATTCTAATTATCATTTCTTTAATATATTTCCCAAACTTGTAATATCTATCGATATTTACCCCTAGATACTTTAGAGGTGTGAGGTATTTCTAATGTTTTTGTCATTTATGCATATTTTGATGGTTTGTGGGTCTTTCTTCCTAGTGAAGACGACTACCTGTGTCTTTGTCCGTGGTTCATTTGGGGGTGTAGGCAATTGTTTTAGTTAAAATAGTAAAAATACTTGTAATAGTAAATGAGTTTATATAATTAAAAAAATATATTGCTCAATAATAGCTTGCCCCACTTCCCAATTGATAACCCTTGCATTTACGACTAAAGTTATGAGTAGTAAAGTAGTACCGCACGAACATTCTCTATGCTGGTACCTTCGCTTTTTTTGTAAATTTATCTGAATCCGAGAAAATAGATATAATTTTTTGCACCTGTTAGCCTCCCCCATTAAAAAATATAGAAAAGTGTGCATTCATGACACTCACGAGGGACTTAAAGTAAATGCAAAAAATCATTGAAGTAGGTGATGTCACAATTATTTACCTGTCGCTGGGTCTATTATTCTATAACATAGGTAATACAATAGTGAAACTTTTAAGTATAATTATAATGTATATAAGAACAGTTCTAATTTAATCAAATAATTCTTGTTGCATGGCTATCATGGCAAACGAGCTCCGATCTTAGTAACGGTTCTGTCTTCATGTTTATATTCGTGTTTAATACACATCGGGTATAATGTCCATCGAAAGCGCTTCACAAAATTCTTATACTAATTTAACTAAAAATTCTTCAACAGAAATCTATGAAATATTTCATGTCAACATATATCTACAGTGGGAAAAATTTCTTAAAAACAAAAAAGTGTGCTATTAATGTAAGATAATTTTTTACTTTCAGATACCTAGCGATATTTCCTGTAAAGAAAAGTTCAGATAGAACTAATTCATACCCACATTTTCATGATGTTTTAAAATTTGATGGGATCAATTCCCGCAAATCTAGTGATTTTTAGGGTATTGCTGTTGATATTAGTATTTACATATATGAGTATTTATATATACATATATCATATATATCTAGTGATTTCTTTATTTTCGCTTAGTGAAGTCATAGAAATTCAAACTGCAATTAACCACTTATCTCTGAATATTACACATTATTTCATATGTCAAAAATGAAGGAAAAAAATGTACTTATTGAATATGCAATTGTCCATTTTTGTTTCGATCGAGCAAAAATACCGCTTTCAGCTCCTGTAGAGTAACTGTCATATGCATTATTCATTCCTTGAGCTCATATTTGAATGAATCATGTTATAACCAAGATAGCGAAGATATTAACGAATTCTTAATATTAAACTTCTGAAACCTTCAATTATATCTAGGTTTTTGATGTTGTGGCGGTGATCTCAGGAAAACATAACCCAATTAAATTCTTACAGACGACTGGTAGCCATAGTCGCCATAGCCGCGGTGGCTCTGGGTGTTCAAGCACCCAAAGAGAATTTTATTATGTATATGATAAGCGCGGAGGCGGACTCTAAATCTGTTATGCTGAAACCGAATAACTCAAATAAATGAATTATTTATTACATTGTTCTATAACTATGTGCTATTTTATATTGTTAGTCTTTAAATATTGTTTGTCTTCTGCCTTGAACATATAACTTCATTTTGATACCATGATTATTGAACATAAAATCCATTACCACGTATCCATTGAAGGAGAGAGGTGGACGGCAGAGCACCCAAAGCAATTTTGAAAAACCGGCGCCCAGGGTATCTACATAATTTAGTACTCTTCATGACATAATTATTTATTGCATAAAATTAAAATTCAAGTTGAACCATGTATCGTATAAAAGTAATGTTATTTTTTTAAAATTATTATTCATACTTGATTATTTATCAGTAACTATGAAATGAACAAAAAGTAAAGGGCACCATGTAGCTATTGTATTTAGTTGAATATGGTACATATACCCCTCTGCCAAAAGGACTCCAGTAAATAAATAATCTATCTCGATGCGAACAAACTTAGGTAACGATAGATTGATCTGGCTCGTCATTCCATATATAAGCAGGCTTAACCCTGTCAAGCCTGACAGTGATTTCTTTACATCATTCAAGGATAGTCATAATCTTATTAATACGGGAAACTACTTCGAAAGGTACCTCAAATAAAGGTGAAAAGGCAGGTTTCAATCGAGCATTTGAAGGAAAGCGTACATACAATCGTTAAAATCAGAGCTTATAAAAGATTTTTGAAAAAATGTAAATTATTGAAAGAATCACGTAATCTATCAATGAAATAAGGAACTAGTGGGGCACAATTTGTATAATAAAAAATTCTCCGGGAGGCGTAATGTTTGACCATAAACTAGTTCCGCAGATGAACAATGCAAATCATCTTTAGGCATGGCTCTCAAACCTAACAAAGTAATAGGGAGTTCATCATACTATTGTGGTATATTCACTCTAGCTAGCAACATGCTAGGTCGCTAAGTTTTTAGAGCGATGGGATCTCTCAGCCATACCATTACTTTGAGGGTGGTAAGTGGTCGTGTGAATCCTGTGGAAACCTAAGAACAGGGGCACTGAATCGACACACGTAATTCTTAAATAACTGTCTAACTTAAATAACGTAATTCTTTTGGCGACTGCTTCCGCAGTGATATGCTTCTGGCCAACGGGTAAAATGTTCAACAACTACTGTCAATATATAAAAATAATCGTCTGAAGGAGGTAATGAACCTCCTTCAGACGATTAAGACAGAGAGGTAATGAATAATGAGGTAATGATATCAATATGTATGTGTTCAAAATGGCCCTTGGGAACCTCAAAATCACCCAAAGGTGTTTTAGTGTGACGACTGATTTTCGTAGTTTGGCAGTTGATGCAGGATTTTGTCATAGAGTACAATCTGAATTCATCCTGGGCCAGACATATTGTCAACGTTTTTGTAGTTTTGATACCAGCGTTAAATTGTACAAAATATTATAAACTGTTCGACTTAAATAGTCTGGTACATAGGGACGACATTTAACTGAAAAATTGTTGACTGACTGATTTTAACTGACTAATATTGAATGAAAAAGCAAGTATTTCCCCACAAAGTTTATTTGATTTGAAATTTTTATTTGAAAGATTTGAAAGTTTCATGAACAGTAATACTTCACATTAGTAGCGAGGAAGAATTTATATAATATATTTCAAAGATTGTCACATTATTGTCTAAAAACGTCGTCCTATTGAATGTACGATATTTTACAACCTTATTAAAATCAGTGCAATGGTGAGAAACATAAAACAGTAAACATATTAAAAATCTACTATGAAAGTCAGTACTGATCTGGGACTATAAGAACCTGGTCTATAAGTAGGTTAAAACATAATATTTTTATCCTGATATGGACTATGATATGACC
>CAXKVY010000708.1:60000-90000 GCA_964058915.1 Tetropium fuscum
GTATAAAGTTTCGGGTGGTCTACTAGACGTGTGTCCGAATACTAGTTCATATGGAGTAAATCCATGGGTCTTATTAACTGAATTATTATAGCAAATTACAGCATAGGGCAAAATATTGAAAGGGTGTTCATTAGGGTTTTCTGATAGATGTACTCTAATCATTTCTGCGAGAGTAGCATGGAATCGTTCCAATGATCCATTCGTTTGCGGATGACTTACGCTAGAGATTGTTACTTTAATATCGTATAGGGTACATAGATCACGTAATAGGCTGTTGTCAAATTCACGGCCATAATCACAGTGAATCCTTAAGGGTGTACCGAAGTGTTGGAAATAGAGCAATAATGTGTTTACGATAGATTTACCGGTTTTGTCGGAAAGAGCATAAGCTTGCGTAAATTTTGTGAGTTCGTCTCTGATTGTTAATGCGTAATTTCTTGTAGGTGTTTCAAATACATCAATGTTTATTCTTTCGAAAGGTGTTTTGGGTGTCTCAGTTATTACTAAAGGGTGACTAAGATTTTTACGACATATTTTAGATTTTTGACAAATTTGACAATTCTTTATGAACTTTTCTACGTCTTTGGTTAATCCAATCCAATTATATTTCTCTTTTATTCTTCTTGTAGTTTCGTTAATTCCGCGATGTAGATTATTTTTTCCTGAATGGTATTGATCTAGGATTATTGGAATTTGTTCTTGATCTGGTGTTTTGACTATGTTTTGGCATACTTTTAATAAAATTTCTTGTTCAGCGAAAATGAAGGATAAAGTTTCTAGTATTGGTAATTCTACATTATTTTCAACGTAATAAGTTTGGGAAAGATCGAAATCATTTTTATGTTTGTAAAGTAAAATGAACAAACACTCTACGACTGTTTTTATGTCAGTTGGCAAAGGAACTATAAAGTATTTTCTGTGCCTGACAGTTTTGCTCGATACAATATTTACTTTATAAGTTTCAAAGTCGTAATTCTCTTCGAAAATATCTTAAGTTGACCATTTATAAATTGAATTTTGGAATAATCTATAAGAGATGTTGTTTTGTATAGGTTGACAAAGGTCTCAAATTCGTTTGATATTTGTTCTTTCGTGATATCGTCGTATGTTAACGTTTCTTCTTCGTCAGAATTATTTGTTAAAATTTTTGAATTGAATTTCGAACATTCTTGAAAATGATTAATTTTGATTCTTGATAGTGCGTCAGCGTTTTTGTTGATTTTTCCGGGCTTGTACATTATTTCATAGTCGTATTCTTCTAATTTTAAACGCCAGCGAGCTAAGCGACTTCCGGGATCTTTTATAGAGAATAACCAGGTAAGAGGTCGGTGGTCGGTTATCAATTTAAACTTTCTTCCAAAAATATACGGTCTGAAGTGTTTTACTGACCATACTATAGCTAACAGTTCGCGTTCTATTGTACTGTACTTAGTCTCTGCGTTACACAATGTTCGTGATGCGAATGCGATTGGTAAGTCTTTGCCGATAGGTCCCTGCGAAAGTACGGCACCTATTGCAAATGCGCTTGCGTCTGTTGTTAGTACAAATGGTTCATTAAAATTTGAGTATATGAGAATTGGGGATGATATTAAGGTTTGTTTAAGTTCGTCGAAAGCTTTTTGACATTCTTTGTCGAAAATAAATTGAGCATCTTTTTGAAGTAATTTTGTTAAAGGTTTGGAAATTTTGGCAAAATTTGATATGAATCGTCTGTAATATCCAGCAAGTCCCAAGAAAGATTTTATCTCTTTCTGTGTTCTTGGTGGTGGAAAATTTTGTATACAATCTATTTTAAGAGGATTCGGTTTTACGCCGTCTTTTGTAATCAGATGTCCGAGATATGCAACTTCCTTCCGAAGAAATTCGCATTTATCTGGTTGAATTTTTAAATTTGCTTTTTGTAGTCTTTTGAAAACTTCTGTTAGTCGGGTTATGTGTTCATGTATAGTAGGAGAGTAAACAATTATGTCGTCCATGTATACTAAGCATCTTTCATTTTGGATACCTAATAAGATATTGTCCATTACTCTTTGAAAAGTCGATGGAGCATTTTTTAGTCCAAATGGCATACGAACGAATTCAAAATGTCCGTTTTCAACACTGAAGGCGGTCTTTTGAATGTCTTTAGAATCGATTTCAATTTGGTGAAATCCGGATGCCAAGTCTAAAGTGGTAAAGTATTGACAACGTCCAAGTTGGTCTAGGAGGTCAGAGATATTAGGTAGGGGATATTTGTCATCAATTGTCAGTTCGTTAAGTTTCCGATAGTCTATTACTATGCGCCATTTTTGTTTTCCGGATGCATCTAATTTTTTGGGCACTACCCAAACTGGGGATGACCATGGAGAAATTGAGGGTTGTATAATGCCTTGTTGTAACATTTTAGAAATTTGCGTTTTGACTTCTTCTTTATGCACCTGAGGGTAACGATATGATTTGGTAAAAACTGGTTTTGAATTATTGGTATCAATAGAATGTTTAATTTCGTTTGTGAAGGATAAATTATCTCCTTCAAGGTAGAAAATGTCTTTAAAATTTAAGCATAAGTTAGTAATTGCGTCCTGTTCTTCTTCATTGAGATGTTCTAATCGCAATTGGTTTAAAATTTCCTGTTGTCGGTCATAGTCATTATTTTGAAATGTGTTTGCAGATTGATTAATGTTAAGTATTGTATTAGAATTCGGTAAGGGTTCAAAATGCAATTTGTCGAAATTTATTGTTTTAGGCATTGCGTTTGGGTTTACAATTGAGGTAAGAAATTCACCTTTTTCATTTATTTTAACTAATGCGTTTGGTAAGCGTACTCTATCTTTTTCTTGAGCTAACAGTATAGCTTCAGTATTTTTAAGAGTACATTTTAATTTGAAGATTTGCTCGGTACGAGGTTCAATCGAAATGTTATTAATATTGTCAAAGTTACGGGGGAATCTAAAATTGAATTTTCTGTTACTTTAAAGAGTGGTATGGTTTTAGGTTTAAAAATTGTTAATCCGGCTCCTGAGTCTATTAATATTTTAAATTTGTTTGTAGCATCATTAATGTAATACAAATTTTTTGAAGTTACTGTTAATAATGGACTGTTAATAATGGACGGAAAAACATTTGCTCTGGGAAGTTTACTGTCGGGTTGAAATCGTCTAGATTCATTGTTTGTACTTGACTCGTAAGCGTGTCTATTGTTTGGTCCGGGGGATCGTCTTGAAATTGGGGAACTTGAAAATTTCGGTTTTTGTTTGGTTCGGGTTGAGTGTGATTGTCTTCTTGGAAATCATATTGATTGGCTGTATAATCAAGCGTGTTTGATTGATTAGCGGTATTATCAATTTCATTTGGGTAATTATATTCTGAAAAATCTTGTTGATAATCGCTTTGATTGTCATACATATTTGCTTCATAATTATCGATGTTTGAATCGTAATTAACGTGATGGGTTCGTTGCTGCGAAAATCTGTTAAAATTTTGATTTGGCTGATTTGTCGAGGTTGTATTAGCAAAGGAGGGTCGTTGATTAAAATTATTATTTGGTCTCATGGGAGGCCTATTTTGTTGCGTATTTTGTTGAAAAGGTCTAGCTGGGTAGCTAGATCCATTTGGATTACTAGGTCTCTGTTGGTTAAATTGCGGATTTGGATTTTGATATTGTGAATTTTGCGGGTTCTGTCTTACGAAATTTGATTGTTGAGAAAATTGGGTATTTTGTCTAGTACGACATTCGCTTATAACATGGCCAGTTCGTTTGCAAAATGAACAAATTTTCTGTGGCATGTTATTAGGTCGTCTTACTTGATTTGCGAGATTTGAATTTGTATTTGAAAGCGAATTTTGTTTCTGAAATTTTTGGTTCTGAAAATAAGATAACTGGAGTTCCCTGCGAACTCTTGTTGTAGCTTCTAAAATATCCTTCGGGTTTCCTGCCCTAATGATTTGACCTAGGCGAGGCTCTAAACGAGCTAAAATCGTATTTAGTGTCATGGTTTCAATAAGATCGGATTGCGCGGTTTTTTGCGACGTAGTTAGCGTTTGTTTTTGCACTGCCGCATGCATCTTAGCGTTATGTGTCTGAAGGCGGGAAATAAACGTTAGCGCTGACTCGTTAGGCAATTGGTAAATCCGCTGCAAATCTTGAATCAAAGAGGTGAGATCGCGTTGATCACCGAAATGCAAATTTAGAAGGTATTTTATTTCTTCCCAGGTGGCTGGGTTGCGGGAATTGATTAATTCTGCTGCTTTGTTTCGTAATTTATTTTTTATGTGGAGAATCACAAAACTTTTCTGATCTCCAGTAGCCATACTGTATGCACAGTTGCACGCATTTAAGAATGACTGCAAGAAAATTTGATTTCCGTCATATTCAGGAACAATAGCAAATATCTCAGATATTCTGTATGGTTCAATATACGATGGATCTGGAATGGTTTCAGATTCGTTGTGTGCGTCTGAATTAGCCATTTCGTTGGATATTTTTAAACACTTAAAATTATTTAAATATCACTACTTAGTGGTTAGGGATATTTTGGTAACGTGGAAATTGGAATATAGAACTTACAAATTAAATCGTGATTTGCAAACGTTGCAAAATTGTTGCGATAAAATTGTACGATAAATAAAAATGTACGAGATGATTCTTTGAATGCACTTACGTGAAGTTGAAGAGCATGTGTGAGCACTGGTCCACTGTTGAGGGATTGGGATCCGCCACTACGATGAGGAAGGTGTCCTTGTTCTCGAAGTTCCTGTCTTGAAGTTAGATGTCTTCTTGTTCTTGTCCGATTCGCTACCAGTTAGGCTTCTTGTTTCGTAATGTTGCCAGATCCTACCGACTGCGCCAATTGTTAAATCACTGATTCTAAATTTAACTTTTTAAAAACAATATATTTAATTTTGTAGATAACTCGAGCTCTCTCTAATAAAAATACAAAAGGTTGAGTTGCTTGTAAACTTTACTGCGTGTTGCGAGTATTACAACTAGGTGACAACTAACTTTAAAAGGGGGTCTACAAGTATTTATATACTCTGGTGAGCTAACTCAGCAGTGTCAGATTAGTACAACAGTAATAGCAATTCTTTGAATTGACTGTAAGATTAAGCCTATTTAGCAGAATACATGTGAAACATAACAAGTACAGAATGCATGTGGCACATGATAAGTAATAACATGACTGGGAATTGTTATCTTTGCAATTCAGCGAAATGCAATGTTCTGAATACAAGTATACGCTTTTCTTCGTATAGCAGATGTGAAATTTAATATAACATATATATATATATATATATATATATATATATATATATATATATATATATATATATATATATATATATATATATATATATATATATATATATATATATATATATATGTATATATATACATTTATATATATATATATATATATATATATATATATATATATATATATATATATATATATATATATATATATATATATATATATATATATATATATATATATGTATATATATATATATATATATATATATATATATATATATATATATATATATATATATATATATATATATATATATAAATGTATATATATACATATATATATATATATATATATATATATATATATATATATATATATATATATATATATATATATATATATATATATATATATATATATATATATATATATATATATATATATGTATATATATACATATATATGTATATATATATATATGTGTATATATATATATATATATACATATATATGTATATATATATATATGTGTATATATATATATATATATATATATATATATATATATATATATATATATATGTATATATATACATATATATGTATATATATATATGTGTATATATATATATATATATATATATATATATATATATATATATATATATATATATATATATATATATATATATATATATATATATATATATATATTTGTTAACCATACAAACCTGCACCAACCATAGTAAAACTTATTAACAATGCTGAGCCAGCGTGACAAACCTGAGCCTGTATATTGGCTCAGGATTGTTTTTCCTTATTTATGCTCTTTAACGCCTTGGATGGCCTACTGACGTCATGGTAAGATGACGTAACCCTTACACTAATCAAAGAATTTTAGTCTAGATTCTTCATAACCTCACAGGAAACTTGTAATTTTCCATATTGAGTTGGCTTGGAATGGTACCAATCCTGGATATTTTAGTTTCGTCTTTTACCACCTGTAGCGCTCGCATTGATCTTAGATATACAAGAAATATGTACACATACAATGAAATTTAATACAATCCTAAACCAACTGACTTGGCGACTGTGTACTGATGTATCCCGCGTATTATTCTTTGATTATGTAATGTGCAGCGAGTAGCGAGACGGTAATGAGTAATTCACGTTCCTGCAGTGTTTGTGCCTTATATAAAATAAAATGTAAAAATATAAAATAATATAAAATATATCTTATATAAAATAAATATAAATGTGTCACAGACATTTAGAAAAATATATTATCTTATATGAAATGAGATGTTAGACGGCATTTATATCTATTGTTATACTATAGTAACGCGGGTCCTTACATCACCTTATTAACTGGTCGATCCGAACAACAATTATTTAGTTATTCTGGTAAAAAATACACAGCATTCAGATATATTTCAATTATATAAATTTATTTTCTACAATAAATAGGTTCGGTGTAACTATGCGATTATAAATTTTAATTTTTGTGTGTACTATTTTTTCGTACTACCTTGGAAACAAGACAATGCCCCGCCTAAGCAGGGCATTTGCTCAGACTGCCTTATTTGGGATAGGCGTTTCTTATTTTTTTTAGAATTTTTGGAATTATAAATATTAAGTTGCTAAATATACTCTATTTTTAGGGTTCCGTAGCCCAAGAGGTAAAGAATTCAAAATCAAAAATGTAATGTGAAAAATAGGACATTAAGAAGTGTTTTGAGTACCAAAATTAAACAGGCAGTCTTAAATGTGCATGAAAGTCAATTAGTAAATCCGAAAATACCTAGTTATTCTTTAAATATGATATTTGTGATACTTTCGCATCATTGTATCATCGTTTGTTATTGGTAGTTATAAGTAAGCATTCATTTTAGTAGGAAAAAGTAATCAAAAACCTGATTTTAGATATTCTCCATAAATGCAAAAAAATATCTCTTAAAAATTAACTTTGAACAGAATTATAAAAAACAATTATCATATCATACTGATGAAAATACGTAATGTTTTTCCTATCATACAGTTTTTTAGTTTACAATAAGTTGTGATTTTTCTATAAGTTTTGAGAATGGAACTGTCAAATAAGCTATATGTGATGTTTTTTCAAATCAGAAAAATATTTTCCATATGAATAAAAATTTAATTTATTATTAAAATTAAAATTTATTTTTGATGTTTATGATAATTTTATATTACTTCCACATCCGCTTGGTGGTGTAGAAGTATAGTAATTTTTATTTTGCTGAAATGGGTTTAGAATGCTATAAAACTGGTTTAGCTTTATAATGCTATGGGTTTAGAAGATATATGATATTTGATAGATATAGAAGATATTTGATATATGAAAAAAATCTATCTGTAACTTTTTTGTGCGAACGTTTTCTCTGGAACGTTTTAAGATATTGACTTGAAATTTGGTACACATATGTATCATGACGAGATCTGGAACTGGAATATATTTGAGCTTACACCGGTGAATGGTTCGGGATTAGTAAGGCAAGCTGGAGGAGTCCAGAAACTTGGAGTTTGGTGAATATACTAGAAATCATGCAAGGCCTCAATTTTTTTAAAAATCTTTGCCATCCCCCACCATTGTTTTACTTAATTATTTTATTAGTAAAATTATTTATGAGCAAAATTGAACTACCATTATGTATCTATTTATTATTGAGTTAGCTATGATGGACGTCTGCCTTGATGATATACCTATCATATAATATGAAAATTAAATTGCATTTTGAAGTTTTAAACCTTATAATATTGGCCGATAATGGATTCTTTTTCTTACTAATTAATAGAATAATAATATAATCAATATTAATAAGGTAATTTATATAAATATTTTGACAGAATTAAAATTAAAACAGAAAAATATGAAATTAATAGTACGTATGTGAAAATTTTTATATATATATATTATATATTTATATATATATATATATATATATATATATATATATATATATATATATATATATATATATATATATATATATATATATATATATATATATATATATATATATATATATATATATATATATAAGAGTGTCGTGTTCCTTTTTCCACAGTTTACGTGGGTTTATTTGCGAAATTAAATACACCATCGTAAAACAATATACATAGTGTAGTTCTAAGTTGCATATATAAGTGGATATTCAAATTTACTATTTCATATCTGGTAAAACTGCATAATCATGCCTGCAGTAAGGCTAATCGTTATAAATATATAAGTTTTTGTTAGTAAAAAGTATACACCTTCTATCAATGTCCTCGAACTGTTTTTCCCGCAAAAAAGAAGTACACAGCAACAAGCAAATCAAATGTGACGATTGCATTGTAAAGAAATTTATCATCCAGAGTGCACCAGTTTATCTAGAGCAAAAGCTAGCGTGTTGAAATTACAGGACTGTAACTTAACATTTTTTTGTAATGAATGTCAGAGCCTAGTCTATTTAAATTAATTCAAGAATTAAAATAAATTGTAGCAACTTTAACAGATGAAGTTAATCAACTTAAAGAAAAGTCTACAATCGGTAATGAATCTGTCGTTATCCAGAAAGTAATTCCTGAAATTGCTGAACGTGAAAAACGTGCATCAAATATAATTGTATATAATTACGAAGAAGAAGAGAGAATTAAGAAGAGAAGTTTCAGATATTGCCATAGTTGCGGAATTAATTAGCACTATCAATAAATATTTCGACATCAATGATCTGAAAATAGAGACTTGGTAGAGACACTAATAATAAACATCGGCCCATTAAAGTTCACTTAGGAAGGAAGGATGATGCGGTGAAACTGTTTCTAAGTAGAGGCAAAATCAGACAAGCATTTGATGGCGTAATCATTTCTTTTAATCAAACAATTAATCAGCTAAATTATTTTAAATCTATTGAAGAAGAAGCTGACAGGCGTAAACTAAATGGAGAAAATGTAATCATAAAATTTTAGTGATTAAAAGATTAGTATAAAACTGTGTATACAATCTCAGTGTATTCGCGTTGCATAATTAATTTAGATTAGTAATTAAATTAGTTTCATATTAGTATTAAACATTTTAGTATTTTAAAATACATTTTTTAGTTATTTTAAAACTAAAATTTTTAAATAAAATCAACACTGTAGTATGTAGTAAATATTGTTCATTTCGAAATAACACTTTTGAATGAGTTGTAGTACCTACTGTATTGAAATAGTTTTTGCTTTGGTGTCTTGTTTCTGATTGTTGAGCTATTAGTCCATTAAAATGGACCAATACATAAGAGAATATCACAATGAACTTATAGCTGCACAAATTCATGATTTATGGGATTTTAAAAACGATGTAATGGACAATGACTTAAGATTTTCAATACGAATATAGGAAGCGCTTAAAAGAATTTTGAACAGTTGTATACTTTGTTAGATAGAATAGCTAATTTGATAAAATAATATTAACCGAAACACTACAATTGGGGGGTGATCCTAGTGTATTTAAAATTAACAAATACGACATGGTTTACAATGATCAACAATTGAATAGAAATGTTGGGGTGCTAGTATATATTAAATCCAGTTTAAAATATACAGCTATATATCTATTGTGTACATTGGAGAGGTTCAGACTTTGAACGTCCAAATAGTATGTTCTAAAACAAAAATCGATATGACAGATATATTCCGGTTACCAAGTAAATCTCCACATGTCTTTAATTTAGCATTGTTAGACTACTTAGAAAATTTCTGTAAAAGTCATGTCAATATCATTATAGGATATATCAATATTAACTTTTTAGAGAATGATGAATATATTGAAGAATATATAAATATTTTAAGCTATTAATGACTACACAAGGTTGTCTACTAAAACATGTTTGGACCATATTTGGGTAAAAAATAAAGTGATCTCAAGTGATTTAAATATAAGGCCTTTTATTTTCAGGCATTACATTACCAATCATAGTCCCGTATGCTTGCTTTTAAATGTAGATGAACAAAAATAAAAATGATAAAAGAAGTAAAATATACTTAAATTACAACAATCTAAGATCCGATTTAAGAAATGATAATTGGGAGGAAATGTATGAAGAAAAAAATTGAGATATCATTTGAATATTTTATATCAAATTTAAAATATTATATAAATAAAAATACTATAACACTAAAACATAAAATATAGTTCCCAAAAAGAAATGGATAACATCTGATATATTGAAATGTATTAAAGAAAAAGAGAAACTTTATAAGTTAACTTTAAATAATCCAGATAATATTGATTTCAAGGAGAGATATATATGTTAGTAATAAATTAAATAAAACAGTAATAAATTAAATGCTTGTAATAAAAAAGCCAAAAAGCATACTCATACTTTGGTAAGGAAATTGAAAATAAAAAAAACACATCAAAATCCCTTAGGAAGTGTGTAAAAAACATTTGTGGTCATCCAAATAGAAAAGGGATATACAGGAAATTGAATTACTAGACGGGTCAAAGGTCAGCTGCAAAAAAGAAATTGTTAATCATTTCAATATTCATTATAGTACAATTGGAGAAAAATTAGCTGCAAAAATACCAGATATTAATAACTTCAAGGATAATTTGGAATGCTTGGAAAATACAATGTTTATGTACCCAACTGAAGAATTAGAGATATTAGATATAATAAATAATCTAAAAGGTAACACCAGGACTAGATCAAATTCAATCAAAAACTTCGACAGAAATAGTTCAGCCATTAACTTACCTAATAAATAACTGTTTGGTGGCGGGATATTTTCCAAAAATTCTAAAATATGCTGTGATAAAGCCGCTATAAAAGTGGCAGTAAATTAGATATAGGGAACTATCGCCCAATTTCTCTTTTGTCAAACATTTCAAACGTTTTAGAAAAGGTAATAAATAAACGACTTTGTAATTTTTCAAATAAATATAAAATATCAAACTCGCAATATGGTTTTAGAGAGGGATGATCGACTGATGATGCGATTCATCAATTAACATAATAAATCTATGAGGCATTGGATAAAAAAAACTCCTATAATCAGCCATATTTCTCGACCTTTCTAAAGATCTTCCTGAGTTGGGTCCTTTAAGCGTAGGTCACAATATGCAAATTTTGGAATGTTCTTTGGTAAAATATCTGGGTGTTCATATTGACAGACATATGAGGTGGGAGATACAAATGAAACAGCTTGTAGGAAGGATAAGGGGTTTGATATCTAAATTTAAAAACGCGAAATTTTTTTTAATATTCAGCAATTGGAAATTGTATATTTTTCTTTAATACAATCGTTTTTAACGTATGGTATTATAGGATGGGGAGGTGTGTATGACTGTTATCTCTATGGTGTTCATCTTGTACAAAAGTGGATCTTAAGAATAATATATAAGAGAAATATTTTATATTCTAGGAATTCATTGTATCAGGAATCTAATATATTCGACTTAAGGCAGCTGTATTTTCAAAGAATAATGCTTTTTTTGAAACAAGGCAAGATTAATTTAGATGAACATCCTCATAATACACGGCGATCTAAGACTATATTATACCCTCGTCACAAAACAATTGGATAAAGATGTACTACTTACTTGGTACCGAGATTGTATATTTTTATCCCTAGAGAAATGCAAGACATTTGGATTTTAGTGTGATTTATCATTATCACATACCTATCTAGTTTATTCCTATAATTTGTATTATAGATTATACAATTGTATTTAAATATAAATAAACATTGTTATTATTATTATTATTATTATTGTTATTATTATTATATACAGGGTGGTCCACCTATCTCCGCTTGGACCATAGCTACTAGACCAATAGAAATTAAGGCAAAACATTCTAAGAAATAGTTTTGTTTATAATGAGCCACACTTTAATATTGTTTTGAGTCTACATGGTGTACCATATATATCCGAAGTCACGATTTCGGGTATTTTTTTAAAATTGACCACCCCTTATATTTTTTTGATTTTTAGAATCTGCCCTATGAGGGCTTCACAAGGATATTTCGTTTTTATGAGTCATATAAGACGTTGCAAAGTTATTTGATTTTCAAGGAAAATCAGTGAAGAATCATCTATACTAAAAAAAAATCATACAAATTGTATTGTTAGAGCTTCATTCAAAAATTCAGTATGCAAGTATCTAAGGTATGTACGAAAATTTGCATAGTATTAATAGTTTAAAATATACGAGGTGTTCCGAATCAACCACCTGATTTTATTATTTTTAAATGGCCGTGTGTTCCGTTTCTAAACTTTGGGATGTCTCCTTTGGTAATATTTCTGAGTGTACACTCTGGCCGCCAGAAAATAATATCTGTCTACAACTATCCTTTTCATCAAATAAGTTTTTAAAGTTGTTTATATATATATATATATATATATATATATATATATATATATATATATATATATATATATATATATATATATATATATATATATATATATATATATATATATATATATATATATATATATATATATATATATATATATATATATATATATATATATATATATATATATATATATATATATATATATAACTTTTTAAAAACTTATTTGATGAAAAGTTGTAACTATCCTAAAAAATACAAATGTGAGTGACTTTAATTTAGATCTTTACAGCTTGAATTACAGAGACTACACTAAATAATAATAATACACTGAAATGTTCTTTTATAAACAATATAATGCAACTCAGCATTCAGGTGCACAAGCGACAGCTTGGTCAACAGCTTAACAGCTTCTGCATTACGTGCTGATAAGCGAAACCACCGACCTTTGACGTGGTTATTCTTAATTAAAGATCCAGGCAGCAGACTGGCTCGCTAGCGCTTAAAACTAGAGGTTTACGACTACGAAATAGTCTACAAACCCGGCAAAATCAATAAGGAAGCCGATCCTCTTTCTAGAATAAAAATTAATCACTTTAAGAATGTTACAAATTAAAATATAAAATATTAGCCGCAAACGATTCAGATCAAGATAAACCAATAGAAATCGACTACAAAGATGAACCTATTTCTGACGAAATAATGAAAGAACATGTTTCAAATGAATTCGAAACCTTTGTTAATTTATACAAGACAAAATCGTTAATTGATTATTCTAAAATAAAATTTACAAATAAACATGTGGTCTCCGTCTAGACCATAAAAATATCATAACGTTTTTTCAACAGAATAAGTTAGAAGATTTTCATTATAAAATCATAGAAGATATATTTGAAGAAAACCCCGATTTTACCACTTACCTCATAGTATATAGCAAATCTGTGAGATAAATAAGATATTTTATGGTCCCCTTGCCTTTCGACACAGACGGAATAATAGATTGTTTATTTAATTTATTAAACAAATTTAAAATCGAAATTGATATCTCTCAAACTTTTCATGTAGAAAACAATTTAAATTTTCCAATATTAGAAATGCTCATATATTTTTGTCGAACAAGACTTAAAATTAGCCATTTGGCAAAACATCGTCAAAACACCAGACCACGACGAAATTCCTATCACACTAGACCAACATCGCTCAGGTAAAAATAATTTACACAGAGGTATAAATGAAACCATTAGACGTGTTAAAGAACAGTACAATTGGACTGCCTTAACCAAATACGTAGAAAAATGTTTTAAATTGCGAAATTTGTCAGAAAACCAAAGTGTGTCGTAAAAATATCAGTAACCCATTAGTGCTTACTGAAACACCAAAGATGCCTTTGGAACGTATTAATATAGATGTTTTTGAAACACCAAATAGAAATGATGCATTGACCATCCGAGACGAGCTTACAAAAATTTACTGTAAGTTTATGCTCTTAGAGACAAAACAGATAAATCAATAGTCAATACCATAATGCTATACTTTCAACACTATGGTCCACCCTTAAGGATTAACTGTGACTATGGCCGTGAAGTTGACAACAGCCTACTCTGTGTCTATATACCTTGTACGACGCAAAATTAACCATTTCAAGCGTTAGCTATCCGCAATCAAATAGATCACTAGAACGATTTCATGCCACTCTTACTGAAATGATAATAATCCAATATTTTAAAATTATGACAAAAGCAACTTTCAGAACAACTTAACTGATAATAAAAAATTATCTTATCTTCTTTTCATAGATCATGGCATACTTCGTTATAAATAATAAACCTACAATATACCTTACCTAATAAACCTTACAAACAAAAATTATTAAATGTTGATGCATGTTATAATAAGAATGAAATAATAAACCTCTGTAACAAATCTCTTACCCCAGTCCTGACCTTAAACCCCTTAGCGCGACCCTCTATGCAGTGCTACCACGATGCAAGAAGAGCACAGGCAGAGGCAGAGAGCACTACAACCAACTGTCCCAGGACAGGACAATAGTTAACATAGTAGTTAGTGTTAGCACAGAGTGGTTTAGTAGTAGGAGTACAATGGTAGCAGTAGTGCCGTGTGAGAGTAGAGTGGCTAACACACCCGTGCTGCTTGAAATCTCTACTTCATTTTAACTGTGGATTATTTTTTAGTTATTTGTTAAATTAAATACCTACGTTTGTGTGTGTGTCTGTGTGTGTTGAACCTAACAACCTAACTTTAATACTCATTGCAGGGAGTTTTGTTGAGTTTTAAGATTTATTAGTCATATTAGAAAAGATATGCAAGTTAATTTGATTAGAGAATTAAATAAAATCACTTCCTCTGACAATCCTACTATTTTTGCCATAATTTTAGAACTGAGATATATCGACCTCCAGTTTCCTTAATTAATGGGCTATTAATCATACACAAAGAAAATAAAGCTAAAGGGTTGCATATAATTTTTTTAATAAAATGGACCGAATATGACACTTGTTTAAATAGCGTCCCCTGTCTTTGAGCACAGAAATTAAATTAAGTTGTTTTTAAAATATAAAATGATATAAATAGTAATTCGGATAAGGCAAACTCAATTTTTTTGGCTCAAATTTTAAAAATTTCAAATTGTTATCCTTCACATTGCCGTTGCCACGGTAATTAGAAAAAATATTTAAACAAAATTTGTAGAGGAAGGAACAGAGATTCCAAAAAGTGTATTTCTGATCGACCTACATTATACCAAAGATATTTGGAGAAATCAACAATTTACTGAAACAGCATAGCAAATGCGCCCCGTAGCGACCCACTATCTTAGCATGAATGTTTAAGGTAACTTACAATTCATACACTTCATTAGATAGTGTAATTTTTTTTTTTTAATAGTTATCCTATGAATGTGGCTTGCTTGTCAAAAAATTAATGTCATATTATTACATCTTCAATTCTTTCTATTTATGAAGAATAAAGTGACAGAACTTGTAACTTCTAAAATTAAGTTATTAAAATTGTATCAATAATATAGTTAGTTATTAATATTTATCATTATTTTATTTTATTTTTAGTAAATCCTGGTGCAAAAGAACGGCTCGTTCAAATAACTGGTGCTAATGAGGAGAGTATTAAGTAGGTATTCATTTATTTTTATATTTTATTATATAAGTTAGGAATTTTAATAAATAATAATAAATGTATTATGCAAAATTGTATTCATTAGATAACAAAAAGATAATACAAATATATTATATGTAGGTATAGTAAAATAATGAAATGTGACTACTGTGATTTGAAGGCGATATACGATTTTTGAACAGTACAACATCTATATATAATGACATAAATAACACGATGATCACACCTTCAGGGTAATTTATATCAATATATTATTTAAAGATTTTTAACAGCTAATAATAAAACAGACATATACCTGTGAAATGGTTATAGTAAGAGCAATTGACAGAAATAACTGGCTATTAGCAATATATATTTTGTTAATTAAAATTTAAGGGAGCGGTGGTGCGTAAAGGAGCTATTTTTTCATAATTTCAATAGGTATGCGAGGTGGATCTAATAGTGTCGAGAATAACTTGTGTGAATTATAAAAATTATTTATAAAGGTGTGAAGAAAAATATGTGTCATCAGCAAATTCATATGACTAGAGAGACAAATTATTGCATTACAGTGGGATACCGATATTGGGAAAATATGATGACATTGTTAAGAAAATTCTTGGTTTATTCCACGGCTGACTAAAAAGACTGGCCAGGGTGCACCGAGTCACATGATTAAAGAAGGTCTATGATTTTAAAGCTGTAACATTTGGAATATATAATTTATACACTAGGAATTGTCCTCAAAAAATAATGCTAAGTAAGTAAAAACAAACAAAAGCTTTAATTATAAATAACTTAACATCATTAAAGAGATTATTCTGGCTGACTGACTACACATACCACGGCCGACTAAACAGATCACGGACCTACTTTCGTCATGTGGTGCGCCTTGCGCCTCAGCCAATCTTTTCAGTTGGCCGTTGGATTATTCATAGAACAAGTCACATGACTGAAAACATGAAAAGCGGTAGGCATACAACAAAGAGAAACAAAAATGCAATAGAGTGATTAGTATTAGAGCTTCTATAATAAATACATGGCTGTATTTATTATATAAGTACCTTCTCGAAGACAGCTTGACATTTGTACAGTTTTTTTTCAAGGAGATCAAGATTAAGACAGCGTAGATTGGACATTATTATTATTACGGCAGATTATGCTTGTGGCTTATTACAAACCAGAAACAATGTCATTAAGCTGGATCCATGTGATCAAAGAAATTCAATTTGTACGTAGAATCACATGGATGTAACGGAAAGATGCTGCAAACTGGAAGTACTCGTATATTGATAATTTTTATGATAATTAATTCCGACATTTAGAGGGTCATTTTAGGAAACTCATCAAGGTCAACAACGGTGTACATTCACGTGATACACTCATTGATGGTAATTTTATTCCACATTAATTATATTAATTATTCATATGATTCAGTAATTCAGTATCATATGATGCTATTAGACCGGAAGACGATAGCAGTCTATTTTCTGCAATTTCACCTAGCATGCCTTTTAGATGAGTGAAAATGTACCTTATGATAACAATGAAAATCAGGTACTAGCCCACTGGACGCATTCCGATCATATGCAAAATTGCGTTTACACTGGCACAAAACTTTTGTATATTTCTCTGATATCATAAATAAATATCAAAATTATATTTGTTTTACGACGAACACTTCACTCTTTTCATCGACATGCAGCATGGAAATGAGGAATATTAACATTTTTTATTGTAAGTTCATGTGATCGTTAGGGCTATTTGGAACCCTGTAAATCGCATTGCTATTATTATAAGCTTTAACTTTCTTTTGATAAAAGGGCATGCATTTTAATACCAGAGGAAACAAAAGAAAATATGACCGGAAAGCGTCCAGCGGGCTAATACCTGCTTGTCTTTGTTGGCATAAGGTACACTTTCACTCAAATCATAGAAAATAAATGTTATCTCTCGTCTATTTATGGTAAGGAGCTAAGGATGCTTTCAATCTAGTGCGAGAAAAAAGTTTGGTACTTGACGATAAATCTTCATTTATCGTGATTTGTATAATGGTAACCTAACCTTATTCTCACGAAAACTTTGAAGATTGAGCCAAAAAATATCTATGAGATACCCATGAAACTCCATGAGCTACCCACATGATGTAGGCGTAACATGATCATATTACGAGTATAAGAGCATGGAATAGCTATTTATGTAACCAGTTGGGAAAGGTACTATTTTGTGTGACGAGCAGATTTCTGTGAAACGAGCGCCAGCAAGTTTCGCAAAAGGATGCGAGTTACACAAAATAGTGTTTCATGTAAGATTTTTTCTAATTTTGACCAATTTAAAACCTATGAAATGAACTTTACAAAACCGGTTGCCTAAAATTTTACTTTCAAACGATCTTGTATGGTTTACGTTTATTTGGACTATATTTATATCTGTGGTTCTTAAAAAGAGACTGCCGTACAAAACTAATGGGACGAAAGTACAGGAATAATTTAATCAGCTGGACCATAGGGTGGCAAACGCGAGATCAACCCCCCCAGTCTAGGCCCCCTAGTCCCCAGGTGCATAGGCGGACTTTTTGGCCATCATATTCGTGATCATCGACCCCAAAATCCCCCGAGTAAGAAAATTGGGATCATTTTGTTAATTATTTACGTAATAAAAGAAAATCAATATTCTACCTTTATCTATTACTAATTTCACCCCCCTCTGAAGACAGCTCCCTTTATTTCTATAGCAGCCGATTCCTAATGAAATGTTTACATGTACATTTTTAACCTGGAAGCCTTTCTCGCTCTACTGTTTTTGCCAAATTTTTTATCAACTCTAAATGAATTTATTTCAGGAAAAAGATACCCTATGGGTACTATTGCGTTCAGGGGCATAGTGGATGGTATCTCATAAGATTATAATATGCATATTGGAGGCTCATTGCTTACTTGAAATTTTTGCACTGCTTTTGATACAGCACAAATACACTGCTTTTGTGCAGCAGTGTATTTTGAAATTTATCATGGACTGTATTTTGATATATAAAAATAAAATTTATATTTAGCCAAGGATAAACTATCAAAACTTAGCCAAGTATTATATTTCATATCTTATTAATTAATATGTTACTGTTGCAACTATACAACGACCGGTATTTTTAAGTTCCCGGTAGATACAATACTGATTTCGTATGTGTAAAAGCAATGACGCCACTTCGAATTCAGTTTTTTGTTGTTATGCCAATTATTAGCATTAGTAATGTTATTATATCATTGTACCATTATTATTATTATTATTATTTATTGCACAATTAAGCACATTTTTTTACAGTCATGCAAAACATTTAATTGAAGACACAATAAGAAGAAATGCCTCGCCTGTAAGGGAATCCATTGTAACTGCAGGTAGTGGCCCCTTAACTGGTTCAAGCTCAAGTATAAACTCTTCTGCATCTGATGATAGTGCTTTGCAATGTTCAACTAGAGCTTCTAGAGCTTTAATGCACAGCTTAAGTACGAATGATGCAAACATTGGAGAATACAAGTATACTGTGATAGCAAATGGTTGCACAATTAAAATAACTGGTGATAATCTTGATTTAGTCAGGGTAAGTATAACAAACATGTTAAGTATACATAGATATATAAAAGACTTACTAGCCAAATTATGTTCAATTAAATAATTTTAATGGTTTCAATAATAACTATTTATTCTACACAATGAAGGAAGGGAATAAGTAATACATGAAAGGTCTAGTTGCAGGTACAAAGTAATATGATTATATAATCTTAAGCAAAAAATGTGGGTATGTAAAAAATAGATATCCCCCATGTGAGGTTAGTACTTGTGAACAGAGTAGTATAAGTATGTGCATGGAGATGTGAGGATATAATATAATAACTTTTATTTTGTATAAGTAATTATTGTAGATTTAGGTTTTCACAACCTCATAATGTATTTATTGATTTCAATGAGTACATACATAAAACTTGCTGATGATACATCATACTTCATCTTATCTCCTATCCCCACCTCAGAAAAAACACATTTTTTCAGTATTAAGCAAGCAATGTACCATTGATGGCATATTTCTGACAGTAGTATACAATGGGTTGATAAAATGAATTAAATTCGATTAGAATCGTAACAATTTTGTTTTTTCTAAAACACTAGTATACATTGATTTTTATCGTTGACAGTCATTTGCAAGAAAACGGTCATCCTTGCATAAAAGCAGTATAATATACTGGATAGATAACCATTGATATTTCATGGAAAAATGGATAATTTTAAATAAAAATTTATTCGTCTGAAAATTTTTTAAACAAAATTTGTTCCTTATCTCATACTTTCCACTGCTTACTTATACCACTTATACCAATTAGAAAAGTGTAGGTACCTACATGTTCTTAATATACAGAATCCAATATATTAACAAATGTTTGATAACAAATACTCTAATTGATGTGTGTTACCTATTATTTCAAATAGGTAACTTTTAGCAGAGTCAAACGCAAATCATGAAATTAGAATTAAACTAGAAGATATCACATATTTTAATGTTGTACCTACCCTTAATATTTGCATTATACAAAACATCTTGATAATTTAATTCCTTCTGATTCAAATTACTAATATGAGTAAAATGACCCCTTTATAATACAAGGTGAAAAGTTACCAAATTTTATTTTTGAAATATAAAATCAAGTATACTGTCAAGTCAAGTATACTATTCTAGTCAGTAATATCATTTAAAAAAATATATTTGAATGCAAAAATAGCACCACCCTTATTTTAATCACTAAAAATAAGATACCCTGCAAAAAATCAGCTTATCACAGCTCACAGGATACAAAACTCACACAACACACAACGAAAACATAAAATGCAAATCGCGATTGGTTTGGCTTGGTTTTGTAATGCATTACACCTGAGTGTACGTCACAACAAATACCGTTATCCAATTGCGCATGCTTGTTGTTTCAAAATCCGCCACTAGCACGTTAAATAAAGTTTACATAATCTACTTTATGTATAACATGTATCTTAACATAAAAAGGTCATTATAGCATAAACTGAAATGGCCTTATTTATGGTTAAAAGGGTTACCACATTTGGGCCCTTTGTGGCAATACCTAACAATAAGAATTTATGGTAAATAATATACATTTGGCCACACATGGCCCATATGTGCCATCAAAAAAATATTTATAGTAACAATGGCTCAATTAAGTGCCACAATTTTTGTGTTTGCTGGGGTAATAACGAGTGCCTTACTTCAAGGTAGTTTTGGTGTCTATCCATATTGGTCTATCCTCTGTTGGAGCTCAGAGACATATTCTTTGCTCCATCTATCCAAAAAATGCTGCCTCATTTGATCAATATGTTGAAAGATGGCCCAACAGTTTTCCTTGATGGCTCTCAAATATGGTCAAGGTAAGTTAGTAAGCAGTTTTCGGACACAAAATTGCGAAGTAGTCAAAGGAGTTAAATCAAGAGGGCTTGAAAATAAAGGAGAAAGGGGTCTGGCATTTAAGATATACTCGACCTATACAAATAATGTATATACATGTTAAAACGTAAGAGGTCTAATGAATGCTTCTATTTTAACCCGAACTTTCCAAAGATCACCAAAATGATGTGAGTCTAATGGTATAAATTAGCATTTCCACTAAATATTTTCTTTAGAAAATGCATCAACGTATTTTGTAACGTATAATGTATTTTCCTCAATAAAGTTACCCAAACTTATGAGTTCAGAACTCACAGAAACAAAATTACTGTCATTATAAGAAAATATCCTACTCAATTTGAATATATGTACTATAAGCTGTCAAATGAACTGTTGAAAGGCTTGTAACTAACTTCAAATAATATATGGCCTTTGTCACGATATAGATAAACAGACAGACACGATTTTCATGCTTTGTTACCATGACCAGGTTTGTCTTTAGTTAAATATGGACTGGCTATATTTATCCCCGTTATCGAAAGGAGACATTGGCTAGGTGGTGCTCAGATAGGTTTCCTATTATTTGCTGAATAATTTTAGGATTATGATGTAAAAATTTTATACATTGATGGCTGGCTTAACATCGACCGAAAATGGTTGCCGCCATTTGCGGTCGATGTTAAGGGGTTTTCAATTCCTTCATTAACACGTAATATGCTTTGTGTATTTAGAAAAGGATTTAAGCGTAAAAGTTTCCTACTTTTTCCTGTCGACTTGTTTTTCTATGGCGTTCAATTCTGCCAGGAAAATAATCGCTTTCTGTAATTTTTATTAAGTGGTTGAATGCATCTGTTAGTAGATATCTGAACCGCTGCTCTTTCGGGTTTTGGCAATTGAATTTTAAATGCAATAAATGTACTATGTATTGAAGAACTTGTATTATGTAACTCGGGAAAATCAGAGTTCTCTTTTGGCTTTGTTTAGTTTATAGTGTTTGTTCTCGTTTGGTTTTACTTAGGAAGAAATCTCCTTTAAAGCTTTAGAGCTTTAAACTTTGAATTACATTTTGTCTAATGCCGCTAGACGATATATTCTAGAGACATGATGCTAGATATAGGTATTTGGTAGCTCCTGTATTTCAGATACTATTACTTACAAAAGTTTTTATCCAAACGAGTATATCATGGAATCTCACCAACTGTAAACTTAAGAACTTTTGATACGTTATCCTTATGATCTGGATGGTGTAGATGATTGTTGATGATGTGACGTTAAGATGTAGATAGCCACATAATTAAATACATTTGTATAAATTGGGTCTATAGGCCAGGCAACGAAGGAGGAACAGCGGTAGGAAATAATTCATGTAGAAGCCAATTTTGGCACAGCTATAGGGGAAGGTGTCTGTAGGAACATGTTAAAAATACTGATGGTTAGGAGTGGGGATGAGGCTCTACCCTTATCTCTACCTTTAGAGTCCGGGGGGCTCTAAAGGTCCCTTTTTCCAGTTTTTCCCAAATTTTTCGCCAGGATCAATACTTTAGGAGCTATGTAGGGGGGAAAATGAAGACGTTTTTAAAAAATTGCTATTTATTGTTAAAGATTAAATAATTCACTAATTATAAATAAAATAACAATACTGGTCAACAAATTTTAACTTATATGTTGTATCTTTTATGCAAAGTTAGGGATCTAATTAATTTTGGGATGCTGATTACGGAAATGACAACAAAATAAAAAAATTAGTTGCCGTTTTCTAGGACCTATCTATATTACACCTTGCAAAAAAAAAACAAGTTATCCTAAATGTCAAAAAATGTGTTTTTGGCATTTACGAAAAACAGATATATCGTCTTAACAGATATATAGGTTCCACTGCTGCAATCTTGATCCCAGCAATTCTGCTTTACTTTTTCAAGACTTCTCACAAGATCCTTTAATTCTGCTTGGGTTATTTTATGTGGTTGACGATAGGGGATGTACTCGGCGTGAAATCAGGATCTTTTGATGTTGATGGAATAAAATATCCGTCTTGACAAATCACAGTAACTTCATCATTTGATTCGTAAGTGTATGTTTTCAGGGGGTCTGGAACTAGGAGTCCCATCTTCATGGGGCACAGGTCGCATGGCAGATGGTATATTTGGATAGTTGGCAACATACTTTCTTTTTCTTAGATATACCTGTCCCTTCTCCCACAGGTGATGATACCATACACAAATAGCAGTCATTTATAAAGACAATATAATTTTGAATAAAACTATGACCTTCAAAAATTCAATATTTTTGTGTGCGACATATTGACTGCCCCTGGCGTGGGCTACATATAAAAATTGACCTTTCAGAACTACTGAGTGTATACATATTAAAAACAAATTACGCGTTCCTCCTTCCCAAAAAATATACCTATCCAGAACCGCCCTTCTTACAAGATTACACTGACATGCAGTAAAGTCATTAATACGCAGTCTGAGCATACCTTAGTTATCTTTAAAATATTTGATTTTTAACAATAAACAGAATTTTTTTAAAATCTTTCCATTTCTCCTTAAGTATTAATCCTAGCGAAAAAATTGATGACCTTTTTGTAGAGAAATTTATTTAGATTAATTTAGTATTCGAACGTTGTTTCGCTAGAGGCAGTAGTTTTCGAGTTATTAACAAAAAACCCCCCCTCCCATTAGCACCACTCCCACCCATCAGGACTTTTAGTATGTTGTTAAGGACACCTTCCCCATTAGCTGCGCCAAAATTGGCTTCTACATGAATTTTTTCCCCTATATCGCCTGTTTTGGTCTTCGTTGCCTGGGCTATTATATTTTGAATGTCACTTAAATTTCCAGCAGCAGTGTATTAAAGATTGAACTTAAGGTCACTTAAAATATTCAATATTTTTTAAATTTGCCTATGAGTAGTTATATAACATTTATTATATTATATTTATATATTGATCTACTTTTTCTTTTATAGACAAGTAAGCTGTATTTATAATTGATCTACTTTTTCTTTTATAGACAAGTAAGCTGGTTTTAGACGAATATTTCTCTGGCGAACCAATTCATGATGTCACTCAGTTCTACAGTTTTGATAGTTTGCCTCAACCAATTCTAGCAGATGATATACCATCAGCCCCTCCCTCGCCCGAATCTTTACCTTCCCCAGAAATTATTCCAAATGGAGGAAATGAAGGAACAGGTATTATTAAAAAAATTAAATGTGTATCCAAAGTCCTTTTGGTCTTTGGGTGCTGAAATAGAATTATCACCCACGAACTTACATATATAGTTTTGTTGATTGGTTGCTATTGTCTGCATGGTGACTAAAATATCACCAGATAATACCAACTAATGACAGCTGATTAAAATAAGTTATTTTGCAGTGTACAGTCATTCATGTGTAGTATTTTTGTAAGATCCTTATATAATGATAGCTTCACATTTTAGTAACCAAAACAAAAATGATAGTCTCCTAGTAACGACAACCTATGTCCATATTAACCCACAGGCACAACCTACCTTTTGTCATTTATTGTCAGAAATACCATTCAGTATATTTTGGTTTCATCAAAAAGCTATATATGATTATACAAGGCGAACTTGAAATGCATGCAATTATTTTCAAAATGGAGACCATGATTATTTGTAATACATGCTTTCATTCATTGATGTAAGGAATCACGTACCTTTCCAAATACATTTTGATCCTGCTACATCCTTCAACACAATTTGCTAGTCTACAATGCCTACATGACGTACTACCAGATATTATTCAAGACTGATATAACTATTATGATGGGGGACTTAAATATTAATCTTTTCAATAAAAACTCTACAGAAAGTAAGATATTTTAAAAACTTTTAGCCTACGGCAAATTATAGTGGATCCAACAAGAATCACAGAAAATTCCGCAACGCTTACTGACAGTGATAACAAGTGACACAGAATGGATAAATGATTGTGGTGTTATGTGCTGCGAACCAATTAATACTGATCATAAAGCAGTGTTCTGTAAAATCATTTGTTCAAAATAAAAGAACCTACAAAAATGCTATGTATCAGAAACTTTAACAACACTAACTTGCATACTATACTTTTGAAATGCAACAGGGCGGTAGAAATACTAAACAAATTTAGAGCACATTAAAAAAACTTAAAATTATTAACAAAAGGCACACAAAGATAAGGATGTCTAGTCTAGATGTCTAGCTAGCTAGTGGGAAGCGTGTCACCATTTTCTAGATTCCTGCTGCTCACTTTTCGTGATAAGTAGTCAAACAACGTGAATGTGAACTGTTTTTTCAACAGCAGTAGTTTTGTTTAAAATATTTTCTTACATAATTCAATAGTTAAGAAAAATAGATGGAAAAGTGCCTTTATTAACGCAATTGTAATTAGCCTCAACATGGCGGCGGGGGCATGGGTTATTGTCCTATTGTCGCCACTGCTGTATATAGTCTGTAGTTTCACTATGAAAGTGGACTTACAAAATTGCGAATTAAGCTAACATTATATTATATAAGGGATAACATCCTCAAAATAATAATAATAATAATAAATATATGTATTTCATATTATGTTACATTTATACTAAAATATACACAAAATGAAAAGGCATCATATAAGAAAAACTAGAGGTCACATATTCTCATGAAAAACTCAAAATACTCATAAATAAAAATTTTCAACTCTACATTCATCCCATTAAAAAATCATCCAAACTAAGGGGCTCTAAATCAATTAACATCTTAATACGTGCCATGAACAACTTTTTTACCAATTGCTTACATTTTTTAGAAATTCTTAACTGTTTATTATGAGATCAGATATGTCACTCTGCCCTAATACCAAATTAGTGTCATCGACATACTTTATAATGCTCTGATTAAGTTCTGTCAGCCACTTAAAGCACTTAGAGCGTTGTAAGCAGTGTGCTTACAACGCTCCTTGTCCATGCGCATCTCATTGCCCAATGTAATAGACGATATATTATACTGAGTACATGATGTATATATAGGCAGGGTCTATTTAACATATGGGTAACAGTCTACTTGTCCAATACTTGTCAGTCAACTGGACTGACCTACAATGACCATTACAACAATTACTTAACCAGTGTCTTACTCTTACATTTCATCGGGGTGGATGATGTGACCTAGACCTTTGCATAGGTAACCAATGATCTTGACAGGTATGACCAATGTAGCTCGACCGTGATAGAAGTCACCAATTGGCGATAGCAGTGTGCTCACAAGACTCCTCTCTTATCTCGATGTTAAACAACAGTACAAGGTTATTTTTCTTTGTTATCTGTGGGTAACAGGTGATATGTCCAGTGACAACTAGGCATAGTGCCTAGACACATTGCTTATTAGTTCCGTCTGTGAGCTGGGATAATAACTAAGCCTTCTGAACTGTCAAATTGAAAAAAAATTGCATCATATTCTATGAACCCTTAAGTATTTATTGAATCCATGACTATTTACCAACCTGCCAAACCCTCCTAGATCACCCCTATACTATAAAATACCCACCATGCATACCCTCATTTTTAGACTAATATTTAATTTTTTTGAAAAAATGACAATTAAGGCTTGAAAATAAGTTCTAGGAGGTTTTTTGGGGTCGCTGATCATGAATCCTGTCATTGTCCATGTCATTTCCCCGGAAAGTTTATGCCACGGCTATGAAAATTGGTAAATTGGTTAGTTTTGCGGAAATTAACTCATTTTTCACGCAATTTGTGTTTTCTACATAATCAAGGTTACCAGTCTCCTATTCTGATTACGAATAACGAGCAACCATGAAAATTCCCAGAAAACTATGGAAAACCTGTAAGAAAAAATTTAAATTTTATCGAAAGGATCATGTGATAGGTTGCTATAGGGTTTGTCTGGGTTTGTCTGGGAATTCGATATGATTTCTTCGGAAAATTCATGCCACGGCCACGCAAAAATGACCAAATTTTCCCGTTTTCCCGGGAAAATGTGGTCATTTTTGCAGATATTTGTGGTCATTTTTCACGCGGTTTGCGTTTTCTACGTAATCAAGGTGACCAGTCTCGTATTCTGATTACGAAAAACCATGAAAATCTCGGAAAACTATGGACAACTTGGAGAAAAAATACACTTTTTATTTTTCAAGTCAAAAATTAACAGATTATAAAAATATTAATTTCATCGTAACAAAATATAAAACGTCAACTACATAAGTAATGATCTTCTCAAACAACCAGGAGAACTGAGAAACTAAATGAGAACCATCACCACCAGTCGAAAAAATTCCATTGTATACGTACAATGGCAGCTGCATCATTTAAATTAACATGCACGTTCTCACATGTGTACAGGACCAGGACTGCCTTCAAGCCTGTATAAAACAAAAATTTTGAGTGTCCAAAAATTCTTTTTTTACCTGATAGAAACAGTTACCTATGTTTTTTTCTTTACAAATAAAAAGGTGATGATATAATCAACGACCCAAAAAACCCATATGGTGACACAAGGTCATTTCAATGGCGTTATAATGTTTTCCATTAGCATATTCTTTCATTTTTCCGAATTTTTCGAACAATATTTTTTCTTGCGTTACTTATAATTTTGACAATATAAAATGAACAATGAAAAAGTAAACGAAGATCAACACAAAACTGGAACAATAACCATGAAAAGGAGATATTCATGATAAATTTTTCCGCGGTTTCCCGGAAAATTATATTTTTAAACATTTTAATATAAAAAACGTAATCAGCGACCCTATAGCAAAAAAATCATATAAAACCTTATAGCAACCTATCACACGATGATTTCGATAAAAGGAAAAAAATTCTATCCGGGTTTTCCATAGATTTCCGGCAATTTTCGTGGTTTTTCGTTATTCGTAATCGGAATACGAGAGTGGTAACTTTGATTATGTAGAAAACGCAAAACGCATAAAAAATTTGTCAATTGCCGCAAAAATTACCAATAAATCCGTTTTCCCGGCCGTGGCATGAATTTTCCGGGGAAATGACATCGGATTTATGATCAGCGACCCAAAAAACAATCCAGAACCCATTTCTGAGGCTTAATTGTCATTTTTTCAAAAATTAAATAAGCCTAAAAATGAGGGTGAGAGGGGTATTTTATAGTATAGGGTTAAACTGGAGAGGTCTGGCAAGTTGGTATATAGTCACGAATTACCTTAATAGTAGGGGAGCCCAAGAGGAGATTTTGGGATTTACTCAAGCGCGACAGATTTACATGAGGGATACCTTGCACCTGCTGAGTACCTCCACCATATCTAAGCCTTTTAACAGCTGAGTACCTCCACCATATCTAAGCCTTTTATACAGCGCCGCGCGTGTAGGGCAGCTGATCAGAATATTTAAAAAATCATTAGTTGGAATTACGTACTCGAGCGCCTTAGATTATGATATGGTGGGTTAATTATATGCTGAAGTGTGTGCATTTCAATAATCTACCAATTGGAGCGTGACGTAAGTGAGTGTGCGGGTCATAATTTTGTGACCATCCCACTCCCTTAGTGTGAGTGCCCAGAAGTGCACTGAAAGTTTAGTAAAAGTGAATTCAATTGAAAGATAACCAAATTCTGTCAGTTTTAAAACGGTGCAAGGCTACTGCGGATAGTCAAAAGAAATGGATCAGTTGATCGATATTATTCTCTCTAGAGTTACGATGTACGAAATCGTGCCATCTCTATCTTTTTCGCACAGCGGCTTAAAACAACATTATCTCAACAGTCACATATAATGGACTTCTTTTTGTTGTCTCTCGTTTTATTATTTTTTAACGAAGAACACTCGAACAGCGTATTTTGTAGATTAAGAATAATTTTGTGACGTAACCCCCAACTTTAAAGATGTAAAGAATAATAGTGGGGTGGTATTCTGCTTTATACAAAGGAATATGTACAATAATTTTTGAACGAATCTTTGGGCTGGTGGGTGGGACCCTTCCCTTGTTAAATTTAAAGTTTAAGAACGTTCCTTGTCACCTTGCTTCTACTGATTTCTAACAAGGCCGGAAGAACTCGTATGAACTAGCTGCCGCCTCTCACTGCTACCTATCGATTACATTGATTAATTCATAAAAGGATGTTATAAGTAAAAAATTATAATATGTCTTATTTGTGACAGGTAATGTGAAATTAAGGAAACCACGTCTATCAGTGGAAGAAATTATGAAGGGAGATATATGTTCAAAGGAAACTGCAACATCAGTGAATACAATTTTTGTTTATTCTATAGAGTTTTTAGCACATTTAGCTATGTCTCCACTATGTCTATCACATCCTATTGAATGGGACAGGATCTCACAGGATTATCCTAGTCTTCTTAGAAATGTGAGTATTTTTTTAAATAATGTAACTCCCACAGATGTATGATATAATAGGGGAAAGGTGGCTGTATTATATTGGACCGATTTTAATTAGCTGATTCCAATTGGTCCGTTGATGAGGTATATTCGAATCTATTTATTCGAATTAATTTATATATATATATATATATATATATATATATATATATATATATATATATATATATATATATATATATATATATATATATATATATATATATATATATATATATATATATATATATATATATACATTTTTTTTTTCTGGAGGGTTTATCTTGGGGTAGTAGCAATAAAACGACTAATTAGATTACTTGACGTTTCGGTCCCTTTCTTGGGCCTTTAGTATTTTATTTTGTGACATATTTGACATAGGCAAAAATTACAGTTTTTTTTCTAACTGTCATTTTTGCCTATATCAAATATGTCACAAAATAAAATACTCTTTTGAAAAAGGCCTCCAGAAAAAAAAAAAAAAACCCTCAAAAACATATAA
>CAXKVY010000708.1:95000-144808 GCA_964058915.1 Tetropium fuscum
AAGAGAAAAATTCATATATATTTTTATGTTTTAAAGCTTTGTTTTTGAAATAAATGGTGTTCAAGTAAGTAAAAGAAACTTATTTTTTTCAAACAAATCACAAACTACTTGGCCGATTTTGACAAAATTTGGCACGTTCTTAGTAGGGTATAATATGTAACTGGTATAATTTGATGTAATTTGATTTAATTTAATTTTGATAGGGGTGGCAGTGAGGAATCCTAAGTAGATGTTTACAAAAAAATTGAGCACGCCACTGCCGTCTCATAAATTGATATTATTATTAGATTAAGTAATTAAAGATACAAATTTTTAAACTCTTGTATTTTTTGTATATCGCTTAATTTTCAAGAAAAAAATAGAATTCGTCTATCAGTCCTCTCCTGAAATAAGTAAACAAGATAGACAAAATATGTATGTGAGAGACAAAAAAACACGTATCTTTCATTATCTAAAAATAATTATAAAACTTTAAAAAAGCAGAGGCGGTATCAAATTATTATTTTTCAAAATATCTTGTCATAATGTCCTATCGGCGTACTTGGAAACATTTAAATAAGTCTAATTACATGAAATTAAGCCTCTTATGTGCGAAGTTTTATGAAAATCGGCAAATTGATTTATGAGGTATTTGAAAAAAAAATCAGGAATATAAAAGGCAACACTCGACTTAGTTTCCACAAACACCAAAACACTTTCACTTAGCGTGTTACGCCAACCAAGTTGGCGTCATCCGGAGACGATTAAAACATCTTAAACTAACAATGTACCCTATTCATTCATTGATCCTTCGACCTTTCATTGATCCAAATTCACCCAAATGAAAGGTCTAGGATTTACGAAATTAGTTGTAATGATTGTGAACAAAAATATGTTGGACAAAAGACACGATCAATTAACTCCAGGTTTAAAGAGCACATGGCTCATCTAAAATATGGAATAACAAACAAGTCTAGTGTTGCACAACATGTTTTTGAGAAAAATCATAGAATAGATATTAGTAACATTAATTAGAAGTGTGACCAATAGTAGATAGTTGGATGCATTTGAGGCCATAGAAATTAGAAAATGTAAAAATAGAATGAATGCTCGTTGAATGAAGTAAAAGTGTTTTGATGTTTGTAGAAACTAAGTCGAGTGTTATCATTACTTCAAAGGTTCCAACCCCATTCAATATAAAAGATCATGAATTTTACTTCTGCAATTTCTATCGCCTATTTTCAGTATTTTCCGATTTTTTAAAATTATAAAATAACTGAGTTAGACCATCTCGGATACAACACACCTTTTACCTCGTCTTTAATCAATTTCCCGAATATTTCACGTGTGTCTAGTTTACAATATTTTTTTTCCTATTCATTTCTTATAGGGTAAATCCCAGGAGAACCTAATGAAAGAAAATTTTGGAAAAATGGCAATGACTGTCGTAAGTTGTATTAAAATTTTTAATAAAATAATATTTATTTTTAGTTGTACTTGGTTAAAAATGTACTATTTTTTTAATTCATTTCTTTTAGAGCCAATCTCAAAAAAATCTAATGAAACAAAATTTTAGGGAAGGATTGGAAATGAGTGGCGTAAGTTGTTATTTCAACATTTTTTAAGCATATTTTTTTTAATATTCTAGGTGTTTGATTTAAGTTGTACTGTTTCCTCCTATTCATTTATTTTAGGGTCAATCCCAAAGATGCCCACCGAAAGAAAATCTAAACAAAATGGAAATAACTGGTGTAAGTTGTTATATTTTCTATTTTGATTTTTCCACCATAACATAGAGAATACATTATCGCAGTATTTTTTTTAACTTTAACAATATTTTTATGTGTTATTAAGGCTAGCAGTTTTAAAAGTGTCTGAGTGGGTCTGACTGCCTGGCAACCCATGGTCGTTTGTTCAATCCAGTATTTGGCCAAATTTATTTTTAAAATATCTAATTTTTCGAGCCGCTACCGTGCTTCCGAGGGCAAGTAAAGCCGTCAGTCCCGACTGCTAACATGGTTGTTAGGTCATGTTAGAGATCTGGCCTAAAAAGGCGAGTTAGTTTGGAAATTAGTCAATAGTAAAATACCCCAAAAATCGTGTTTTTATAGTAAAAGTAAAACTAGTAAAGAGGTTCGTCCAATTTTGCCTGATTCTTAAATTATATTTATTTATAGAACTGGATAAACAGCAATATTTTTACTGCCGCTAATAGCTTTGTGGACTTAGACGGCACAAAAATGTCTGAATCTGAAATCGAATATTACTCAGATGAAAATTATATAGCTGAGCCTGATTACTCTATGAAGTTAGACCTTGCTGCAGTTAATCAATTGACCGAGTCTAATTCCCAAATAAAATTAGTTGAAAATAACATAGCTAAAAGCAAACGATCTCCCTTAAAAGAAAAAAATAATTGTTCTGAATGTGGAAGTTGTAATTGTACTCATATATCTGACACAACTAATGAAACTTTTAAGGATATGACGACATTTTCTAATAGTTATCAGGTAACCATTGTTAGTATAAATATAAATTTCTAATAGGTAATAATTTAAAATATTTTTTTAAGAATTCCTTGGATTCACCTAAAATAGCTTCATTAAAGCAACAGAAAATATCACCAATATTGCCTGTTGCCTTAGCTAATGATATCATTTTTGAAAGGGAAAAATATAATGAGTCAAGCTGTTTATATAAAAATAAGGGCATAACTTATAAACTCACTGACTTCAATTTTTTACCATCACCAGAAAATGATATGTCGAAGCAAAATCCAGAATCTAAATCTGGGAACGTAATTATTACTAGTATGCATATTATCAAACCTCTACAAACATCTACATTAGGAACAGATAAAGATTTAAAGTATTCTAATTCTGGAAGAAGCAATTTAGTGGATACTAATGAAGAAACACAAAGGGATTTATATGATTTTACGGAATATGATAATGTAAGAATAATATTACTTTATTTATTTTACAACTACAAAGATTCATTATGTTTTTAAGAATTCCTTGGATTCACCTAAAATAGCTCCATTAAAGCAACAGGAAATATCACCAACATTGCCCTTAGCTAATGATATCATTTTTGAAAGGGAAGAATATAATGAGTCAAGCGGTTTATATAAAAATAAGGGCATAACTTATAAAGTCACCGACTTCAATGTTTTACCATCACCAGAAAATGGTATGTCTAAGCAAAATCCAGAATCTAAATCTGGGAACGTAATTATTACTAGTATGCATATTATCAAACCTCTACAAACATCTACAATAGGAACAGATAAAGATTTAAAGTCTTCTAATTTTGGAAAAAGCAATTTAGTGGATACTAATGAAGAAACACAAAGGGATTTATATGATTTTACGGAATATGATAATGTAAGAATAATATTACTTTATTTATTTTATAACTACAAAGACTCAGGCTTCATTGCACGAGTCCAGTAAAGCTTTATCAGGAACCTTATTTTGTATGAGTAGCATATAAGAGTTTATGTACCACATAATTTTCGCAACTTTTAATTTTTCCTTAATGAAATACAAGGTGCTGTTTTGTATTGCCACAATATTGAGATACTTTATTCTTACAAAACTGTACATTAAAGACAACTTATAATGAAAGCGTACATTTTTATATTTTTTATATATACATATATAAATATATTTTATTTTAGATATTGCCTAATTCCACAGAATTGGTCCAATTAAAAAACGTGTCTTTGTCCGATCAGTCTGATCACAGTTTCGAATCAGACGATGATAATAGAGATAAGGACTACGAATATGAACATTTCTCGACGTCTGAAAGCTCTCAGCATTCTGTTCCTGAAATTCCCGAGGAAGAAATAAAAGATATAGCGAGTAAAGAAAGGAATGGTTTCATTATTGAGGAAGTGGGTAATAGATTAGATGGCAAAAAAGCGGGCACTGTAAAAACGTCAAAAATTGAAAAAGTAATAAGAGTAAGTAGTACTATTATAGTTGGCTTTCAGTTAAATTTAATTTAAGGAGATCCAATTTTATATCAACATTTATTTTGATTTTTTGGTCATCCAGAAGTCTATATTTTAATTCTACATTTATTAATCTTAAAAAATTAAAAGTTGAAAATAATATATAATAATAAGTTTTCGTATTTTATTTACAAGTCAAATAACATTCAGTAATATTCTTAAATTATCAGCTAATATTATGCTTAAAATTAATTATCTACTATATTTTCGAGGTATATTTATAATATAATCGGTACTTAGCACCGACTTCAAAAATATAGTGGATAAGGAATTTTAAGCATAATACCTGACAATTTAAGAATATTACTGACTGTAAATAAAATACGATTACTTATTATATTATTTTCAACTTTTTAATTAACACTTTTTTCCTTTTTAAACTCTTTCTTCGTTTTGTTTTGGGTTATTAAAAATTACTTTTGACACTTACAGAAACTATCCTTTCCAAATACTTTTTATTAGTTCTGGCCAATTTATCATCGTCAGTAGAAACCTCTATTTTTTTATTTCATCAACTTATAACTTATGTCGTTGTTTTATCGGACGTCCTCTATTATACAGCATTTTTAGAATATTACGTTTATATGGCAAATACATTTTTTAAATATGAATTATCTATTGACAGAAAAGAAATAGAGGAGACAAGAAGGAAGTGCGATGTAAATTCTGTTGCAATGATATTATTACAAAAAATTACGCAAGGCACATGGAATTAAACCATAAAGATATAAATGAAGTGAAACAGATTCTACAGTATCCCCGGAAAAGCAAAGAAAGAAGGCAGGCTTTCAGTGTGCTTAGGAACCAAACCAATTTTGATTTATACATAGAGGGCGTAGTACGTCCATATCGAGAAACAATGGAAAAAGATTCTTTAACTTTTTATCCATGTGTGTACTGTAAAGGAGTTTTCAAAAAAGAATATTTAAAACGTCACACGAAATTATGCGTTGTTCAAAATAGCACAAAAGAAAAAGGTAGTAAACTTTCCTCCAAAAAGTATTATGTTAGCAAATCACAAACTGAAGTTGCCTGTGCACTGGATGCCACAAATGCAATCTCAAGGTTAAATGTAAAAGAACAGGTAAGTTTTTGAAAATCCAAGATTTAAATGATAATTTCAAGGAAATGTTGATTTTACAGGTATTTGATATTATGAAGGGAGATGAAATTTCCTTCGTAGCAAAGAAAGACTTACTTATCGTTTATTTTGGAGAATCCTATCTAAAAAAGCATAAAAGAGAACGCAAAGAATACGCCTGCAGTTCAAGAATGAGAGAACTCTCGCGCCTATTAATTGCCTATCGGGATATTGCTAATGATATCAAATGTTGTTTCAAAGATATTTTAAAACCAAAAAATTTTGATTACTTTTTAACAGCTACAAGAAACATTAACGGATATGATCCAAAGAACAAATTGTTCAAAGTTCCAAGTCTTGCGATGCATTTAGGAACATATTTAAAAGATATGTGTGACGAACTAACACATCTAATTTTAAAAGAATCTCCAGGATTTGTTTGTAAATCGCCAGAAGAATCGAAATTGTGGCTCCAAGAAATAAAAAAATTTAAAAAGTTAGTAATTTCACGTTGGAATACCGAAATATCGAGTTTGGCAAATAAAGATTTGAATGAAAAACGCTGGAATAAGCCACTTCTTGTGCCGCTAGTAAGCGACATTAAAATATTTAGAGATGAAACCATAAAAATGGCAGAAGATTGTTATACACAATTTATAAGCCACACGGATGATATAGAAATTTATAAATTGCTAGTTCAGTGTACGTTGGCACTACTAATTCTTTTTAATCGTAGACGTATAGGAGACGTACAGTATCTAAAAATTAAAGATTATATGAGACAAAATAAATCTAATATGAAAGATTTTGAATCTGTGCTAACGGAATCGGAAAAAATTTTAACAACAAAGTATAGGCGTATTGTAAATAGTGGAAAAGGTTCCAGACAAGTCGTTATCTTGCTACCAGAGATGTTAGAAAAATTTATAAATACATTATTGGAACATCGTAAAAAATACTTTTCGCAAGAAAATGAATATGTTTTTGCTATGCCACAGAGAAAAATCAAGTGGGGTCAAGGTGACGTAGCAATAAGATATCTAACAACTAAAATTAAGTTACAATACCCTGAAGCTATTTCCAGCAACAAATTACGGAAACATATTGCTACCGTTGCACAAATATTAAATCTATCGAAAGAAGACCTCGCCCAATTTTCAAAATTTATGGGTCATACGGAAAAAACCCACGCCGAATTTTATGAGTAAGTTCAAATTTTAAGTTGTGATAGTATGGTATCATAGTTGTTATTGAACAAGTATATAATGATATAGCTATTTATTATTCACGGGGGTGAATTTTTCGACACGAGTGCTAGGCTCGTAGCTTAAATCACCCGATTTATCCACTATGAATTGCTAACAATTTTTTATAAACATTTTTATTTAGAAAATTATACAAATGTCAACTTTTTACTGCGAGGTTTATGGTTCACCTGATATCTTCACTTACAATAGATCTCACGTTAAAATGTCTCGATTATTGTTATTTGCTAAATAATCGCTAATTCATACACTTGGTAGTTAAAAGACTATTACTTTTAAGGTTACCAGTTGACATATACTAAACAGCCAAAGTGTCCAAATTGCTTATTATGATGGAAAAAGGATCTTTACCTACTGAATTCAAGGGGAAATCATTATCCGAAATTGAATTTGACGAGAATACGGAATATCCTGAAGAGAATAATGAAGGTAAAAAAAAGGTGTTTTGAGAAATGTTCCGAAACTGTTAATGTCACAATTTTTAGAACGTTTTTCGAAACCTAAAAAGCTCAAACAAGACTCTTCAAATATTGCTTCCACTTCTACCAGCACCGACACTCCGTACTCAATTCATGAGCATGCTTGTAATGATGGTAAGATCGTACATTTTAATTTACTTTTTCTTAATTTTATTTTCAACTCTGCTTATAGCCGTTTGAGTTTTTAAGTTTTTAATATCTACCATTTCTTTTCAGATTCAGACTACGAAATGCCTTTAAAAAACAAGAGAACAAAAAATAAAAGAGATCAGGAAAATGGTAGGATTCTTTTAGTTCATATTACTTTTATTGTCCTTATGATATATGATTCTTTGAGTTTTTATGACAATATTTTTTAGATTCAGATTCAGATACGTGGAAAACACCATTAAAGAAGAAGAAAATACAAAAAAGAGGTAAGATTTTATCTTTATCCAAAGCAGATCTTAAAATTATTATTATTTTTAGGTTGGACTACCGATGAAATAAATCTACTTTCAAAAAATTTTAAAGACTTTATTAGAAATAGGTGTTATCCTTCACAACAATGTATCTTAGATTTTATTAACAACACAAATATCAAAAGAAATCCAATGCAAATTAAAGCAAAAATTCAACATTTAATGACCAAAAATTAACATATAATAGTTTTGTTTCTTACGTTTTTATAATGCTCACCATCAGATAAAGTAATTTTCAGATTATTTTTTTGATTTTATTTTTGTTAGTTTTATTTTGTTTTGTTTTATTGTTGTTTTAATTATATCCACCTTCAAAAGATTTTCACCATCAATTAGCACATTCAGGGTCGCAGCTAGACTTTAGCGATGATGTGTATACATACAAGGTGGGTCAGTGGAGAAATAGACCAAACTTTTGAAATTTATCTTTTTCACCTCAGACTCAACGATTTTTATTTCGACAAGAAACTTTTAAAACTTATTTTTAACCCTCTCTTTTATTACTATTATTTCCAAACAGGGCGAAAAGGTGACACAGTTGAGAAGACGCTTAAAAAGTGTCGGCCTGGAAACAAAGCTCGGCGCGTCTGAACCTTTTGTTAAAAAGGTGCAAAATTTGCCTCACTTTTACCTGTAAAAAAATTCCGTATTGCCCCATTTTCATTAGCCCGTCAACGTCATTTTGTGTTATTTACGCCTGTGAGCGCTTGAAAATAGTTATTTTTGTTACAAGTACCTAAAATACAGTTTTTCGGACGAATCGTTGCTTTTGCTGACGAGGCGAAGCCGAGTATGGAATAGCAGATGAATCCGAAAAAATGTTTTAGGTACATGCTACAAACAACTTTTTTTGTTAAAGCTCCCAAAAAACATATTCAAACCTCTTATTATGTACGATTAATGTGAACAGAGCAAATACTTCTCGCAGATAGGGAGCTTCTGATTTTAATTACCCGGATTTTAATTACCATACTACCATAGTAGTCCGAATAAAAAATGAAATAATGGGATCAGTATTAAACCAGTGGAAATATATATTACTTACCTACCTCATAAATATGACAACATCGCATGAAGTGAGATTGTGCTGCATGTATCTGGAAGCGCGTATATAGACAGAAGTAACAGCGCTATTATTGTAACTAACAATATTTATGATTTTTTTTTTAAATAAAGTTTTCCCCTCTTTTGAAATTCATGTTAAGGGGACTCCCCTTAAAGGATATATGCAAGATATATGAACAAAAGTAATGCTAAATGTGTGAGGTCAGGTCGTCATATCAGTAACCCCGAGGTGACAACGAATTACCTATCCATATATATATATATATATATATATATATATATATATATATATATATATATATATATATATATATATATATATATATATATATATATATATATATATATATATATATATATATATATATATATATATATATATATATATATATATATATATATATATATATATATATATATATATATATATATATATATATATATATATATATATATATATATATATATATATACGTGATAAGTTGTCACCTCAGTGTCGCAACTATGGCGACCTCACCTCACATTTTTATACCTATATTTTTTTAAATATTTAGGCATATATATGTTAAGGGGGACCTCCTTAACGGGAATTTCAAAAGAGGGGAAGCAGTTTTAAACTTTTTTTTTATATATTGTTGGAGGTATATCAAATCCGGAGTCACCTCACCTTATATATTAATGTAACGATATATTATATACTTTGTCACCTCAGGTAGTGTTGCCATATTTTTGAGGTGGTTACGTATTGTATATTTATACAACTAAATATTCTGTACTTCAATAATTATTTTGTGCTCGTTGGTAATAGTCAGTAACTAGAATGAAACGTGCACATATAATATATACAGGTATATAAAATAAGAAACAAAAATTAAATTTAATATTATTTTCCGATTCGTAAGAGGAAAATGCGTATGTGTAAGAAATCCCGCCCCCTTTAAAAAAAATATATCTATTTGGATATATTTTTTCATTAATTTTTTTTAACATTCAAGCAACATAGGTATAGTAAGAACGTTTTATGCATAACGTTTTAAAATTTTACTTACAAGGTAATAAGGCCTTATTGGAAACTTTACAATAACATAACAAAATATTTATGTAACAACATGCTTTTATTTAATGCAAGGGTTACTTTTTCATCAGAGAACCAAAAAAAATTGAAACAAACGTAGAAGATAACTAATTTAAAGTTTATTTCATTAAATGCTGTATTTCGGATTTTAGTACTGAAATACTTCTAGTGATCCCTGATTTCTTAATAAAAGTATTAATTAGTGCTGCTGAAGGGTACGTTTTATGAACATCAAAGTGTTGCCTTTGAAACTCAGACGATTAAATCTGAAACTCAGTTTTAATTGTCTCCGAATGATGCCAACTTGGTTGGTGAAACGCACGTCGATCGAAGTAAAAGTGTTTTGGTGTTTGTGGAAACTACTCCGCGTGTTAGGTACTATGACACTGTAGTCTAGAATGTATGTATCAAACATCGATTATTTTTATTTTATAATAATTATTTTACGATTACTTTGTCATTCAATAAATATTTATAGTGCTTTTGAGATTGTAAATTAAAAAAAATTCAAATGTTTACCCTTTCGGTATGAATAGATTTTTTCTGATAGTAGAACCTGTAAAAAGAGAATTTTATACTCTCGATTGACATTATATTCCCTCTCATGAGAAATATTTTTCATTTTAATAATAATTAGTAATGTAATATACCTACTATTACCTATCGTGTTTGCTGTAAATAGATATGAAAACGAATAAATAGATATGATATGTAGGGAAATAGTCTATCGTCATCTTTTTAATAAAATAGCTAAAAAAAATTCAAATAGTTAAAAATGTTCAAAACAACAAAATAATTTGAGATTTTGTTTTAATTCAAATTTAATTTCAATTTAATTGGGTAGAAACGTTGTATAAAACAGGCGTTTAATATAAATATTTTACACTGTAAGCTGTGGGCGAATCCGCTTAGAGCTGCCAGTGTCCGAGAACACTAAAAATGTTCACGTAAAGTCATTCAACGAAATGTAAGGCTATATAAAAAAAGTTTTTTGATTAGTTTACTTAACCATGTTTAATATTTTCAATCCTCTCATTTCCAATAAATTAAACAATAACCAAACACAACTTGTTAGAATGGCATCAAACCAATTGGTGCCCAAACGGGTGGTCCAGATGTTTGGAAAAAAGACACCGTTCGATGAGACGAATCACAATGGATAGATAAAGGCGGATAGTGCGGCAAGGGCATTCTTTAAAGTATCACAACAATAGCTATTTTTTTGACCATCGTTTTCAATTTCTTTATATTCTCCTGAGATTTCGGTCACTTTATAATATTTATAATTTAAATACGTACCTACCTAGAAAAGTTTTTCAAGGATTCGGTTATTCAACCAGCATCAAGGAAATACAGTAATTTTATATTTACAAAAAGTTAGTTTAAAAGTATTTCATGTAAATAATATATATTGTAACTGATTATTATTCGACTGCTTTAAGAAGACTGCGTTATTTTAGTTAGGGATTCAATTTGAATGTAAAATAGTTCAGTGTTCTTAAACCAGTCGAATAATTACTAGAATGGAAACTAGTTAAAATGTAGTTTTTTTTACATATAAGTACATAAAGTAAATATACTTATAGTTTAAAATAAACTTTTTTATAAACACCTATAAAATTATTGTAGTTCCTTTTGATGGTTGAAATTATGAAATGATCGTTGAATCAATTGAAACATTGGAAAAACTTTTATATTTAAATTATAAATAGTAGGTACCTAAGTGAGCAAAATCTCAATAAAACCTGAGAATTTATAAAACTTTAATGCGAGACACATCTATTATTTTTGAAGAAACTATACTCCTCTCTCTTTAATATACGAGTTTAATAGTTTTTGTTAAAGTTTAAGTGTGGGCTTATTTGTGTTGCATTATTAGGTAGGTATATAATAATTGCGTTGTAGCCAAATCTCTACGACATCATGAGGTGGCACAGTGCAGATAGTATCTATATATTACTATCAAAGAACCAAGGTGACTAAGTATGGCGCATTCATCTGTTAAATGTCGACGCAAGGGCCAGTGGTATACCGCTGAACTAGACACATTTTTCGTAATATGGCTCAATACGTCATCTAGTATCCGTTTCTGTTGAAATCAATTGCAAACGTTGCCACCTCAACTTTTCGAGGTGGCAACGTTATATATGAGGTGACTCCGAATGTTATATCTCTATTGTTATATATGTATATGAATGTTTTATATATATATATATATATATATATATATATATATATATATATATATATATATATATATATATATATATATATATATATATATATATATATATATATATATATATATATATATATATATATATATATATATATATATATATATATATATATATATATATATATATATATTTTGTGAAAAGTAATCTTGGGTTGGTAGCATTTCATTACATAGAAATAAGCAAATAGACGAATAAGAAGGAAAACACACTTACCAGTGCTATATCTGGACACACATACGGAAATGAACCACTATACACACGAAAACGTACCACTTAGAAGTTGTACAAGTTCTTTCACCTTTCTTGAGGATCTTCAGAGCAGTATACGATTTATTTCATTGATCATCCATACTTGAATTTAAAATATTAATACTCCAACATTTGCAGTGACGTTTTATGACATTAGTTTTTGACGGAACTCATTCTTAGAATACACAAACCTAGTCTACTATTTATATTTGTTCTATTTGAACATATTATATATAAAAGCATTAGGCATACAGTTATCCAGAAGGTGTTAAACTTTAAAATGATAGCATTTCATGGCTCATCAGAATGATGTATGATTTATTTAGTTGGTTGTTTATACTCGAATTTTCCATCATTAATACCTACTATAAATAGTGACACTTTTATGTGACATTAGTTTTGATGGAACTCACATTCATCGAAAACACTAACCTATTCTACTATTTATATTTGTTGTTCTATATGTGAATATATTGATATATAAAAGCATTAGGCATACATTTATCTAGAAGATCTTAAACTAAAAACTAATTAGACCTAGTGTCATATAAAAGTGTCACTATTTATAGTGGGTGTGAATGGTGACAAATTCAAGTACAAATGACCAATTAAATAAATCGTACATCATTCTGATGAGCTTCAATAAAGGCGAAAGAGCTTTTACATCTTCTAAATGATTCGTTTTCATATATATAAGTCCAGATATACAAAGAGTAAGTGTTTTCAATTAATTTCTAATTCTAATGAAAGACAACCCAAGATAAATAACTTCTTACATTGAGAAAGGAAATAAACATTTCCAAACCCTTGACAATATCAAAAAGACAATTTTCTTTACCTTAACCATCCTCAATAATTCAGAATACTAATAATAATAACAATACTTTTATTTTATATTTTGAAGGTTGTGGAATGTTTTGATGCCGAACAGTATCTGTCCAATCGTACTGAAGAACCGACTTCACTCCTCAGTGCAGATGTTGAGTCAATTGAAGTCTAAAGAAGAAAATCAAACCGACTAAGTTATTATATTATAGAGCAATTTATATAACTTAAATTATTCTTAATGTTTAATGAATCATATTTTAAAAGTATATCTTAGTATATAATATTATTAAATGAACTAATTTATATAATATTTTAAAATTATTTATATGAAAAAGTAGATGATATTAGTAACAGTAATAGTAATTTGTTTTATATATATATATATATATATATATATATATATATATATATATATATATATATATATATATATATATATATATATATATATATATATATGTATATATATATAGATATGATGTAAGAGGTTATCTTGGGTTTGTAGTCATTCATTAGAATTAGAAATTAATTGCCCGTTTTATATCTGGACTTATATACGGAAACGATTCATTTAGAAGTTGTACAAACTCTTTCGCCTTTATTGAGGCTCATCAGAATGATGTACGATTTATTTAATTGGTCATTTATACTTGAATTTGCCATCATTAATACCTACTATAAATTGTGAAACTTTTATGCTACATTAGTTTTGACCGAACTCACATTCATAGAGAACACTAACCTACTCTACTATTTATATTTGTTCTATTTGAACATATTGATATATAAAAGCATTATGCATACATTTATCTAGAAGATGTTAAACTAGAAACTAATTAAACTAGTGTCACATAAGTGTCTTTGTTTATAGTAGGTATTAGTGGTGGCAAATTCAAGTATAAATGAGCAATTAAATAAATCGTACATCATTCTGATGAGCCTCAATAAAGGTGAAAAAGCTTGTACAACTTCTAAATGATTTGTTTCCTTATATAAGTCCAGATATACAATGGGCAAGTGTTTTTAATTGATTTCTATTTCTACTGAATGGCAACCCACGATAACTTCTTACATTGAGAAAGGAAATAAACATTTCTAAATGATTGACAATATCAATGAGTTTTCTTTACCTTAACCATAATTGCATCCTCAATAATTAAGTTTTCTATATAATATCTGGTACGGTCATATATTCGGGCAGGCTTACATGGTGTCAAAAGTATGTACCCGGGTTGAACTGCGTTTTGAAGTTTGTTAATTTTCTATGTTTCGGTCCCTGCTTTGATGCCATTTTCAAGAAAAAGGAGCTTTTGGAGGAGTTCCATGCTGGGATTTCAATCTGCCAGCTCATTAGACGGAACTGGGGAGGGGAAGTTTAAGGTAAGGTTGTTATTAAATGAAGAGGTTTGACGCTGGCGCCTCAATCGGTTTACTCCCCAGATCTCACAACGGAATGCGGAACCGTTAGTATTGACGTGAGGTCGGTGGTAAGGTTATTGGTAGTCGACAATGAATGTCGTTTATGTAATCTGAAGATTAAGCCGGGAATTTTGTACACAAGATTTCGCCCAGCCTGAGTGAATAATACGACGAATCGATTGGTCCCAGCAGGTGCTGGTACTCTATGAGTTACCGTGTCAACGTATTATTTTGTTAACCGATCAAGAAACATAATTCTTGCTTACGCTTTGCCGATGTTTTAACAAGCCTTGCCAGCTTTTTCAGGACCGGCTTCAATTTCTCTATACAATTTTATAAGGAAATAGTCTAAAGATTTTATTAATCATTTATAGATTATCGAGAACAATAATAATTTTTTTGTTAAGTAAGTAGGTAGGTAATCATTTTCAGTTAATGAAATTAAACAATCTTATAATTACCATTTCTTTATTATAAAAGCAGGAATACGATTTTTCAAATTCCATGTAGTTCTTTTCAAAAGTGACCTTTTTGAGAATCAGATTACATAAAACTTATATGCAATGCTCCAAATAAGAAACGTATAAATAACATGGAATAAACAACAGTGTACTGTTTATATTTTCACATTAACAATCCGATATCTTCTTTTAACTACTATTTTCAGTAAAAATGATATAACCTGTATTTTTTTTGTACTTTGGCGAGTCTTATTCAATTAAAAAAATACTGCCTTAATACCAAAATATATTGAAACTTGCATTGCTAATTAAATTTTGAAGGTAATTTATTTCATTTAAAATAATATTGTATATACATTTTTTGTTATTGCTACCTAATAAGAAGTGTAAGAAGGGAATTACCCCTGTCAGGTAGTCTTACTTGCTACGGGCCACGGTGTAAGAAGAGGAGGTGTAGGCACGGGCGGGTCGGAAGTGAAGCCAAATGCTTCCCATGTACGGCGCACGGAGTGTGCGAGAGAGAAAGGAGATGGAGGCACAGCGCGCTAGCCATGGCAATCGGTTCATGTATTTTAAAATCGCACCAAAGCAATGTTCTTGGGCTAAAAACTATGGGAATTTGAATAAATAATGAGAAAAAAAATCAGTATATGGTTTGTTTTTTTATTACGAAACAGAAATTAATCACATATGAAATAGTCTAAATTTAAAATAGAAGCTATTTATCAAATGGTTACACTTACATATTTTATTGAAAAAAATTAGCAGTTAGTAACATTATTACCCTCGTTATTACCGATGGGATATAATATACAAATAAGGTAATTAAGGCATAGGTAAGCATTTAAGAATACAACATACGAGTGTATTACGAAATTTGCAGCCGTGATTCCTTCTTTTTATTTGAGAATGATGTTTTGTAGTATTGCTTCACTCTCATGGAAATATAAAAAAATATTAATTGTGACATTATATCAGTGGCGTGATCTTCACAGGCGAAATCGAACTTATCATTATCATGAATTGCTGAAAAAAATCTTCTAATGTCTCTTCAAAAAAATTCACCCAACGTATGTATTTGAACAGGACCTCTTCTAATTGTAGGAATAAATTAAATACTTTGTCACTTCCATAAGTTAAACCTCCTTTCGATTTTATAGCTACAAGAAGAGCTTCTTCGGGAATAACGGAAGGATTTTTGTCGCCAAGGTGTCGGCGGCACAAGTCGCAGTTCGATAGCTTACTTACTTTTTTACATATAAAGCCTGTTACATAATATATTACACAATTTGTAGTTTCGTCGCAGGATTTATCCAATGGGATATTTTACCACTGATCAGAATCTGTACCTAATAGTATTTAATTTAGCAGTTATTGCAGCCAAATGGATTTTTCTGTTGACGATATCTCCAGTGAAAGTATTTTTGAAATCATCGAATGTTAATGAGCAGTGACTTTTGTCGTTTTTATCATTAAAAACAGTACAGTTGCCATATTTCAGAGGTTTCAATAATTTGTAAACACTTAGCAGCATGTACAGTACTTAGCATCCTGTAAAAGAATGATAAGAGCAGCAAAACAATTGCCCCCACTTGTTGTCTCGCTCTAGCTCGCTCTCACTCTGGCTTTGTACAAAAATGGCATCACTCCCGCGTGCTGCGTAGTGCGTTGAGGCGTCGTGTCTACACCTCTATATCTCACACCGTGCTACGGGCTAAAGAATTATTGTTCTAATAATTTCCAATGTAATGTTTCGCACTGCAATAAACGTGCAAGGAAGATGCTAGTGTAAATAATATACTCTAGTGTAAATATAATTTCCGAGAGAATTGCATAAAGGCGCTTATACCGAATCAATAAAGACGGAATTGGACAGTAAGTACCCTTTGTTTAGTTAGATATGAATATTTTGTTTAACATTTTTCGGTCCTTTATGATTTGCAGTAGTTTCCCAGTGCATGCACGGCTGTATAAGTGTACGCGTATGAGTCAATATATCCAAGGCAATCTTGCGTCTTTACCTCTAACCAATGAAATATAAATTAATTTAGAACCGCCTAAAACTCACCAATGAGAGCGGTAGACCCGGTTACTAATGAGTTCTGCCCACCATTTCTATGGAGTGTACACAAATTTGCACACTAAGAAATTCTGTGATCCATTGCAAATAGGCAGACTATGACAGAACGAAACATCAGAAAGAAAACGATAGTTTTCTTGTAGTGAGCTAGCTAGCGCTACCGTAATCCCCAGCTCCACCAACAGTTGGCGTACGCGTTCATTTATTTGAGTTTAATTCCTGCCGGCCAAAACACCGCCCGCCCAACAAAAAGTGTCATAAATAGATGCGATTAAAACAGTAGATTGAAACATCGATGTATCCTTACTATACCTTTCACGTACGTGAAAGAATTAAGCTAAGAGAGCCTTGTGGTCGAATATCAACGAACAGAGTTCTCTCTGGTGGTTATCTGCCTGGTCACTTAGGTAAGAGCGGCCCTAAATTTTAAATGTGATATTTATATTGACATCCCTAACTTAGTTTTTAGTTTTTACTGGTTTCGTGGTTTTTCATACCAACTTGCGAGGGGCAGCCTCATTTTTGCAACGTCCATTAGAATATTTCCGAAGTTCTACCAGAAGAGACTATTATTTCTCCTAGCCAGATCCCACACTTTTAAGCAACCAAACCCTGAGATAAGCCGTTTCATCGCATCGTGGCGCCCGCTCGAGGGGCTAGGAAAAATCGTTTTTTCTGGAGTTTTTTTTGGAATACAAATGGAGGGTACTCCTGGTTACAACTTAAGAACGAGAAGAAGTTTGGATTACAGTAGGATGCACCGTGGTTTGTCGCAGGAAAATGGCGGAGCGCTGGAAAACGTAAGGTCGCCGGAAACTACATCAGAGCAAGGTAGGAATTTTCCATATATTTTACATCAATCTGAGCCTACCACAATAAGCAACAATGTAACTACGGGGGTGAATCCTACTTTGACCACCACCACTACAAGCTTTAGTTGGGAGTTACCAAGGTCTACGACGACGACCATAGATAATGATAATATTTTTACTCAAACGAGTAATTACTCGTTGTGAAATTCTCGTAAGTAAAATTCGAGTAATTACTCGTTGTGTTAACTTGTGAAATTCACAATGTCACAGCCAATTGTTCATGCTAGGGAAACAAACAATGTCGGGGTTACCCAACCCGTTTTCACACCTAGGGATTTTACTAATGCTGCAGCATATGAAGTGCCACCACCCTGGCATATACCTTTTGGGGGGCAACAATATACGCCCTATCTACCTCAACCTAGCGTTCTAGATTTAAATAATTTAATGTATAAAATGTCCACTATGGTTAATCAGTTGAATAGTGTTTGTAATAATCAGGTAAATCATGTAAATACCATGCAAACTTTAAATAATATACCAACTAATGTTAATAGTGAGGCTGCATCTAATAGTATAGTAAATAATGTACAGGCTGGCAGTAATAATTACCCGTTTGAAAAGTTTTCGTTGCTTGAGATTACTAAAATAGTACCATATTTTGATAATGAGGGGCTACTACAACCCTTAGAATTTTTAGAGGCTTTAGAAAATTGTATGGACACAAATAGTACACCGTTTTCAAAAATAAAAATTGTGTTGAATAATGTATTTAAAAGGTCGGCAAAATTATGGTGGGATGCTTTTTCTAGTATTTTTGATAATTATGAACAGTTCAAAATCGAGTTTGTGGAGCAATTTTGGCCGGCAAGAAAGCAGCAAAAAATAAGAATGCAATTGGACACCGATGAATATAGAGAGGGGTTATTTGTTGACCATTTCAATTATTGGATTGCCAAGGTTAGGCACCTACGCCCTCCCTATAGTCAAGGTGAACTTATTGATATATTAGCGCCACATTTTCCCCCAAATGTTGCTAGTGCACTTATAGGTTGCACCACTTTACCACAGGCGTTAGCTAGATTACGGCATGCTGATGCCTATTATAAAAACACGGAACAAAAACACGTGGCTGAAGACAGCATCATAATCAGATTCAGATATCAACTTTTTACAGTTGACCAATAAAATAGTGGACTAAAAGCTATATAATGTGTTAATTACGAATAAAATTGTAATGAATGTATGGAGGGGGGCTAATAGATAATGAAAAATACAGTTGGGACATAATATCATTATTTTTGCACTAAAATAATATTATAAAAATTAATTAAATGAAGTAATACATATCTAGGTAAATTCTACAAATCACACAAAAAAGTTTGTATCACCACAAATTTTTGTATATACACTTTAATTCGTGCCGTTAACAAGAAAATCCTACGGACTCACTAAAAAACAGGGGTAGACAGGGTGAAAACCGCCCTAAAAATATTGAAATTTAAAAATTCTACAAATCACGCAAAAAAGTTTGTATCACCACCAATTTTCCTATAAACACTTTAATTCGTGCCCTTTACAAGAAAATCCCACGAACTCACTAAAAAACAGGGGAAGGCAGGGTGAAAACCGCCCTAATAATATTGAAATTTAAAAATTCTGCAAATCACGCAAAAAAGTTTGTATCACCACCAATTTTTTTATATACACTTTAAATCGTGCCCTTAACAAGAAAATCCCACGGACTCACAAAAAAACAGGGGAAGGCAGGGTGAAAACCGCCCTAATAATATTGAAATTTAAAAATTCTACAAATCACGCAAAAAAGTTTGTATCACCACCAATTTTCCTATATACACTTTAATTCGTGCCCTTAACAAGAAAATCTCACGAACTCACTAAAAAACAGGGGAAGGCAGGGTGAAAACCGCCCTAATAATATTGAAATTTAAAAATTCTACAAATCACGCAAAAAAGTTTGTATCACCACCAATTTTCCTATAAACACTTTAATTCGTGCCCTTAACAAGAAAATCCCACGAACTCACTAAAAAACAGGGGAAGGCAGGGTGAAAACCGCCCTAAGAGTATTGAAATTTAAAAATTCTACAAATCACGCAAAAAAGTTTGAATCACCACCAATTTTCCTATATACACTTTAATTCGTGCCCTTAACAAGAAAATCCCACGAACTCACTAAAAAACAGGGGAAGGCAGGGTGAAAACCGCCCTAATAATATTGAAATTTAAAAATTCTGCAAATCACGCAAAAAAGTTTGTATCACCTCCAATTTTTTTATATACACTTTAAATCGTGCCCTTAACAAGAAAATCCCACGGACTCACAAAAAAACAGGGGAAGGCAGGGTGAAAACCGCCCTAATAATATTGAAATTTAAAAATTCTACAAATCACGCAAAAAAGTTTGTATCACCACCAATTTTCCTATATACACTTTAATTCGTGCCCTTAACAAGAAAATCCCACGAACTCACTAAAAAACAGGGGAAGGCAGGGTGAAAACCGCCCTAATAATATTGAAATTTAAAAATTCTACAAATCACGCAAAAAAGTTTGTATCACCACCAATTTTCCTATATACACTTTAATTCGTGCCCTTAACAAGAAAATCTCACGAACTCACTAAAAAACAGGGGAAGGCAGGGTGAAAACCGCCCTAATAATATTGAAATTTAAAAATTCTACAAATCACGCAAAAAAGTTTGTATCACCACCAATTTTCCTATAAACACTTTAATTCGTGCCCTTAACAAGAAAATCCCACGAACTCACTAAAAAACAGGGGAAGGCAGGGTGAAAACCGCCCTAATAATATTGAAATTTAAAAATTCTGCAAATCACGCAAAAAAGTTTGTATCACCACCAATTTTTTTATATACACTTTAAATCGTGCCCTTAACAAGAAAATCCTACGGACTCACAAAAAAACAGGGGAAGGCAGGGTGAAAACCGCCCTAATAATATTGAAATTTAAAAATTCTACAAATCACGCAAAAAAGTTTGTATCACCACCAATTTTCCTATATACACTTTAATTCGTGCCCTTAACAAGAAAATCTCACGAACTCTTAAAAAACAGGGGAAGGCAGGGTGAAAACCGCCCTAATAATATTGAAATTTAAAAATTCTACAAATCACGCAAAAAAGTTTGTATCACCACCAATTTTCCTATAAACACTTTAATTCGTGCCCTTAACAAGAAAATCCCACGAACTCACTAAAAAACAGGGGAAGGCAGGGTGAAAACCGCCCTAATAATATTGAAATTTAAAAATTCTGCAAATCACGCAAAAAAGTTTGTATCACCACCAATTTTTTTATATACACTTTAAATCGTGCCCTTAACAAGAAAATCCCACGGACTCACAAAAAAACAGGGGAAGGCAGGGTGAAAACCGCCCTAATAATATTGAAATTTAAAAATTCTACAAATCACGCAAAAAAGTTTGTATCACCACCAATTTTCGTATAAACACTTTAATTCGTGCCCTTAACAAGAAAATCCCACGAACTCACTAAAAAACAGGGGAAGGCAGGGTGAAAACCGCCCTAATAATATTGAAATTTAAAAATTCTGCAAATCACGCAAAAAAGTTTGTATCACCACCAATTTTTTTATATACACTTTAAATCGTGCCCTTAACAAGAAAATCCCACGGACTCACAAAAAAACAGGGGAAGGCAGGGTGAAAACCGCCCTAATAATATTGAAATTTAAAAATTCTACAAATCACGCAAAAAAGTTTGTATCACCACCAATTTTCCTATATACACTTTAATTCGTGCCCTTAACAAGAAAATCTCACGAACTCTTAAAAAACAGGGGAAGGCAGGGTGAAAACCGCCCTAATAATATTGAAATTTAAAAATTCTACAAATCACGCAAAAAAGTTTGTATCACCACCAATTTTCCTATAAACACTTTAATTCGTGCCCTTAACAAGAAAATCCCACGAACTCACTAAAAAACAGGGGAAGGCAGGGTGAAAACCGCCCTAATAATATTGAAATTTAAAAATTCTGCAAATCACGCAAAAAAGTTTGTATCACCACCAATTTTTTTATATACACTTTAAATCGTGCCCTTAACAAGAAAATCCCACGGACTCACAAAAAAACAGGGGAAGGCAGGGTGAAAACCGCCCTAATAATATTGAAATTTAAAAATTCTACAAATCACGCAAAAAAGTTTGTATCACCACCAATTTTCCTATATACACTTTAATTCGTGCCCTAAGAAAATCCCGCGGACTCACAAAAAAAACAGGGGAAGGCAGGGTGATAACCACCCTAATAATATTGAAAATTGAAAATTCTACAAATCACACCAAAAAGTTTGATACATCACCAATTTTCGGTATTTACACTTTCATTCGTGCCCCAGCAAGAAAATCCCACAGACCCAAAAAAACAGGGAAGGTAGGGTGAAAACCAGGGGTGAAACCAGGGGTGAAAACCAGGGGTGAAAACCCCCAATAATATTCTACAAATAAAAATTCTACAAATCGTCAATCGTCAAAAAGTAAGTCCTTTGACCAGATGACCCACAAGATTGGAATATGGTTTCCTCTCATGAACCCCTTATTTTGGCCGTAAATAAATCTCGGTAAGTGACAGTGACTATAATAATACCATGATATGATTAACCTTAAGTAGTGGATATAAGTCACTTTGGGCTGCCTCAAAAATATGAATCACAAATCTAAAATATATGAATGTGATAGTGTAGCCACAAATTTGATAATTGTAGTTTTGTGTTTGAACTGATATTTAAAATAATGTTGTAATGAACCAAAGCAGATGCTTATTTTATGAATTACGAATTGTTAATTTATGCAGGACCTCGTCCAATGTATATCGAACAGGATAATCAAAATTATTATCATCAATTTCATATAATTTTTTATACTGTTCAATTATAGCATTGCCACTATCGTTTAGTCCGTAATAATTGTATATAATTTTTTTATTTATACACCCCAATAACACAAAACATGCAAATTTTTTGTCCACAACTTCTATATATTTTAGGATATAATTTAAAATATTAATGGAGTCCTCTAAACTGATAAATGCTGTGGAATAATCCCATTTCAAGTGTTTTTCAGGGTCTTGCGTCACCATGAATCTTCTACTTTCTTCATTTATTTCTTTCGTGGCCAGGATATGTTTTAAATATTTTTTATAATGAGTTATAAAAAAAATACTTTCTAAGTTGTACAAAGAAATAAATTTTTCATTTGCCCTATCTTTAAATATGTCACTTCCGAATGAAATGCAATAATTGCACTCATACATATAGCTTGCTTTCTCTATGGTTTCTACTGGAATGCCTTCATCTATCCCGGAACAATTTACCAAATGTAGCCACCTATGACATTTACCACATTGAACAAAATCTTCTTGGGTATTTTTACCGCATTTTAAGCACTTGTGATGCATATCTTCTGACGATAGCAGCAAAATATTTTGTATTATAATTCTGAAACGTTCTGGGTCAAAATGTTTTTCTCGCTTCCCAAAATACTCAATATCATCTACTTCAGATAATAAATATATGTAAAATATCACATATACTCCACAGTTTATGCTGTCGCCAAATTTTTGTTGTGGATATGACTGTAATGGTACTATTTTCCAATTTCTTATGTTTAGTTTCTCATTTTTTTGGATTCGATCTCTGGTAGTGAAAAAACGTTTAATTTTAATAAATATGTCACTTTCTGACAAACCGTAACTGCTGCTGGGATTTAATATGTATATCTTGCGCCGTTCTACATCTAATACAATCAGTACCCAATGTGCCTGTTTATCGTTATATGGGATAAAAACAAATCTAATACCTACAAAGGTTTTGATGAACGGTGCAAATTTTTTTAAATTCTTTGATTCGTCGCTAAATAATATCTGACTGGAGACTGTGTCTATGTAGTAGATATGTGGATAATTTCTTAAGATTGCAAAAGCAATTGAGTCTATGCAATAGTCAGATAACCAACGTGCTTGGCCTTCAGGAATTTGATCACACTTATTATATTTCGAAATTAATGTTTTAAAGTCAGAACTGTGTAGGGTAATATTGTGATCCGCTTGCGTATATATCCCGATTACAAATGTTTCTCGCATTGCAACGGAAATATAATACTCATTATTATAATATAACCCGTTTTGGAGGAACATTTCATCTACACCATCAGAATCCGTACTTTCTTCAGCTGCGTGCGTGTGTAAATTCTCTATACTTTCGCTGTCTGTCTGAGGGGTTTCTTTAGTTTGTTTAGTCGATTCGTTATTCAGGGATTTTGTCATTTTAAAATGTTTTAAATGTTGCTGGTATAAAAATCCATTGGTTCTTTTTCTTTTACCCCAAACCTCTTGGGTTCGTGGATTATCAATTTCCTTCGAATCAAGTTTCCTAGTATGTGTTTTGTTGCCAGATTTTTTCGGAACCAATCCAATTTTCATATCAACAGATTTTAATTCAATGTCAATTCGGTTCCTTATCTCGGTCACAAAGCGACCTAGCTTTAAATTTGTTTGACCATGTAGTATCTCTGTTTTCACAGTCTTAAACCATGACTCCGCATTTGCGTTACTGAAACGCCCGAGGCGCAGTACATCTGTCCATAGGGGAACAAACGGCATTAGACGTTTCAGTAAATACATGGAAAAATCTTCCGATAGAAATGGATTCACTTTTTTTTCCTTATTGGCAATCTTTGATGCAACTAACACATTGGTATTAATTTCAGTTGACACCCTATCGAATATCCTGTAAAAGAAGAGGAAAAACGGAGAACTAATATATTCCCCCCTCACAATCTCATCATCATTTTCTTCAATGATGTTAATTTCAACATCTCTCATTTTTAGGAAATGGTCAGATTTATCATACGAGTCAGCAGATAACTCTTTAAGAGCCTGTACTACTTCAGGATCGTACGTTGGTGTTAATAATAAAATCATAATATTTTCAAATTGAAAAGCTAGTTCTTCCATTGTCGTACACTGAAGCAGTACAACAACCGAATCTACAATTATATTCTTAATGGGAGTCTGCTTTAATTTTGCCAATTTTGAGCAAACCATTTTAATGAAATGCGCGCAACACGATTTGATTAGCACCGCGGTCTCAAACCTGGAATCGTCAAGGCAGTCCGTTACATATCTGTAACAAATTTTCAGATATGTGTACAGAGTCATGTCATTAAATCCCTGGCATATAGACGTCATTAGTGCAAAGCTCCAATCTGTGACGATGACTCTGAAAATTGGCCAGGTTTTGTGGCAGGAGATCCGGATAAAGTGCTTCAGTTTCAGTAGGAAACTTGTTATGGTTGCGGAATCATGATTAGAACTAACCATTTCTGCTAATGGTATGATTCTTCCATTTTTATTCACAACCAAAGAATAATAAAGAATTCGTTGGCCTAATTCGTAGGGAGAAGGTCGAACAACCGAACCCGTTGCGTCGAAAAACGCGTCTACATTTTGCCCTCTTCCGACTAAAAGTTTAATTTGCGATTTGGAAAACATATATACTAATGTCCTTCCGCAGGGGAATTGAATGTACCGTTCACTCTCCGTTTGATCTACTGATCTTAATAACAAATCAAGCAAAGCATCCTTATGTTTATCTTCTTCAGACATTGCCTCTGATTTAACTTTCTGATAGACGGAGAGAGAACGCAGATTTTGCCAATTTCCGTCCAAAACCATATCAGGATCAACTTTATCGATTTCTTGACATCTTACAACGTTTGGTAGTGACGTTTTTAGTTTCGCCTTCATTTCTTCTCTCTCAGTACCTTTTAGCCAATAAGAGTGCTCATCTCTATGATTAATATCATTTGGACCCTTAAATAGAACATTTATTTTAATGTAGTCTTCTTTCACCATATAATGAAACTTATATTTCCTGCAACCGCTGTGCTTACATGAAGCATACTCAATTATTAATAAATCACAGTACGGTGCTTTCTTATTTTTTCGGTATCCTTTAAAAATCATAACACAAGTTACTTTCTTTGATTCCATTTTTCGTTTTACCGCATTATGTCTTGACTCGGAATTTTCTACCAAATCCATTCCGTTTTCATAGCGACTAATTTCCATCGTCATGTAGAATTCAAATTTTTTTTGTACATATGAAATTTGTCCTTGACTGACATTAATCATTATATTATCATTTTTTGGACTCTCCATCGTATTTACATGCGTACTTATAGTTCCATTAATATCTGCGTTATTTACGGTCGTATTAATGGTATCTGTTTCACAGTCCATATAATTTTCTAGTTCTGCTTCTATCCTGACATCTGTCAATTCAACTAATGGAATGTCATTTGCATTTTCACTTGCAAACTTAGGCTGGAGGTTCACTTGCAAACTTAGGTTATTTGACTCTCTTCTAAGCTGGGCAGCAATTAAGAGTCGATTGTTGTATGTATTTTTAATTTTAACGAAATTACAGAAATTAGTTAATAAAGAGTGAGTTTGTCTAGGAGAACACTTTCTAAACTGCTCTAAAGAACAATTAACTTCAGCCATAAAATGTTCTATTTGGCTATGAGAAATCGTAATCTTTCTTGGTCTGCCCATAATGCACCGATTGCAGCCTCAAATAAAATAAAGAAATAATATATAATTATATAAAAACAGTATATTTTAGTATACGAAATAACCTTCAAAATTATAGATCACCATCCATACATCTAAGACAAATAATAAAACTTTATTTCGAACAGACAAAACGAACTAAGTATAAAATAAAATTAGTATCCAGAGTACTTTCTTAAAAAGGGAAAAGCTTAAACGAATTAATCAAATCAAAAATCCAAACTTAAAATAAAAGAATATTCAGTAATTTCCTTAAAAAGAAAATTATAATGAATACACAATACAAAAATAACGGAAAAGGAACTTATATGCCCCAGAAAGGTTATAAAAAATCGAAAAACTAACTAAAAAATCCGGATTATAAAAGAGAAATTCACAAATAAAAGCAGTTCAACGAAACCGGTAGGTACTAATACAGACTAGCTAAGTAATAGAATTAGGCGAATCTGCAGTTGCCCAATTCCAGTTTGGATTTACCAGGTAAACATTTGATGATTTGTTTTTAATATTCTTCGTCATTTATTTATGAGATATTATATCGAAAAATAGTTAATACAAAACTTGTATATTTCATCAAGGGGAACATGTCTATTGCAAAAAGTACTCGATATAACGTATTTTTTGCCCCATTCCTCATGGGCATTTATCAATTCGACATAATGCTCGATTTCCCAATAAAAATGAGTTTATAATCTTTGTTGCGTTCCTTAGGAAACTATTATCTTTACTTATTATTTATCTTATTGAACTCCAATATTATTGTCGTAGTAATATTGCAATAGGTGTACAAAGTACAAATGGTACAAAACCATAGATAATTAAACTACTATAATACATAAGAAATACTGTTTGATAGAAACTAATAAGGTTTGTTTTATTTAAACTAAACAAATGCATTATTAAAAATATTTAATATTTTATTAAAATATAGATAGATAGATATAGACGGTAATGAAACCTATTCCACAGTTTCGTTTCTTTTTCGTAGTATGTGCTAGGTACCTACTACAGTGCTTAGACTGTGATTTTTTCTATTTTATATGTTATTATTATTTATATTATTATTATTATTTATATATACATATATTTTTTATATTATATTATTTTTAGTTATATTATTTATATATAGTTATATAATATATAGTTATATTATTTTTTAATACATACTTTCTTAGTATTAACAATATATTTTGAGATGTTTTATATTCTATGCGAGTTTCCCCTGCAAAGTTGCCACAAAGTAGATACTGACCGATTTTCAAAATGGCTGATGGCCATTGGATCATTATAGTCCAAAACGACACAAAAATATTTATTTTGGAGTTTTTGGGGCAGCAAAATGAAATATTTTTTTGTCAAATTTAAGGTTCAAGATGGCGGCTCCAATATGGCGGACATTTTTTGCCATTTATGATCAGAGTTGACTCAAAATTTTGGAGTTGAATAAATAAATTATAAATAAATAAATTTTATATTTTAAATAGATAATTCTTTTGTCCATATATATATTCAAGATGGCTCTCGATTTTCCGTTTATCGTAGGATGCGGTTCAAAATATTTGCTTATTACCGTCACTAGTTACAATGTACCCGGTGGCCAACTAAGAATGGACGCCGGCTGTATCTCAGAAAATACTTATCGTATATCTTTGGGAAAAATATCTATTATTAAGTAAATGGGCCAAGAGAAATCGCTGGAAATTATTTTCAAAACCGAAAAATGGCCGCTAGAGGGCGCAATTGTTATTGTCAATCAGAAAGTTTTTCTCAAAAATATGCACATGAAGAGGTATTTTAAATATTGCTGTTGTATTCACAGCAAAATTTGTAATTTTTTTTGGTATAGAATATTTTGCTCTATCTCATAAAATAAAGTGGTGGGAGAAGGTTAAACTTGCTTTTCTTAAAATAAGGATAACTCTGGTTTGGGTTAACAGAATTAAACAAAATGGGGCTCGTTCAAAGCTTTTCTTTTATCTCAATAGATTTTGCTGTGGTTGCTAGAGTGCACTGTTTGACATCGTAACAGTTATTGCACGTTTGCATGAAAATTTTAAATGACAATGGTATCATGTTTTCCAAATCGCAAATTACACTTTTAGTCGGAAAAGGGCAAAATGTACACGAGTTTTTCAACGCAACGGGTTCGGTTGTTCGACCTTCGCCCTACGAATTAGGCCAACGAATTCTTTACGTTTAAGGGCACGAATTAAAGTGTATATACCAAAATTGGTGGTGATACAAACTTTTTTGTGTTATTTGTAGAATTTTTAAATTTCAATACTATTAGGGCGGTTTTCACCCTGCCTTCCCCTGTTTTTTAGTGAGTTCGTAGAATTTTCTTGTTAAGGGCACGAATTAAAATGTTTATAGGAAAATTGGTGGAGATACTAACTTTTTTGCGTGATTTGTAGATTTTTTAAATTTCAATACTATTAGGGCCGTTTTCACCCTGCCTTCCCCTGTTTTTTAGTGAGTTCGTGGGATTTTCTTGTTAAGGGCACGAATTAAAGTGTATATAGGAAAATTGGTGGTGATACAAACTTTTTTGCGTGATTTGTAGAATTTTTAAATTTCAATATTATTAGGGCGGTTTTCACCCTGCCTTCCCCTGTTTTTTTGTGAGTCCGTGGGATTTTCTTGTTAAGGGCACGAATTAAAGTGTATATAAAAAAATTGGTGGTGATACAAACTTTTTTGCGTGATTTGTAGAATTTTTAAATTTCAATATTATTAGGGCGGTTTTCACCCTGCCTTCCCCTGTTTTTTAGGGAGTTCGTGGGATTTTCTTGTTAAGGGCACGAATTAAAGTGTATATAGGAAAATTGGTGGTGATACAAACTTTTTTGCGTGATTTCTAGAATTTCTAAATTTCAATACTATTAGGGCGGTTTTCACCCTGCTTTCCCCTGTTTTTTAGTAAGTTCGTGGGATTTTCTTGTCAAGGGCACGAATTAAAGTGTATATAGGAAAATTGGTGGTGATACAAACTTTTTTGTGTGATTTGTAGAATTTTTAAATTTCAATATTATTAGGGCTGTTTTCACCCTGCCTTCCCCTGTTTTTTTGTGAGTCCGTGGGATTTTCTTGTTAAGGGCACGAATTAAAGTGAATATAAAAAAATTGGTGGTGATACAAACTTTTTTGCGTGATTTGTAGAATTTTTAAATTTCAATATTATTAGGGCGGTTTTCACCCTGCCTTCCCCTGTTTTTTAGTGAGTTCGTGGGATTTTCTTGTTAAGGGCACGAATTAAAGTGTATATAGGAAAATTGGTGGTGATACAAACTTTTTTGCGTGATTTCTAGAATTTTTAAATTTCAATACTATTAGGGCGGTTTTCACCCTGCTTTCCCCTGTTTTTTAGTGAGTTCGTCGGATTTTCTTGTTAAGGGCACGAATTAAAGTGTATATAGGAAAATTGGTGGTGATACAAACTTTTTTGTGTGATTTGTAGAATTTTTAAATTTCAATATTATTAGGGCGGTTTTCACCCTGCCTTCCCCTGTTTTTTTGTGAGTCCGTGGGATTTTCTTGTTAAGGGCACGAATTAAAGTGTATATAAAAAAATTGGTGGTGATACAAACTTTTTTGCGTGATTTGTAGAATTTTTAAATTTCAATATTATTAGGGCGGTTTTCACCCTGCCTTCCCCTGTTTTTTAGTGAGTTCGTGGGATTTTCTTGTTAAGGGCACGAATTAAAGTGTATATAGGAAAATTGGTGGTGATACAAACTTTTTTGCGTGATTTGTAGAATTTTTAAATTTCAATATTATTAGGGCGGTTTTCACCCTGCCTTCCCCTGTTTTTTTGTGAGTCCGTGGGATTTTCTTGTTAAGGGCACGAATTAAAGTGTATATAAAAAAATTGGTGGTGATACAAACTTTTTTGCGTGATTTGTAGAATTTTTAAATTTCAATATTATTAGGGCGGTTTTCACCCTGCCTTCCCCTGTTTTTTAGGGAGTTCGTGGGATTTTCTTGTTAAGGGCACGAATTAAAGTGTATATAGGAAAATTGGTGGTGATACAAACTTTTTTGCGTGATTTCTAGAATTTCTAAATTTCAATACTATTAGGGCGGTTTTCACCCTGCTTTCCCCTGTTTTTTAGTAAGTTCGTGGGATTTTCTTGTCAAGGGCACGAATTAAAGTGTATATAGGAAAATTGGTGGTGATACAAACTTTTTTGTGTGATTTGTAGAATTTTTAAATTTCAATATTATTAGGGCTGTTTTCACCCTGCCTTCCCCTGTTTTTTTGTGAGTCCGTGGGATTTTCTTGTTAAGGGCACGAATTAAAGTGAATATAAAAAAATTGGTGGTGATACAAACTTTTTTGCGTGATTTGTAGAATTTTTAAATTTCAATATTATTAGGGCGGTTTTCACCCTGCCTTCCCCTGTTTTTTAGTGAGTTCGTGGGATTTTATTGTTAAGGGCACGAATTAAAGTGTATATAGGAAAATTGGTGGTGATACAAACTTTTTTGCGTGATTTCTAGAATTTTTAAATTTCAATACTATTAGGGCGGTTTTCACCCTGCTTTCCCCTGTTTTTTAGTGAGTTCGTCGGATTTTCTTGTTAAGGGCACGAATTAAAGTGTATATAGGAAAATTGGTGGTGATACAAACTTTTTTGTGTGATTTGTAGAATTTTTAAATTTCAATATTATTAGGGCGGTTTTCACCCTGCCTTCCCCTGTTTTTTTGTGAGTCCGTGGGATTTTCTTGTTAAGGGCACGAATTAAAGTGTATATAAAAAAATTGGTGGTGATACAAACTTTTTTGCGTGATTTGTAGAATTTTTAAATTTCAATATTATTAGGGCGGTTTTCACCCTGCCTTCCCCTGTTTTTTAGTGAGTTCGTGGGATTTTCTTGTTAAGGGCACGAATTAAAGTGTATATAGGAAAATTGGTGGTGATACAAACTTTTTTGCGTGATTTGTAGAATTTTTAAATTTCAATATTATTAGGGCGGTTTTCACCCTGCCTTCCCCTGTTTTTTTGTGAGTCCGTGGGATTTTCTTGTTAAGGGCACGAATTAAAGTGTATATAAAAAAATTGGTGGTGATACAAACTTTTTTGCGTGATTTGTAGAATTTTTAAATTTCAATATTATTAGGGCGGTTTTCACCCTGCCTTCCCCTGTTTTTTAGTGAGTTCGTGGGATTTTCTTGTTAAGGGCACGAATTAAAGTGTATATACAAAAATTTGTGGTGATACAAACTTTTTTGTGTGATTTGTAGAATTTACCTAGATATGTATTACTTCATTTAATTAATTTTTATAATATTATTTTAGTGCAAAAATAATGATATTATGTCCCAACTGTATTTTTCATTATCTATTAGCCCCCCTCCATACATTCATTACAATTTTATTCGTAATTAACACATTATATAGCTTTTAGTCCACTATTTTATTGGTCAACTGTAAAAAGTTGATATCTGAATCTGATTATGATGCTGTCTTCAGCCACGTTCCCCACGCAGAAGCTCATGTGTGGGGATTATTAATAAGCGAGCTGACGACTGTGTTGTACAGAACAACCCTGTAGATGACTTACTACAGGAATGTGATTTCGAACACGAGATGTTAGAAACGCGCTCTCCTTTAATTAGTGTAACTTTATATGGTTTTAAATTCCCTGCGCTAATCGATAGTGGTAGCTCGGTATCTGCTATTTCGTTAGAAGTGTGGACACAACTAAGCGATCATCATAAGTTGATTCCGCATTTCCCATGCACAAGAATACGCGTTGTAGGCGCTTTTAAATCTAAATTTAAGAAAGTATCGTTTCAAGTGTTGTTAAATGTTGTGTGTGTAAATAATTTATTTTCACAGGAATTTTTAGTAATTAAGGATTTATCTTATTCGGTTATATTGGGTTGTGATTCTTTACGTTTATTTAAGGTTAACATTAATTTGTCAGAGCAATGTGTAGTAGCGGTCTTGGACGGGAAAACTGTAATAATTCCGGAGCTAGATTTTAAACATGAAGGTTCTTTTTCAGGTCCGGTAGACATTTGTGCCATAAGTAAAAAAAATAATAGTCCGGGAGTTCTGAACAATAATAGTTCAGGTGCCCTGAAAAACATAGTCCTAAACATTGATGACGTAGTTAATGCTAGTTTACCTGCAGGAAATGAAAAAACAAGATTTAAAAATCTTTTAAATCGATATTCCGCGGTTTTATCTGATATTCCGGGTAGAACTTCACTTTATTACCATTCTATAAAACTTAGGGATCCTAAAGAGTTTTGTATCAAACCATACCCTATTCCGGTGGCTCATAGGGCAGCCGTAGGGAAAGCAATTGCACAAATGGAGGCGTGGCAGGTTATTGAACGAGCACCTTCAAATTATATATCTCCATTAATGACCACGTTAAAAAAAGATGGCACGGTTCGCATCTGCTTAGATGCTAGAAAGTTGAATTCAGTAATGGAACCGGATTTTGAACTTCCTCGTCCTATATATGAACTAATTAAATTAATGTCTGGTAAGAGGGTGATGTCCTCGCTCGATTTAACACACGGGTACTGGCAGGTACCTCTGAGAGCGGAAGATCGTCAATACACGGGATTCATGGTTGGTACCCGAACTTATCGTTTTTGCGTGTTACCTTTTGGTTTAGCCACGGCCGTTAGTTCATTTACTAGATGCATGGATAAGGTTTTTGGAGCGGAATTTAGGCATTTCGTGGTCACTTACATAGACGATATTTTGGTAATGAGTTCTAATTTTGACGAACATATTGCTCAGTTAGAGAGGGTTTTTGGAAGATTACAAGAAGTCGGATTTACGCTGAAGTTGTCGAAATGTCAGTTTTTTCGTAGTGAAATGTCATATTTAGGGTACGTCTTAAGTTCCGAAGGGGTTCGACCTGATCCAGAGCGGGTTCAGGCCATAGTTGATTATAGTCGACCCAGAAGCCAGAAGGAGGTGCAGAAGTTCCTGGGTTTATGCCAGTATGATCGCATGTTTACCTCTAGTTTTTCAGAAGTTTCCGAGCCACTTACCCGTCTTCTTAGGAAGAAAACTCCGTGGAAGTGGGAGGCGCCTCATGAAGAGGCTTTTCTTAAGCTCAAAGCCAAATTGCAGCAAGCTACGTTGATGTATCATCCAGATCTTCAACTACCATGGCACCTACAGACCGATGCCAGTGATGTGGGCATCGCTGCTATACTTTTTCAGGTTAAGGCGGGGGAGAGACAGGTAGTCGCATATGGTTCACGCCTACTCTTAGAACGAGAAAGGCGCTATAGTTCTTTTGAAAAGGAGGTGCTCTCGGCACTGTATTTTATGCAAAAATGGCGTAGTTATCTCCTCAGTAACACCTTCGTGATTCACACTGACTGCCGAGCCATGTTGTATATAAATTCCTGCCGCCTACTGCCCCGCGTGTCACTAGGTGGGCTCTTGCTTTACAGGAGTTCTCGTTCCAGGTGGAATATGTCCCAGGTCGGGAAAATGTGCAGGCGGATGCTCTATCGCGTCATGCGTGTACTCGTCTCCCTACTCCGGTAGACAAATGTTTTAAAATGTTTGCTACACTACAATTGCCGGCTCCGTTTAGAACCTTATTGAAAGATATTACTGTTTTACAAGCGAACGATGAAAAACTGTCGCGAATTAAGAGAGAATTACCGGTTAGCGAAAAATTACAGCGTAGTTTCGTTGTTCACGAGGGAACACTGTTTAAAAGAGGTAGTGACGATTTTCAATACTTGCTTTGTATTCCGGCTAAAACGGTCCCTCAGATCGTTGAAGCGTATCATACTACGCTTGGTCATTTTGGTGTCTATAAGACTTGGCGTGCTTTACGCGAGGAGGTATGGTGGACCAACATGCATCGCCAAGTTAAGAAATATTTAAAATCTTGCGAAATATGTCAAAAGGCAAAAGCTTCCGTGTTGCCAAATCCTCCACAACAACAGATTATTCCCCAGAATAAGGAGGACATTATTGCCATGGACATATATGGCCCCCTAATTCGAAGCAGAGGAGGGGTTTCATATTTGTTGGTAGTTCTAAACTTGTTTACTAAATATGTCGAGTTGTATCCGCTGAAAAAGGCTACGTCGAGGGCCTTGTTACATCGAATAATCAACCACTATTTTCCCACCTACGGCTTAGTGAACCGCGTACTTCATGATAATGGGAGCCAGTTCACCTCCAAGCTTTGGAGGAAAAGTATGGCTGCAGCCGGTATAAAATTAGTTTACAGCAGTGTACGACATCCCTGTGCTAATCCTTCGGAGAGAGTAATGAGAGAGTTAGGTCGTTTGTTCCGCACTTACTGTAGTGAACTTCACAGTAAATGGGCTTTAGAGATACCGCAGTTTAAATTATTTTTAAATTCCGTCGTCCATGAGTCAACCGGATTCGCCCCTAACGAGTTACAACTAGGAGAAAGTCGCATATGGTTATTGCCTAATTCCCTAACCTTATTCAAAGCTGATGCACCAGTAGAGGCTTTAGCCCCAAAATTGATATTAGCGGAAGCTACCCTTCGTGGAAAAGCTGCGCGACGTGCCTCTAGCAATCCAGGCCGACCGTATCATAAGTTTCAACTAAGAGACTTGGTCCTCTTAAAGGCCAATAACACTTCTTCCGCCATAAAAACGGAGACAAAAAAATTTTTGCTCTTATTTGAGGGCCCTTATAAAATAAAAAAGCAGGTTAGCGATGCTACTTATATCTTACAGCGGATAGATCAAGTCTGTGAAAGGGGTACGTTTCATGCCTCACATTTAAAGTTGTATAACGAGACAGCTCGAGTCCAGTAGGTTATACCTTCCCACAAGCTGAGGGGGGCAAGATATGACAGAACGAAACATCAGGAAGTAGTGAGCTTGTAGTGAGCTAGCTAGCGCTACCGTAATCCCCAGCTCCACCAACAGTTGGCGTACGCGTTCATTTATTTGAGTTTAATTCCTGCCGGCCAAAAAACCGCCCGCCCAACAAAAAGTGTCATAAATAGACGCGATTAAAACAGTAGATTGAAACATCGATGTATCCTTACTATACCTACGTACGTGAAAGAATTAAGCTAAGAGAGCCTTGTGGTCGAATATCAACGAACAGAGTTCTCTCTGGTGGTTATCTGCCTGGTCACTTAGGTAAGAGCGGCCCTAAATTTTAAATGTGATATTTATATTGACATCCCTAACTTAGTTTTTAGTTTTTACTGGTTTCGTGGTTTTTCATACCAACTTGCGAGGGGCAGCCTCATTTTTGCAACGTCCATTAGAATATTTCCGAAGTTCTACCAGAAGAGACTATTATTTCTCCTAGCCAGATCCCACACTTTTAAGCAACCAAACCCTGAGATAAGCCGTTTCATCGCAAGACCGTTCAATTGTGATGGTGGTGTGATATTATGAATCACTCCACACTATTTCGGCACCAGGGTATAATAGAAAGTCGAACAGTCGAAACAGTCGAACATAACTTGTAAATTTAGGCAAATAGGAAAGCGCAGTAAACCCGACAAACGAAAAGAGCATCTAAAAATAGTATACTAATACTACACCAGAAAGTGCAGTGAATAACAAACCTACTAACAAGCAATAGTAAGTGCAGCGAAAACAAACACCGACAGAACACTAGATTTCAGCGGACCCGCAAAGAAAAACGAGATAACGGTATGCTTAAATAATAAAATAGAGACGAACTCCAGTAGCAACCATAACTCGAACACCTCATCCCCAAAATCTATATACGTCACTCCTCCAGTCTTGGAATATAGACACATAAACTATAACGACACATACATCCCTACACAAAAACCTTTTACAACAACAACCGCCACAAATAACAACAAACATCACACACTCCACACCCGAAACGTCACTGATTTTGTCTCACCTTTATCTGGGAAAATAAAATTTTGCCCCAGCTTCCCAGTGAGAAATGCAGAAGATAATTAAATTTAATATTAATGACGGACTTAATCGTAATCAAATTACTTAAAAAAAAATATTCCAGAAAATCGTTTAAAGGGCGCCACTTACAGTATGTAGGGCTGCAAGTCCCGTACTAGCTCAGTATAGCTTATGGGGGTGAGTTCTGGGTCTATTGTTGTCAATACCATGCAGAAATGGTAAAATGCAACACTGGTCTTACCAAGTTACTCGACGGAGATTCTGCTGTAATTCACACACTTGAATTTTAATAGTACCTATTTAGTATACTAAATGTAGAAAATAAAACTCAATTTAATTTTGTAAAATGACAAAAATAAAACCGACAATTCGTTAATAATTGTAAAAAAAATAAAAAAAGTTTATATCATACCGTTCGATAAGTGAACAGTACATATTATAGTACCTAAAGCTAAATTAAAATGAATAATATTAAAAGATGAATGTTATAAGAGTGGTGTATTATATTTCGTACATTCGTCCAAAAGGATAATACACATGTAGTTTCACTATTATAACTTCATTGAGCACAGTTTTTAAAGAATGACTAATAAGTTTTTTGCCACGCTACCTATATACCGTCTTATCCTCCTGATTCATTACATTATTGTGCTTCGTTGAGTATAGACGGTTTAAATAGTTATCATAAAAATACCTAAGAGACAGAAAAAGGTCTACAAGTACAAGTGATAGTGATAATGGAAATAGTGAATTGGAAACGAAAAGAAGACGATTAATGTGAAAATTAGATCGCATAAACACGAAAAAGTCGACAAAAGAAGGAAAATAGAAACGAGTCGTACCTACATCCTTTGTGTTCAAGTAGTCAGGACACAAATGTAAATAGTAACTGTGAGTAACAGGGTTTATTTTAAATGTATATTAGTATTAGTAGCTATAGGTACATTTGTTTACCAGTGCCGAGCCACGACATTACAGAAAGTTCATCTAAGCAACCGTTTGCCGAGTTGTTTTGGGTTTCTTTTAAAATGTGTGAACGTAAGCATCCTACCGCCGAGCTGTTTACGTTTGCCCTTATTGATGAATATAGATTTATGATACCCAAATATGTTATAAAAAGACACGTCTAAAGTTTCTCGATCTGTCAGACGAAAACGTACTGCCGAGCTGATTACGGATTTGTGTTTTTTCTTTTTGGTTGTTTATATCGTTAGAATATTGCTTTATGACGTTTATAATAAGTAGTGGAACGTTTCAAGGTGAGGACGACAATCAGGAAAGTCATGAAGCACAGGTGAACAAGGAAAATGAGAAATCAGGTGAAGTCGCTACCTCGGTTATACCCGAGGAGGTTTTAAGTATGTTTGGCGAAGAGTCCCAAGGGAATGAACCTCTATGGGGGAAGGAGGTAAAATCTATTATAGCAGAGGGCTGGAATAAATATCTTGTGCTTGGTATCGATAAAAGAGAAAAGGAGGAATTGCAAAAGAAATATCCCATACCAAAAAATATTAGGCTTTTGCAGGGGCTAGAATTAAATCCGGAAATATTGGCATCAATTACTCAGAAGAATCATGACAAATAGGTATATAAATATTGTTCAGAGTCAAATTGGGAATGGATTAACCGCCTTGGCCAATGCCTTAAACAAACTTATGGTAGATCAGACCGTCGGAGGAATAAAATCATGCCCTGTCTTATAGATGCGGGTAAGGTGATTTCCGCTGCTTTTAACAAGTTATCTAAAAGCAGGAAATTTCATATAGAAACGAATCTAACTCAGACGGTTAAGACAATTGTTCGTGAAAGCAAACCTGACAAATATCTTTGTGGAGAAAATTTTTCTGAAAAATTTAAGGACGCAAAAAATCATCAACGCACTGGAAGAGAATTGAAAATTGCCAAAAATAATCCTAGTATGCACGAGCGTTGGCCCAATACTTACTCAGGTGGCTCTCATCAAGGTATCAGTACTGCTTCTAGAAAACAATCCACAATTAGTGGTTCTTTAAACTACCGAGGACAGCAATACAAGACAAAAATGAAAAAGGCACCTCAAAGTCATCAGGTGAAATTCAGCTATCATCAGAAGAGGAGATATTAGACGTAGAGGAGGTAAGTGTATATGCTGGAAGATTAAAGTCTTACGGGGAGAACTGGAAAATTTTAACTAATAATACACATATTCTGTCATGGCTTAACTGGTATAGAATACCGTTTCATACCGACCCTGTTCAGGTTTATAAACCACAAACAAGGAAATTAAATATATCAGAGGAAAGAAATCTAGAGCTCGCTATAAAAAAATGGTGAAAAAAGGTATAATCAGTCAGTGTAATCATACAAAAAATGAGTACTTATCTTCTTATTACTTGGTTCCGAAATCAAACGGTACATATCGTTTTATTTTAAATTTGAAACACCCTAATAATTTTATTACGAAACCACCTCATTTCAAACTAGAAAATTATAAATCTGTAAAAGACCTTATATTTAAAGATTGTTTTATGGATACAATAGATTTGAAAGATGCCTATTACATGATAGGTACCTATTTATCCAATATATAAAAAAGTTTTAAGATTTGTTTTTAAGGACAATCTCTTTCAGTATAATGTTATGCCAATGGGATTATCAACCGCACCATATGTATTTACTAAATTGTTAAAACCTATTTTTAATAAGATTAGGGCGAATGGAATGTTTTGTATAAATTTTCTTGACATTTTTATAGTAGGTAAGACTAAGCAGGAAACACTTGACAATGTTAAAATGGTTACTGGCTTACTGAAAAATTTAGGATTTATCATAAATTATAAGAAATATAAATTATCACCGTCAAATGAATGTAAATATTTAGGATTTATATACAACAGTAAATCACTTATTTTAAAATTACCTATAGAAAAAAAGGCAAAAATATTATCCATGATTATTAAGTTTCATCACAAAACAATTGTTGCCATTACAGACTTCTCTAAAGTTGTTGGCACACTGGTTGCGGCTTGCCCAACTGTTAAGTATGGATGGCTTTACATTAAACGTTTAGAACGTGCAACATATTTAGCCCTAGCTAGGCTCAAGACATATAATGCAAAAATGTTAATTTCTCCAGCAGTAACAAGAGATTTGCAATGGTGGGCGACGCATCAATAACAGGGTAGGGAGCTGTTTGCGGAAATAATACAACACATGGTTTTTGGGGAGAAAAGGAACGACATAGCCATATTAATTACCTGGAACTCTTAGCAATTTTTTATGATCTAAAATGTTTTGCTCTAAATAAAAGTTATTCTAACATTGTATTACGCGTGGATAACAAAACAGCGATTGCATATATAAATAAGATGGGTGGAATTCAGCAATTAAATAAAGTCAAAAAACTTGGTGCGAGTAGCGAAACATCCATATATCTGCAACCTACATTCCATCAAAAGACAATGTAATAGCGGATTTAGAATCTAGTCCGTTATCAGTCGAAACGGAATATAGTTTAAGTAAAAAATTGTTTAGGAAAGTAGTAATTCGGTTTGGAAAACCTTCAGTTGATTTATTTGCAAGCAATATTAATACCAAATGCACAAATTATGTTTCATGGCGTAGGAACCCAGGAGTCAGAGCGTCTGACGCGTTTACTTTGGATTGGAACAAATACGATTGTTTCTATGCTTTTCCCCCATTTGCTATTGTTGGAAGAGTTTTAAATGAAATAGTAAGGGAAGGGATAAAATAGTAAGGGAAATAGAATAGTAAGGCGAAGGAAATTTTAATTGTTCCCCTGTGGCCCACCCAACATTGGTATCCCTTATTACTAAGACTTTGAGCCCTTAATTTTAACACCTAATAGAACAATGACCTAATATCTCCTTTTAGGGCTCCACACCCGCTTTGGCAGCAACTATCCCTAGTAGCGGGGAAATTATCATGGGAGCATTATTTTTAAAGCGAGGTGGTCAAGACGCAGCCATACTAATGATTAAATCTAAGTGAAGCCACCCTTAAACAATATACCGGAACCTACAAAAAATGGTGGCTTTTCTGCAAGCGCAATCAGTTAAGACATTTATGTAGCGGACGTTGGAAACATAATTCCCTTTCTTAATGACTCGTTGCTGCAGAACGCCTCATACACTACGTTAAATACATATAGATCTACTCTATCGTTGATCTTAAATTATACTAAGGGAGGTGAAAATCTAATCAAAAAAATTCTTAAAAGTGTTTACAGAACTAGACCTAGCTTTCCAAAATATAATACAACATGGGATCCCTTGCCGGTTTTAGATTATCTAAAAACATTGTACCCATTAGATACACTCTCATTGGAAATGCTTACGAATAAACTGGTGTCCCTGATAGTCTTGGCAACAGTGTATAGAATACAGACGATCTCTAAAATCGAGTTTAAAAATATTCACGTTTTAGATTTTACAAAAATAGAATTTATATTACACAACTTTTAAAAACGTCAAGCTATAATCGTGAGCAACCCGTTCTAGAATTTGACAGTTTTATACCAATGTCCAGAGTTGTGTGTAGTTAATACTTTAAAAGCATATTTGGAAAAACGAGTTCGTTAAGAAGGAATACTAAAGGATACCTCATCCTTACCTTTTTTTTAGGAAGGAGGAGTGGAAATCTTGCATAAGACCCCACTGGGTGGTAGTGTCAGATTCTTACCGACTAAAACCACTCCTCCTCGTCTTCCCATCTATCCCGCTGGCACCGCTTTCGCATTACCTCATCCTTACCTATGAAAAACCCTACCGCACGTCTACCTCTCAATCTATAAGCCGTTGGGTTAAGCAGGTATTACACGAGAGTGGAATTATAAAAATGCCAGTGTAGTACAAACAGAACTCGCTGGTATAACCATAGCCGCACAAGAGATTGCTCGCAGAGAAATAACGGGCAAGACAATAAGAATCTGCACAGATAGTAGACAATCACTACTGGCCCTGAAAAATTATAAAATAACTAAAGGATCAACATGGGAATGTCACCAAGCACTTGTGAGAGCATGTCAGATGAATAACATTTGACTATGCTGGGTCAAAGGACACTCACAATGCAACGGCAATATAGAAGCTGACAAACTGGCCAAGAAGGCAGCCAACCTGAGTATCCTTGGGCCTGGTCCTTCAAGTACGCTACCAGTTGCAGCGAAACTTCAATTAATAAAGGAAAACACCCACATAAAATTTAAGACGTTATGGGATGAAACAAGCAGCTGTCAGCTGGCCAGAAATCTCTTGAGATATCCCAGCGAAGAGACGGCGAGGAACTATCTGGCAATGTCCAGGGGTAAACTGCGATTTGTTACAGGAATCCTAACCGGACACTGCCGGGTAAGGAAACACCTCTATAACATGAGACAAAGTGACACACCCATCTGCAGAGGATGTGAACAAGAAGATGAAACGATCGAGCATGTACTTTGCGAATGTCCTGCCGTGTCATCGACCAGAGAATCCATATTGGGGGAACGTTGGCCTTCTATGGCCAATTTGAGGGAAATGCCCCTGGGCAACATCATCACCTTTTGTACAACATTGGGCTGGTCGATGACCTAGGGAGACATTTCCCTCACGGAGGAAGCACAAGGGGCCCAATGGGGCCTAAGTGTAGCGGATCTCGATCCGCACTCCGGACATATTCCAGATTCCAGAGAGTGGAATTAATACAGATGTTTTCCATAGTCATCGCACTAGACATGCGACTTCATCTGCGGCTTATAGAAAAGGGTTTAATATACATCACATAAAAAATACAATACCCAAAACTCCCAAGTTTTTCAAAAATTCTATAATCGGCCGCTAGAAAAGAAAAAATTGAACTTTATAGAAAAGTAGTCGAAACTAACATTTGTTAATATTATTTTTTAATTGGTTTTAAGTCTCTCCTTAGATATAATTATTACAAATTATATAATTATTATCCAAATTGTAAAATTACTTTATTATTTTTTTTCTCATCATTTAGAGAAATAAAATTAAATTAGAAAGGATTTTGAGTGTAAGTTATTCTTAAACTAATAAGTGGAATAGAGAAAAATAGAATTTATATACTTTCAACATCTACGCATGTGTATTATCCATTTGGACGAGTATACGAAATATAATTTTAAGAACAAACGACTTACCTGTAGGAAGTTCGTTCTGAATTATATGAGTATACTCGCCCAAATGGATAAGTCCCTAAACCAGGCGTTTATGCAGAACCCTCCCCAGAAATTCTATTTTTTCTTGCAAATAATGTAATGAATCAGCAGGGTACGATAAGACGGTAGGTAGCGTGGCAAAAAAACTTATTAGTCATTCTTTAAAAACTGTGCTCGATGAAGTTATAATAGTGAAACTACATAATGTGTATTATCCATTTGGACGAGTATACTCATATAATTCAGAACGAACTTCCTACAGGTAAGTCGTTTGTTCTTAAAAGTATGGATACTAAATAAATGGATGCTATGATGCTAATGAGTTAAGTTTTGTTATTAGGCACTACTGCGATGTGTATGTTATGATGAGCGGAAGCGAAGTAGACTCAAATCTGCTCCCCGTTTTTATTCTCGTTATAGGCACAAGGTATATATTTACGTGGAATTATGTCACAGGTCGTTTGTGAGATCATCCCCACGGTTTCGCGTTGCTGAATGGTCCGCGTGCTTTCTAGCAACACAACCGAGATGGTTGCAATGACATGGAAATTTTCCGTAGGTACCAAGAGATATGGTATGCTTATGCACAATTTCACAACACGCCCCCTCTCTTGGAGACGAATTGTTGGCCTTTTTTTTGTACCTGTTGCTCTGTACAATGCTAAACCTCACTAAATAATATAACCCTACTAATATAATATCACATTGTTTCCCTCTAACTAATTGAGCCTAACTAACTTAACCAATATAATATACATATTTGCAATTTAATGACCGTTGGGTCCTTAACAAACAATAGTTTACAGCGTGGTGCCTTTTCTTTGTTTACCATTCCTAGTCTCATAACTTAGGAAATGCATTGGGAGCGTGCACTTGGGCCCTCACGGTTATCATTTTTGGTTCGGCTTCGAAGATGATAACCGTGGATAACGGGGGGCTGCCGTTGGGCTTCCGGCGTAGTAGGGTCCGCCGAAGCGGAGCCCGGATCAGCACTCGATAATAGCTCATCTTCTGATAGAACTTCGGGGTCAAAAAGGGAGTCGACATCCGAGATGTCAGATGGGGATCATCGCTATAGTGGGCGGAATTGGGGGCGAGACGATAAGGGGATCTTCTACTAGCAGAGGGTCGGGTGGATTATCCCTTTCCGCGGGCTCGTAAACATGATTTCCTCGGGGGTAGGAACGCAGCTGATCTATATCTAACTGGCCGCGATTAATCTCGTATACCGTAGGTGACATTTTACGAAGAATGGTGTACGGCCCGTTATATTTAGGGGAGAAGGGATTCCGTCCTTTATTTTGGTACTTCACTAGTATTTTTTCTCCAATTTCAAAGACAACTTTGGGTTCTGTATTATTAGTGTAATTTCTTTGATAAGCTTCTTGCCTACGTATGGTCTCGGTTATAACTTCATGTCTTTGGTTTTGCTGATACTCCCTCTTTTCCAAATACTGTCGTAACTGCCAGCTACCGGGCTTTGGCAGCTCGTACCCCAGGACAATACGTGCTGGTGTCATACCAGTAGCAGCATTCTTCCTATATCGTGTAAGATAGGAATTGCACGTAGGGCGTAGTAATCCCAGGCGTCGGGAGGATGGTCCATCATCAGGGTCCGAATAATTTTCTTAATTTCTTGAAACCTGCGCTCGGCAGGGTTCACCTGTTGATCTTGATCGGTGACGATTAGTCGGAGTATTCCAAACAGCATCGTATGTTTGTCCAAAGCTCTAAGTGCATCTTCGGTAAGCGAATTTTGGCAGGGATAGAGCCCCGTCCATTTGGAGAATATGTCTTCAATAATGATCATGAGTCGATTCCCATTTTCGGTAGTTGGATAAGGCCCGAGTATGTCCATACTCAGTTGCTCAAACGCATAGCGTGGAGTGTGCCTCCATGGGCGCGCACGGCGCGGGCTCTGGTTTCCGATGCGCTTTTACTCGCGCACACGTTATGCATCGTCGGACATAGTTTCTGATAAACGTCGCCATTCCCTTCCAATGATAATAGGCCTCGATTTTTCTTTTGGTTTCCAGGGTTCCTGGGTGTCTTTCCTCGTCATGATGATGATATAATAATTTGGCCCTCAGACGTGTCGGCACCAAAATCTTATGGCACCCTGCGTTTCTTAAGTAGATTTTGTTGTCTAGGACAATATACCTTTCGAGGAATACTTTCTCTTGATCGGTAGGATGTTATGTATTGTTAATATTTCTCCATTTTCTGATTTGCCTTAACAGAAACGGGTTCGTTGTGTGCTTGCCTTAATTTCAGTCATTAGGTCCGCTTCATTAATGAGGTTTATGCTTAACTTGGGTTCCGGCTTCAGACTGCATATCGTGATACTAATGCCTGACCCGCGGAATACCTGGTTCAGGAGCTTTTTTACACGGGTCCAGCGTAGATTATCTAGTCCACAGCCGATTCTCGGCATAGCTACATCGGATATGTTTTTCTTCTGCTACTTGAGAAGGCTTGTAGTGACCCTCTTAGGTTAGCATATGTAGGCTTGTGAACGAACTTCTTTTTGGTTATTAGGTAGTATATTTGTCATGAGTCATGAGTCAAGGAACATACGTTTCGACTTAAGTAGGAAATTCTTATTTCCTGGACAGTGTTCCATTTTATAATTAAACTCCTGCAGGAGAACAGACCATCCGGTGAGTTTTGCCCTACTGTCGATTTTTTCGCAACCACACCAGAGAGCGATTATCAGTTCGGAATATAAATTGTTTGTATTCTAAGTAAATCTGGTAGCGTTTGATGGCCCACACTACGGCGAAACACTCCAGCTCGTTATAATGGTAACCTTTCTCTGTCATAGTGAGGGCTGTGCTTGCATATGAAATTATTTTTCAAGTACCATCGGGGTTTTCTTGATACAAGACGGCGCCGAGGCCAGCCAGGCTGGCGTCCGTCTGTAGAATGAAGACTTCTTCGAACTTAGGCCTATGCAGTACCAGTTCGCCGTTCGCAATGATTTTCTGGATTTTTCGGAAGGCTTTGTCGCAGGCGGGCGTCCATTTGTAAGTGGTTCCTTTCGTCAGAAGTGCCGTCAATAGTGCCGTAATTTGCGCCACGCCTGAGACATACTCCCTAACCCAGTTGAGGGTCCCCAGGAACGGTTCGAGGCAGATAGCGACCTTAAGTGCTTATCGCTTAAGTGCTTATCGCTTATCGCACTTATCAAGTTACAGGCCGCCCCTGAGTCCAGCAGGGCTGATAATGTTAGGCCATTTATTGTTACTTGTATCCTGGGCAAGGTATACGAGTTTTTTATATAGTGTATAGCCGGGATGAGTTGTGATTTTTTATTCTCGCCTTCCCGCTGGCTATGTGGCGGAGGCAAGGATAAGTGGCTTATTCTAGGGGGTATGGGGTGTAGAGCTATCCCCTACATCTAGATCTTTCGTAATTAATCGGTTCGCCGCCCCGGTTCTGGGTTCTAAAAAAGGATTCCTTTCTTGATTTGGTTGGTTAGTTCTGGCATCTTGCCTATTTGGTTGTCTGTCGATGGTTTTTGGCGGATTGTACGGGTTCTTGGGGCACTGGTTATGATAGTGGCATTCAACGCACCATCGACAATGAGTTGGGGGCATCGTCATTCGTGGTAGTTGTGTTGAAGGTCTTGTTGTAGCTAGCCGTACATATATCATTAATGACGTTTGAGGTATTTGGCCTTGGATTATCTCTGACAGCTTCTGCGGTAGGTGGGTAGCTTCTTTGACTTTGATTGGTTCTTGGGGGTTGTGTAGCGGAGGGGTGTGATCCCTGTTGTCGGCAAGCCAGTAATATTCCTTCTATTTTAACTGCCCTGGTAGTGAGCTCTTTCACAGAGTGAGGTGAGGGTAGCAAAGCTGTACGGTTATCTCAGGGCGTAGTTGATGGACTATAGTCCTAATTATAACCTGCTCCGGTCTGGCCGGTTCAAAGCGTGCTTTTGCACGCATTAAACAAACGCTTTGCACGCTTTGAACAAACGAAGACTATTTAGTCTTCGTTTGTTGGCAATGAATTCCTCCACCGGTTCGTTATATCTCTGTTTCTCGCCATAGATTTTAGTAACCATTCGCGTTAGTTTCTCGGCTGAGTGGTATTTGGCAATAAAATCATTTGTTATTATATGGTAAGGTTCGCTCATTATTACATACTGACTAGCCCATTTCCTTGCACCGCCCCTGGTTTGTTCAAGAAACACTTCTCTTCTTTCGTGTTCGCTTAGGATGCGATAATGATCAAAATAATTTTCTAGTTTGTTGATGAATTGAAATGGATCTTCATGATCCATCCCTTCGAACGTGGGTAAAGTCGGTCTTCTTTTGGGAGCCATTTCTTGTCCCCACGCCATTCTTTGCATTAAGCTTTCTAAATTGTTCGTTGTTTGTGATGTGCTTGGTACGTTCATTATATTTAATGCTGATTCCGCACGCCCCTCTCTTGGTACATTAGGTATGTGTGTATTATGTATCGTCACTGGAATGCGGTATTGATGGCTTGGTATTAGCGTTTCAGTTAAATTAGGGTCATATACAAATCTTGATGGTCCTAAGATTTGCTGTTCCGATGTGGAACAGTTCTTTTTTCACTCTACATCCATCATTAACGTGCGCTGTTTTCTCCGTAACATTCCTTTGTGTCATAAAATATGTCTAATGACAACGTACCATCCACGTCTGTCGGTAGTGAAGTGGGGGTCAGTTCGACTGTAATTTTAGCAAATGCGAAAGCTGTGAAATGGACACTTTAGATGTTTATCGCATGGTATGGTATCGGATTCGTTGGACGATTTGTTTCATAGACATGGAGTAATCTCTTGTCATTATAAGTGCCCGAAATGTGGGATTTTATTATCGCCAGTTGAAGCGGGGACAATGACAATATTTCGATGCCAAAGGGGTACGATCGCAAATATAAACGTAAATGTAATGTTAATGTTTCCGTTTTCAAAAGTACTTTCTTTGAAAACATTAAACTCCCCTGTCAACAGTTGTGCGATTTGTGTACCATGTACCACTATCTCGTTCGGTCTCCACCTCGGTCCTCGAGTGATATTTATAAAACGTGATTTAAATCTGAACATTAAAATATTAAAACTGTTTTTCGACTATTGTTCCTTCATTTGGGAGGTTTTCATCTATTGGGCCACTGTACACAGTGAAATTGGAGGAGATGGTAGGATTGTGGAAATTGATGAAGCAAAAATTGGATAAAGGAAGTATAATCATGGTCGTTTTTTACGAGGACAATAGGTGTTCGGGGGTATAGAGCGGGGAACAAAACGTTTCTTTTTGAAAGCCGTCGAAAATCGGTCGGCAGAGACTTTGATGGAAATAATACGTCGTAAAATTTTACCTGGCACTACGGTTCACAGGACTGTTGGCGGGTGTACTACAGTTTAGGAGAGAACAATTTTAGACATTTAACTGTTAATCATTCTCTCGATTTTGTTGATCCACAAATGCATACTCAACATATTGAACGGCGTGCATACTCAACATATTGAACGTTTGTGGGTGGAGGTGCGACGTATGGTGCCTCGATTTGGACGCAAAAAAGAACATTATCCTGGATAGTTGTGCGAGTGTTTGTTTATGATGCGGTATCCGGATCACAGACAGCGTTACCATGAATTCTCTAAAAGTGCCGCTGCCCTGTATCCACCGTTAACACATTACCAACGTTGCCATTATATAATAAGTTTCAGAGTCCTCTTACATTTATTGATATTTTCCTTGCCCCACTCGCACCTATTACAATTTTATGCGCTTTCCATTCATTACTGGTACTAGTTTTAAGGTTTTTTATATACTTGACCTTGACCATCCACCTTTCACACATGTCAGAGTGGCCAAAACAATTTTTTTGACCCAGATAATTTGACCTTGACCTTGATATTATCAAAAAACCTTGGTTGTTAACGGAATATTTATTTTTTTCTTTTTAATTTCTACCAAACAGATCTATTTTTAACAGAACTCTATATTTACGTTGTTGGATAAGTATTCATTTGCCCATTGTTATATTGGTCACAAATTACTTCTAATAATGTCATCGTAAATATTTAACCAAATATCTATTATTGCACTCATCTGTTATTCTACTATAGTGTTTTGTGGTCATGACAAACATAAACATAAAATTTGACATTTACTAATGCCACCTGAATAAATTATTTTGGACTTTGCATGAACGTAGAAAAAATATTCTAGGCAACTCGTACAAAATGTGTTTATTGCACTCGACGTGTGGCCCAACTCGGTCTCGTTGGACAATTTCACATCGCGTGCAATAAACATTTGCTTTTTCCACTAGTTGGCTTATCACTTTAAACTACTTAATATGCATTCGTAATTTTTTTGAATGACTCTTACGTTAACCTTCGACGAGATGCTGTTCCTACATTATTTCCGTGTCAACCAATACAATCCGATCCCATCATCCATCAGAAGAAATGGTAATTAAAAGTAGTGTCGTACCAGAACTGTCAGAAACTGAAAGTACTAGTACCTGTATGAATGTGGTTATAGTTGTGTTATACCGCAAACACGAGCAGAAATAGCAGAATATGCTCTGACCCGAGATAGTAAACTAGCGAATCATCAGACCAACTTGACGCCTCATTAGAAAAATTCCAACTGGCTACATCCGGAACAGTCAAGAAACGTGAAATTTCTCAGATGGCTGTACCTCACCGCTCCCATCTACGTCTCATAGTTTTCGGCCGCCATCGCCAGCTACGCCATTCCCTGCGGCCATAACGTCCTCGCCAACTGTCGGTGGGATATGTGAGAAAGCCCGTAGATGAAATCGGCACTTAAATTTAAAAACAAATCCCGTAGAATTTCTAGAAAAAAGTGGCAGACTTCCAGGAGTACACTGCCACTCCGTAGACCGCTCTACTACCAGCCCTTTTTGGTGTGTTCCAAGGCAATGCTCTGGCCTGGTCTCGAAATAACCGACACCTATAGAAAACCTGGAAAGATTTCCTGGCCGATTCCAAACTGTTTTTCCTGACCGCTAACTACCAAATGTCGCCAGAAGAGGAGATATTCAACACTCGCCAGATACCTCGTGATGTTGGCAGAGAATATGTTCTAGCATTACAAATGATAATTCGTAGGTATGTGGAATTAACTGCTGAACAAACGTTGCACCGCCTGTATACCAACCTACGTTCCGAATGCCGGATGTATATCCGTCAGAACAAGGTCAGAAGTATTCCTGACCTAGTAGACAAGATAATGGAGTATGAAGCACTTCAACAAGAACAAGCTATACTCCGACCGATAATAGTCACTAGCCAAGAAGTTACTTCAAGGTCAGAAGAGTAAATCACCATCCCATAACCACTTTCTGATGATTACCGAAGTAGGATATCTACGCATTAGGCCACCGACACCAATACGTTCTCATCCGAGGTTCCCGCTGTACCAAAAAAGGCATCACGACCCGTGACTGTCAGTTCCCAAAGGCAACGCATTCTGCTACAAGTCTTGCATCACAGCATGAGACGAACGTGTCAGAGGAAATCGTAACTAGACTACAAGACGCATATATGTGGCAGTTACATTAGATACATTTTCTGTCTTAACTGACACAGGTGC